>JARBWK010000010.1:72018700-72424618 GCA_030556195.1 Anolis apletophallus
CTCCTCCTCCCTGCCTCGCCCCCTCCGTCCCTCTCTCCCTGCCCCGCCCCCCTGAGCGTCTCCAGGCGATGATGTCGCAGCCGGCATCACCGAACACGCTCAGGGGGCGGTGCTTCCTCCGCAGTTTGTTTGGCAACGTGAACGAGAGGAAGGCGAGACGTCAGGAGAGAATGCTTCTAGAACATGGCCATACAGCCCGAAAAACCTACAACAACCCAGTGATTCCAGCCATGAAAGCCTTCAACAATACAGTGATACTAGCATTTGAAAAACAGCTCCTACTGCTGGGATTTTCTGGGAAATGGGAGTCTGGGCAGCAATCGCAAGGATTGATTAGCATGGAATTGAATGAATGCTTGACATGTAGAATATTGTGACAGAAAGACAAGGCTCAAGAATAAGTGTCTTTGTTGCTTTGTTTCATTTTAGGGAACTGTGACTATGAGGTTTGCATTGTAAAAACTTTTAGTTACTTAGAAGAATCTTGTCTGATTATCTAACCTGGGACATGAAGAATTGAAATTGGGGGTCAAGATCTGAACATTGGAAGAGCAATATTTTTTCTTCTTGCTCACAGTTCTCACTTATTCTGAATTCATAGGTTGCTAAGTCTTCTTTTATCTGCAGCTGGTTAATTATATGCAGTGTTAAGCAACACTTATCTGATACTTTTGGTTTCTACATTTGCTTGTTTAATTGAGGAACATTTCCTTTCCTTATGTAATCTCTTTGGTTCCTCACACCCCACCCTCTGGCCACATTGCTTTAACTTGGTAATTATAGATCAAGGAAGGTATGGAGATTTTCTGCTGGAAGAGAGAAATCTCTGGCCGGTGAGGGATTTAGATGGGCCTGGAGGCTAAAGTTCTCAGCGCTATGGATCACTCGGAGGAACAGATATATGTGCTAGCCTTAAGTATCACAGAGAAATATTGTTCTTTTTGTATGGATTCATGCATATTTTCATGTTTGGACTGTGAAGCTTAAGAAGCCTTTAAACTTTATCTGGGCCTGCATGCTCTGTATGTTAGTGCTCCCTAGCACTGCTGTTGTATTTTTAATAACAGGCTTATAAAAATAAACAAATTCTATTAGGCATGTGTCTTTCTTTTTTATTTTACTTTTAACAACCATCAGGTCTGGATTTAAATGTATCATTAGGGAACTAGGTATGTGTTGACTTTTTTAAAAGGACAAAAAGTAAAAATTCATTTTTTAAAAAGAGACCTAACAGATAAGAAAGTGAGGACATCTGGTGGCTATCCATAGTAACCACAAGAAGCTTGCTAGTATATACATTTGAGAACTTGGAAGACAAAAACAGTCCTAAAAATAATAGAATATTCATTGCTGGTTACTAATCTTCTGTCAGTTGCTGAAGAGGAAGATCCATAGAGGGTTTTACGTTAGAAAACTGAAGGTTTCTTAGACTGGCAACAAATGCCGGGCTTTAGCACAGCAGGTTAATCACTAAGCTGTAATAAATCTTGCCAACCGGAAGGTTGATAGTTTGAAGCCTGGCTCAGGGTGAGTCCATCTTCTGCCTACCTAGCAGTTCAAAAACAAATGTGAGTAGATAAATACGAACTGCATTAAAGCGGCTCTGCGTTTGATCAGAAAAAGAAGGATGTTTACCAACAAAGAAAGCTCTTTGGCGGGTAGATGGAGCGACAGCACCCTCAGTGGCTGCAACAAAGTACAACCTCCAAAAATGCTGAAAGATGGGAAAGCCTATATATACCTCTGTCTGTTGTCTGTCTTGTCATTGTTATCAGCATTGAATGTTTGCCATATATGCTTTTGTTCTGTGATCTGCCCTGAGTCCCTTTCAGGGTGAGGACAGAATATAAATACTGTAAATAAATAAATAAGTAAATAAATATTGTTGCTTTTCTGTGCCATCAGTTGGTTTTGCTGTCAAGACACCCTGTTTTTAACGGCCCTCCTCAGGTCTTCCAAGTTTAGGGCCATTGCTAAATTAAGTCAATCCATTGTAATGTGTTCTTTCTTGACTGCTTTCATTTTACCAAAGCTCCCAGTGGCGCAATGGGGTAAATCCTTGTACCGGCAGGACTGAAAACTGACAAGTCAGAGGTTCGAATCTGGGGAGAGTGCAGATGAGCTCTGTGGGCGCATGAGAGAAGCCTCCCACAAGGATGGTAAAGCATCAAAACATCCGGGTGTCCCCTGAGCAATGTCCTTGCAGATGGCCAATTATCTCACACCACAAGTGACTTGCAGTTTCTCAAGTCATTCCTGACATGAAAAAAATTACCAAGCACTACTGGGGGGAGAAGATTCCCTGCAAATCTAGTTATCTCATGATATGTCTAATAGAATAGTTGGTTTCGTGCACCCTATATATATATAAAGTGAATGGTCGTGCAACCTATATATATATATAAAGTGAATGGTCGTGCAACCCGGCAAATACACACGAAAACTATACGCCCCAGAACCACCAAACTCCCCAAACACATTCCCCCATGGCACAAGGTACCTACAGGGCACAAAAAACCCGGCCTCCCTACCTTGCAACCCCCCGAAATACAGCCCCCAAAAACACCCATTGCCAGGCATAGCGGCGCATAGTGAATGGCATGGCCTCCTTCACCCGCGAGGGGATGCGAGGGGAGGGGGAAAGCACTGCTTACCAATGCTGGCAGCACACTCAACACCCCCTCCCCAAACCCAGCCCCTCGCCCTCAACCCTCACTCACCAGATCGTCCTCCTTCTCCATGCCGGCTCGGTTGCTAAAGGGGGAGCTTCACCATGGCGGCGGTGGCGCCATGCCCGCCTCTTCCTCTGCCTCCTCGCCCTCCTTCGCCACCTCCCTGCCGCTCCCGGAAAGGGGGGCCGAAGGGGTACCTTTGCCACCCCAACGGCGGCGCCGTGGCCGCCTCCCAGCTGTTCCCGGACCTGGGCCACGCGGTCCCTCTCCCTCTCTTGATCTCTATGTGTCTCGCGCTCTCGTGAGACACACAGAGACCTAGAGAGAGAGGGGGAGAGAGACCGCGCGAACCCGCCGAAGACGGGAAGCAAGCTGCCCTTTTCCCGGGCACCTCTCTCTCCTCTCCGCCCTGCCATCCTCCCTTGATTGAAGGAAGGAGGGCAGGGAGAGGAGGAGAAAGAGATGCCCGCGAAAAGGGCAGCATCCCTCCCACCTCTGCCAGGATCGAGAAAGAACCCGCCGGAGCAAGGAAGGCCCTGGCAGCAACGGAGCCAGTGAGGAGGAGGACAGGCTACGATCATCCCCCCCCTCACTGCACTTTTCTCTGCCTCCACCTCCTCCTCCTCGCCGACTCCGTTGCCGCCAGGGCCTTCCTCGCTCCGGCGGGTTCTTTCTCCATCCCGGCAGAGGCGGGAGGGAACCTGCCCTTTTCCTGGGCATCTCTTTCTCCTCCTCTCCCTGCCCTCCTTCCTTCAATCAAGGGAGAAGGGCGGGGCGAAGAGGAGAGAGAGGTGCCCGGGAAAACGGCAGCTTCCTTCCCATCTTCGCCGGGTTCGCGTGGTCTCTCCCCCCCTCTCTCTAGGTCTGTGTGTGTCTCGCGAGACACATACAGATCAAGAGAGAGAGCCAGCCCAGGAACAGCTGGGAGGCGGCGGAGGAGGCCGAGGAGGCAGCGGAGGAGACGGCCACGGCGCCGCTGTCGCGGTGGCGAAGGTTCCCCTTTGGGCCCCCCTTCCGGGAGTGGCACGGAGGTGGCGAAGAAGGGCGAGCAGGCAGCGGAAGAGGCGAGCATGGCACCGCAAACACAAAAAGCCACAGCGAAGCGTGGCCGGGTCAGCTAGTATACATTAGTGGAGAAGTCTCCTCCTGTTCACTTTTAGAATTTGACTATCTGTTATAAATACAATTATACAGTTCTTTTAAAATAAACCATGTGTTTTAAAAGGGGTTCATACTTTCTTTATTTGCCTTGAAGTAGAAGATCCCTCTGCCCCCTGCTGTTATTTTTTGAGTCTCACAATAAGCATTTCTGAGTCAATAAAAGAAGAAAAGACTTAGTTGCTGACTCTTATCTGGTTAGATGTAGGCCTAACTATTTCATCTTACATGATGAAAATAGTACAAGTGGGTTAATTCTTACTTGTTTTACATTTCAAAAAGTTAGATTCAAGTGTCCCCTTAGGTTGGTGTTCTTGGTTGAATTTGCTCTTTTAAAAAGTATTTGTTGTAAAATAAAATTCTAGTATCTGTTCCCAACAGGGTTATCCTGTAACTTCCAACTTCTTGACTACAGGGCCAAGTTTTGTAGTGAAATTGAACATTTCTAAAATGTGTATTAAAACCAATGGGATCCACCACAAGTTGCAACAGGGAACCAATTTCTAAAACCCAGAAGCAAATATTTTAAAAAGTATACTGTTCTTCTCTGTGCTTACAAATCTCCTGCCTACAAAATTTTACGAAATATTTCCAAATAATATTACATTTATTAAACTATTAAAATATAATTTAAAATATAAATTTGTTAATTCTTCCTATATATGGAAACTGGGGACACTCTATAGTTGTATAGTCCAAAACATTTCTGCTGACTCCCAACCTCTCCTGTGCATCGATTCCGTTCATACCAAAATCATCCAAAATTAAACCCAAGTATCCTAAATCGGTTACCTAACAATAAATCTCAAGAAACTGTGATGTAGTGTGTTGAACCAAAGAAACCCATTAAGGGCAATTTACACTCATTCAAATTCATAGGAATGCAATGGCAAACTCCCTCTCAACAGTATACCTTCAGTGTCAAGTGAATGGGGCCAAGAAAACCCCATGATGGGTTTGCCCTAGAGCAGGGGTGCTCAGGAAGTCGATCGCGATCGGCTGGTCGATCCTGGGACCGAGGGAGGTCGATCCCAGCTGGATGGGGCGCTTCTGAGGGATGGAGCCATGCCGTGCCAAGCCCTGCCCCCTCTGCCAGCTTCAGCATTTCCACAGCTTCTCCAGGGTAGAGGAGGGTAATGCCAAGCCAGTAGTGGCTATCTATGCCACCACTGGCTTGGCATTACCCTCCTCTACCCTGGAGAAGCTGTGGAAATGCTGAAGCTGGCAGAGGGGGAGGGGGCGGAGCCAAGTCCAACCAAGCCCTGCCCCTTCACCTGGCTCCGCCCTGCTTCTCTCTTGGTAGATCTTTCTGACTTGGTTTTAGTATAAGTAGTTCGCATGCTGAAAAAGTGTGGGCACCTCTGCCCTAGAGTCTCCGTAAGTGTAAGTCGGAGATGACTTGAAAGCACACACTAACAGCAAAGAATAAATCTTATCAAAGTCTTGAGCAGACCTGCATAATACAATATCTGTTCATATGTAATATACTGTCTCCCTCTGCTTCTCCCTCAATTCTCCCACTCTTTTGTTCTGCCCCATTCACTTGACTCAGTTTGCTGAAGTCATTGATGAGTTTAAAAAAATCTCTGGATGCAAGGTGGGGAAGATGAGTAGCTGCTGCTGAAGCTGCTAACACAGTGGTTCTCAACCTTCCTAATGCCTCGACCGCTTGATTCAGGTCCTCATGGTGTGGAGACCCCAACCAGGGCCGTAGCCAGGATTTTGATTCGGGGCTGAGTTTGGTTCGGGGGGACTGAGACTGGGTGGAAGAGGGTCTACCCTAGCAAACCTTTTGTATTGTTATCCCAATAACCCCATTAATATGGGATATAATGAGCATGGCGATCAGATCACAATATGAATAAACATAACAGTTTAAATAATGTACCAGTAAGGCCTTTTCGCGGACCACCCTGAGAAGCCCCCTTAGCCCCCCCTGGCTACATGCCTGCCCCCAACCATAATATTTTCATTGCTACTTTGTAACTGTAATTTTGCTACTGTTATGAATCGTAATGTAAACGTCTGATATGCAGGATGTATTGGCAGAAATACCCAATACGCCCAATTTGGCACAATTACCCGATACGCCAAATTTTGAATACTTGTGGGATTGGGAGGGGGGATAGATTTGGGAGTTGTAGTTGCTGGGATTTATAGTTCACCTACAACTAAAGAGCATTCTAAAACCCACAAATAAAAGAATTGGGCCGAGCTTCCCACACAGAACCCCCTGATGGCCTTTGTTTTCTGATGGTCTTTGGCGACCCCTCTGACACCCCTTCGCGACCCCTCCAGGGGTCCCGACCCCCAGGTTGAGAAACACTGTGCTAACAGATGGGCAGTTAGGCATATAAATAGGTGGATGAGTGAAGCAGATAGGCTATTGTGCTGTTTGTGATGCAGCGAAACCTAAACTGGCCAAAAGACAATTACTTAGCATCTTTTTCATCTGCCATATGCCCTACTTCTCCTTTCTGATTGATAGAAGGCAAATTAGTGCCCCCACTGTATATTAGTTTTTCAGATGAGAACGGGGAGGCAAAGGGCACCTTTTCTCATAAAATAACATTGTGGCAGCAACACAATTAAGATGAATATGCTAAGAAACTCAAAAAGTTAAGTTGATTCTAGCTGCTTTTGCTCATGCCTTTATGGAGCGAGGATAGTTGTTTTGCCTAGTTGTTCATTCATTATTTCAGTATTATGTCACTGCTTCCTGTTTTGATGTTATTTATGGGAATGGGTGACTTGTTCTGTTTTTACTGCCTTGGAAATTTATGCACACTGAAAATGATAAAATTTCCATCTGTTTCTAAATATTATATATAATATTTAAAAGCTTTTCCTTGTTATGCTTGGTCATTTTCTGACACTTGAATTGTGCACATGTCAACAGGTTGCCTCCGTACAATAAATTAGACTTCGGGACAATCTGTGCAGGAAAGGATAAATTATTAGAAATCTGACTTTAAGAACAGCACTGCTTGAAAGTGTTTGGCAGGAACTTCTTTTCTCAAGGAGGTTTTCATTAAGGAAAAAAAGTCAAATTACTATTGGAAAGAGGAACAGCCAAATCGGCATATCTCCACAAAATTTCAGTTCATTCTCAGAAGGAGTAGGCCATCCATGAAAATAGATAGTGAATGCTTGGCACGCTGAGGGCTTCGTTATTAGGGTTCCATGATAGTTGAGCTTGTAACAAGGATTTTCCACTTTGAAGGAGCTCACTTTTTAGTCATTAAAATGTATTTCTTTCTTTGAACTCACAAATGGCAGCTCAGCTGCTTCACAGACATTGTTTTAATCTCACAGAAATCTTTGAAGGTTTGAAGCCAATATCACGGTTTGTTTACTTTTGTATCCCTGTGCTGGATGAAGTTGCACTCCCCCTGAAGACGCAGGTTCACAGCTTGGGAGTGATCCTAGACTCATTGCTGAGCCTGGAACCCCAGGTTTCGGTGGTGACTAGGAGTGTTTTTGCATAATAAAAACTTGTGCACCAGCTGCGCCCGTACCTTGGAAAGTCTGACTTGGCTACGGTGGTCCATGTTGTTGTTACACCCCTCTTAGATTAGTGCAACATGCTCTATGTGGGGCTCCCTTTGAGAACTGTTTGGAAGCTTCAACTAGTCCAATGGGCGGCAGCAAGATTGCTCACTGGAGATGCATACAGGGAGCATACCACCCTTCTGTTATGTCAGCTCCACTGGCTGCCAATTTTCTACTAAGCACAATTCAAAGGGCTCACCATTGGCCTATAAAGCCCTAAATGGTTCTGGCCCAGCTTAATTGTTTGAAGGTATCTCCCTCTATGACCTTCCTTGGAGACTAAGATCATCAGGAGAGGCCCTTCTCTCAATCCCACCACCCTTGCAAGCACAGCTGGTGGGGACGAGAGACAAGGCCTTCTCAGCGGTGGCCTCCCAGCTGTGGAACATCATTCCCTAATGAAATCAGGTCGGCCCCCTTCCTCCTATCCTTTAGGGAAAAAACTTAAAACTTGATTGTGGTACCTAGACATTCAAGTAGCAGATGCAATGATAATCATGAGAATGATTTATTGGACTGACAATGGACTGACCTGGATTATGACTTGAGCTTGCATGCTTTTAATTGGTTGTTTTATATTTGATATTTTAGTTATTGTTTTAAATGTAAATTGTAGTTATAATTATCTTTGTTAGAGCATCTAATGGTTGCCAATTGTGAGGCTGCTTTTAATCCCCCTCCAGAGGTGAGAATGATAGGATACAAATGTATGAAATAAATAAATAAAATCCAACCCCACTTATTTTATTGCTGATTATTCCTGAACAACATAATGCCATGTATTATACATTGATAGTTTTAACATTAAACTAACTAGAAATCTAAAAAAAGCTAGTGAAATAAATAATCATCCAAACTCTTTGCCATTTTTCTTTTTCTACTGTGTACGGTTGTGCTATTACCAATTGATGAGGGAAATATACCGGTATATATGTACATTTTGTAAAAATCAAATTGTGGAATTTGTTTCCAAAAGGGTTCCAAATCCTAATAATAATAATAACAATAATAATAATAATAAATTATATAGGTGGCAGCACATTGTTGACTAGGAATGGAATATTATGCAGAGTTTAAAAAATATCAAAGTATATCAAATCACTTTGGTACAGGGCTTGGGAAATTGCATTTTGTAGCAAAACATACATAACCTCGGCACGCTTTTTCTATTCCTGTGAAATTTGTTCAGATTGATTTTATACTTTCTGGAAACCGTTGGAGAATCTGAGCTGTTAGGCTCAAAATAACCCTCAGTTGGGGTGATTCCACCATAAATATAGCAGACTACCAGAAGTAAACTTCATAACCAGCAGAAACTTATGTGTGGCAAGCTGGGATAGGTTTCTGTTAGGATAGCTTAGCATTGCAGAGTCAGACCTTTAGGTTCAAAAATATTTATTGAAGTATAAGAAATACATTCTTGATAGAAAAGGTCTTGGAGCTAATTAACTTACTAAATCTTAGCATCTAAAGGAGGTAAAAGGTCCATGCAGCTACATTTTGGAAAATGCATCCTTACTGGAAGGAAGAAAAAGCAAAAGAGACTGAGAAATTGTGGAGAGACTACATAGGCAACTCAGGGCAATAAAACTTAAAGAGGAAGTTCCCTCATAGAATTCCATTACTACATCATCAAAGGGGTAGGAGACAATGGGTGGCAGGAAGAGTAAAGACAAAGGCTTTTTTGGGAAAACATGCATAGGAATGTGTGTGCATTGGGGGGGGGGGGGATCCCTCATCCTGGCCATGTCTCTAGCCTAGCTAGTCATTGAGGTCTGGAAACTTGATGACACAAGAAACTTGTGCAGTCCAGGGATGAAACCCAACAGAAACAAGCTCCACAATTGCTGGAAGCACTTTGACAAAAGTAATGAGAGTGTCCAAGAGTCAACAGGACTGAACCAAAAGGTTGGGTAGCCAATGCCATGTGGCCACAGTGAGGCAGTTGATAGGGATGAGGAAAATCAGTGGACTCTAGAAAGACGCCTTGGTCCTGGGAGAGTTCATAAATTTGCTTGTCCATCCTGTTATGTGTTGTGACTGAAAATAAGTAAGGGTATGTGTAAATAAATTTTAATTTAATTTACTACAGTTCTTTCACCCACTCCTCTTTTTATAGATACACATATAGGAGTACTAGTCAACAGTTCCCCTCATTCTCTTCTCATTTCTTTTCAATAGAAAATACATTTTGCAGCGGTGATCATGTATCATGGCACAGTCCATTGGACAACAGTGAGTCTAGGATCCAGCATATGCTTCTAACGGAAGATCCCCAAATGCAGCCAGTTCAGACACCATTTGGGGTTGTTACATTTCTGCAGGTACAGTAACTGAACTGATTATCTACTCATTGCCTTCAAATAATAATCTTACAGTATGTACTCATATTGGTAATTGCAAGTCTGTGGTTTCATTTCATTCTTTTAGAAAATTATTAATATTGAATCGCATTTTCCTTTAAATGTAATTATATAGGTGGCTGAAGGCTGGTAAAAGTTTGTCATAATTCTGAATGTAATATTATGGCAAATTTAGGTTGATCTGGGTGTCCTTTTCATAATTTCAATTTTATCCATTTCTGAATCTTTCTTAGTCTGGGAAAAATGGGTAAAAGCCTTTGAGAGTGCTGTGTAAATACTTATTACAGGTTTTTATATATATATATATATATATATATACACACACACACACACGCGCGCGCGCGCATGCGCCAGTTAAACTACATTCAGGCTTTTGTCATTCATGAATTGTAGTCTCTTGTATTCTACTTGCCAATATTTTTTCTTGCCTTCTTCAATTAAATAAGGATATTATTTTTGTGATATTTACATTCACGAAATGGCAGATTGTGTGAAGATATGTGTATACTGCCTTTAAGAACTATAGAGTTCTTTCGTAGCATTTTCACATTTAAAATGAAGAAATAAACAAAAATACAAAGCAAGTATCTATAATTCAACTACAATTTTTTTCAAATCAGTAATAAAATCTAGCACATATTAAAAATTTGACCATTTAAAAAACACAGGCTAACTTTTAAAAAGTGAAAGCCATTATCCAAGGCAATTTGGTGTTCACCAGCTTGATGTATCCATGTTACATCGCGTTGGAAACTTGTTTAACTTCAAAATAATTTATTGACTTCCACCGCACCAGCAATGCACTCAGTAAACAGTTGGCTTTGTGTATTATTCCAAACAAGATAATCTAGTCAGCAAACTGAAGCAAGGCAAGTAGCAGTTTTTTGCTTCATCTCTGTAGTTTGGTTGTAGAAATCAGCTTGCCAAAACGAATGAGAAGCATGTATGTTAACTGCGCCCTGGTCTATATTAGTCATCTTTTTGCTGATGAAAAATCAGATGCATCCTGGGGAGGGTAGTGTCACAATCCCTCTTGGACTTTAACGTCTTTAGTTCTGAATTATTGTTTGCCATGATATCCAGACTAGAAAGCTGCAGTTGATGTTGATTTCCAAATCATGGCTTGAAGAGGGATTTGAAACCATCTCATCAAACCATGTTTTGATTATTCATGCTAATCATAGCTTCTGTTTTTAGGAAACATAGAAGTGAAACAAGGATTTGGCATGTAGAAAAGAAGAAAAGGAAAGGAGTGAAGGAATGATTCACTGTCATATATTTGATCATCTAAATCTACTGAGATGAATTAGACATAATGTAAATTTATTGTTTGATAGTATTCAAACAGCAGTGAAGAGCATAATATGAAATCTGTGTGTCCTGTCCTGGTTTTAAGTAAATCATTGTTTACTACTTTGCCTAACCACTGAACTTTGGTTAGATGGAATGGACAAGGCCAGAACTCTAAAAAAGTGTGGATGCAATACTACACCATAGTTTGGCATTGCATTTTTGTTTGTAACATGCCAGTCCAAGAAAGGCATTTGGCTGAGTACCAAAGTTCTTAAGCCATTTAAGCAATATTCACTCTATGCTGACATGCCATTTCTGTAAGTATGCTAAATATTAATGTTGTATGGTGACAATGTCTGAAATATTAATTTGTTTCTGCTGCATCTGCATTTATTCAAATTGTTATAATCTAAAGGAGGAGGTAGAGAAAATGTTGCGGGCTGGGAAGTGATACAACCCCCCCCCCACCACTACTATTTGTTATTGTCATTATTTTGTTGTTATTTTGAGAGTCCAAATTATAGGAATCTGTCATATTTTGGTCAGTTATTGCAATTAAAACAGTCTTCTCCTCACTTCCAGATATCTGGAAATAACAATTTGGCCTGTAGTGGTGAGGAAATAGCCCTGGTTCCCTCCAAAAGGGCCCCTTTTGAATCTATCCTGCAATGTAAACCTGGAATGTGTATTAGAGGTGACTATTGTCTTATCCTTTTCTTCCTATTTAGATTGTTGGGGTCTGCACTGAGGAACTTCATGCAGCACAACAGTGGAATGGGCAGGGCATATTAGAACTGCTGCGGACAGTTCCTGTGTAAGTATAGCATCTTCAGATGACTTGGAAACCATGTGGTAACCATTTAAGAAAGAACCTTATTACGAATTAAATACAGACATATCATCAAATGTTCTAAATTCCACAGCTAATATGCATTATGAAACTAGGGGTCCGTGAATATATTTATTTTGTTCTGGTTTCATGTTGTCACCTGATTTTGCAGTCTTTTCAGTCATTGTTTATGAAGAATTGATGAAAATGAGTCGCAGGATATCTGGTATAATGATACCAGCCTTATACTATATCAAAATAGGCCTTCTTGTATATCCCAACAATTATACTTCATAAGGTAAAACACATAGAACAACCTATAACAAGCAAATTTGTCATAGTATCATTATTCCCTAAAATATGATTGTTGGAATATACAAGAAGGCTTAATTTGATATAATATAAGACTGGAAACAGCATGCAAGATTTGCCTGTCTCCTGTTTTTCCAGTAATAATTTTGTTGCTTATACAACCTACTTTAAGACTCTCCATATTGGAAGTTCAGGCCATGTGTAAAATAATCAAGTAAATAAACTGAGAAGAGGTGGCACAGGCTCAGTATCCCTTATCCAGAAATTCTTAAAAAAAAATAATTTATGTACAGTATTTATACTGTAAATACTGTATACAATGGGGTAGTTCCTTCATCTGTGTCTTGTGTATGTACCTTCAGCTTCCCTGTTAGCTTATAGCAACTGCATGAATTTCATAAGGCTTTCTTAGGCAAAGAATATTCAGAGGTGATTTTGCTATAACGTATAGAATCTGATATTTGTTGATGGTCTCCCATCTAAGTACTATCCAAGCCAGACACTGCTTAGCATCAAAGATTAAATGCCAATCTTGTGCCATTAGGTAGTTAGACTGCTTTCTTAATAGTCTGTTGGAAAAATGTATTTTTACCAATATATTTAATGTATTTATTTATTTATTTATTTACGACATTCATATGCCACCCTTCTCACCCCGAAGGGGACTCAGAGCGGCTTGCGAGATACACACACACACACGTATACATGTATGAACATACGTTCTTATTCTTTCTCACTTCTGGCCTTCATTGCATCCAAGACAACTTGCAACAGCGATAGTAACACTGTTTGGTTTTGTGCATTTATAGAGCTGGAGGCCCATGGTTAATAACAGATATGCGACGTGGAGAGACAATATTCGAAATAGATCCACATCTGCAAGTATGTTTTAACTATTCTAGTTTGTTTTTTTAATGATAGCTAATGGTTCTTTTCCTTGTTGTAGTGAACAGCTTGATTCTCTTCCATAAATGTTCTCAGCACCTTGCAAGAGCTTTAAATAAGAATCCTTGGGTTCATAGTATCTGGAGATAAGCTTTTAAATAACTGAGGGAGTGCTTAGGTTCGCTGAATACATTTCAGCTGTTTACATTGGGTGTGTTGCAATAGCTAATTGTCCTGTTCTCAAGCATATCAGAGCAACTCACACTCTCCATTGCTTGGCACAGGAAGCAAAGCACTACTCTCTGTTCTGCAATCACACAAGGAAAGGAAGAGAACCTGACAGTTTTGCAGAAATTTAGCATGTGCAGTCTTTTCCTGCTGTGCACGGAGAAGCCAATTCTAATGAAATCAACTTACATGTCTATTAAAGATATGGGAACGGTCTGTGAATCTGGCAGCCTAAGTTGGAATTTACCTGAAGCATGCCAAACATTGAATCATATTTGATGAATGCAGCAGAGAAAGAAGTCTCCTAAATGCAGTCCCCAGAAGACATGTGTGTTTGTATTTGGATGTTTAAAAAAATGAACCTGAATGAATGTTCTCTGTTTTTACATTATTTATAGCTACATGTATGAGGTTTAGCTTAATAGCACCATCTAGTGGTAGATGTTTGAAGTGGAGACAAGTAATTTTCTTCAGTTACACACCCTTTGTATGAATGGGTAACTTTTGTATGATGCAGGAGAGTTATTTTCTAATTTTAGGTTTGAGGTCAGAAAAATCACTAAGGAGCAGATTGTGTTTTTTATTTCACAGAAGAGCTGGGCAATGCAAAAAAAAGGAAGAGATTTCTTGTGATTTTGCAAAATGAAGCCCATTGGAAGAGTGAACTGTGACTAATTCATTAGAATCAATTTTTTCATTCAACACTTTGTAATTTAGTTTTCAATTCAAATTTGTGGCTCAGATAGTGCATAGCAAACAATGAATAACAGTTCGGTATTTGTTGTAATGTTTTTATGGCCATTAACAAGTGAGAAACTGAATGAAACTGAATGAATGAATTGTCTGCATGTCTATTTGGAAATGGGCACTGCATATGGCTGTATTGCATACCGATTTGGTATTGTATATTTTCTTCTGTGCATGCAGGAAAATACTATAGTCCTTTATTTCTTAGGTGCTAATTACTGAACTGCAGGATACTAGTGTAAAAGCAGGATAGGACCATAGTCTCAAAGGAATTGGCTGTTTTGAATCCTTTTAAGCAGGACAGAGTTGATAAAGGGATTGAGACAGACGGCTCAAATCTGAGTGGTGTCAGTGCTAAATGTGCCTGGGATGATCTCAGCCGTCCACCAGAAGATGATGAAGACAGTAGAAGTATCTGCATTGGCTCACATCCCCGGCGATTGTCAGGGAAAGGTAAGAGACAATTTGATCAAGCAGTCAGAAATTTGTTATCTGGGCATTCCAACTCAGTTAAGACATTACATCTGGCTTAATACAATGCCTACCGTGTAGGTTAATGCAAAACTGGGGTTAGTTTTTCATGAGTTCACATTTTACTTTTGGAGCGCACTGTGGCCTTCAACTGTAAACGTTTTCCCAATAAAAGATGGGCATTTTCCTATCTAGGCATGTATTCTAGTGCTTGGGTGACGTCTTAAGTATGGGTTGCTTTATGTAGACTTTATATACATTCTAACTTACTTTTAGAACTGTGTAGGTAGCATGTCAGAGTACAAGGCACTGTGAAACATTTAAACAAAGATAAAATTGCAGGCAAGAGGAAACTGGATCTCTTTTAGAATAGAATTAAACTCAAACTACTTTCACTTTAGAGTGAAGTACTGGGTGTCAGAAAACTTTGTAATTTGTGATGAATAAAACTTGTATTGAAATTGAATTGATGCTGTCCAAAAGTGCATTTTAGTATGTGGAGTATTGAAAAGATCATCCCCTTTTGGGAATATGCACAATAGTATACTGTAAAAATACATCCTCCAGTATTGTGTGTTTGGTTTGGCTTTAACACTGCCACGTTAAATATAAATGAATACACCCAAAACAAACCAAACCCTGAATATGAGGAGATTCAGAGTTTAATTCACCCTAGATCAGGGATGGGCAAAGCACGGCCCCCGGGTCGGATCAGGCCCGGCAGCTGCTTCTGTCTGGCCCGGGGAGAAGGGCGTCGGGGTGGGGCCAAGAGGAAGGCACTCCATAGCAGGGCGATCAGCTGGGGCCTCCCTCCTCCCAGCAGCACGTGGAGCCGGCTCAGCTGGGCAAAGGCAGAGAGAGAGGCACACAGAGAAAGGGAGAAAGAGAGGCCTCCCTCCCTGGGCGCTCCTCCTAGCAGCCCCAGCTTGGAAGGGACCTCAACCGTGGTGAAGAAATCTCTTCGCCGCGGTTGGAGTCCCTTTCTTCTGAACTGGGGCTGCTAGGGAGGAGGAGACGCCCCAGCCGCTCGGAAGAGCTTTCTCCCTCTCTCTGTGTGTGTCTCTCTCTCTGCCTTTGCCCAGCTGAGCCGGCTCCACGTGCTGCCGGTAGGAGGGAGGCGCACCTCAGGAGGACAGAGAGACACAGAGAGAGGGAGGAAGAGAGCCCAAGAGGAAAAGGAAGCCGCTCCAAACAAATACTTCCCTCGTTTTCTTCCTCCTTCCCAACAGAGCGGAGGAGGAGCATGGTTTCCCCTTTCCCTTTCCTGCCTCTGCCAAGGGGGCGAGAGAGGCAGAAAAGCCTCTCTCTGTCTCTGCTGCTGCCCTGCAAAACAAAACCTGGACTGGATTCCTACAAGGCAGAAACTCCAGCTGTATTTTATTGCTTCTCCTGAATGTTCTGGGAGGAGTCCAATCCGGGAATTCCCCTCCAGAGATTGCAGTCCACCCTGCAGTCCACATACTGGGTTCAGTTCAACTTTATCAGATGGGATGAAGTTATGGCAGTCCAGAGATAAATGCTGATAAGCATATTGATAACGGTACTTAATAAATACAATAATGCTTTTATATTTATATCCTTCCTCCCTGATGTATGTGTGTAGATGTGTGTATAAAAGATTGTGTTATTATTATGTCCAAGAAGCATTCTCTCCTGGTGTTTTGCCCACATCAATGGCAGGCGGCCTCAGAGGTTGTGAGGTCTGTTGGAATTAGGCAAGTGGGGTTTGTATATCTGTGCAATGTCCAGGGTGGGAAAAAGAACTCTTGTCTGCTTGAGGTGAGTGAGAATGTTGCAATTGGCCACCTCGATGGGTGTTGAATGGCCTTTCAGTTACAAAGTCTGGCTGCTTCCTGCCTGGGAGAACCTTTTGTTGGGAGGGGGTTAGCTGCCCCCGGTAGTTTTTTGCCAGGAATTCCCCTGTGTTTTTAGTGTTTCTCTTTATTTACTGGGAGATGGTGGTGGGGTATAAATAAAGTTTATTATTGTTGTTATTATTATGGTGAGTATTATTACAACAGTATTTAAAAGAATAAATTCATAGGCTTAATATACTTGCATTTAGTTGACTTTAGTGTTAAAATATATTATATATATTATATGGCTCTCACAGAAATAAATTTCCAAATATTTTACTTTTACGGCTTTCGGAGTCAAAGAGGTTCCTGACCCCTGTGTTAGAGTGTCATTTTGTGTCATTTTGGTTGGTGGTGTGCGCCTGCTGCTCTGCTTTGCTGCGGCGGCGGCTGGGTCCGTTTTGCCTTCCTCTGGGCTGGGGTCATTGGGCCATTCCATCTTGGGATCCTTCCTCTCTTCAGGATGTCAGCCTTCATCTTGGTTCGCACCTTGTCTTCTTGAATTTAATTTAATTTTAGTGGCTTTTATTATTATTTTATAATAATTTTATAATAATAATATAATATAATAATAAATAATATAATAATGTTATATTATATTATAATTTCAATATATTATAATGTCTATATATACTATAATATAATCATTATGATATTAATACTAATAACATATGAATATTTCTTGGTATATTAATATGTTAATATTAATGATGTGTAATATATAGTAAATATAGTAAATAAATAAATAAATAGGTGCAGCCCTCCATAATATTTTTTGGCTCTCGTGTGGCCCCTTGGAAAAAATAGTTGCCCACCCCTGCCCTAGATGATATGGCAGGTTTGTTGGGGGGGGGGGGGGGCGACCACAAATCGATTTGGTTGAATTTTAAGTTTTGTCAAATATTTCTAGTTTTTTCCCCAAAATCAAATTTTAAGACTGTACCATACACCATTATTCCTTGTTACAGTTTGGATTGAAAAGCAGCCACTAGACACAGTTTGCAGTTTGTCACAGCAAATCATGATTAATGCCAATCAGAAAACAGAGGGGAAGTCACATGATGGAGGAGAGTAGTGGGCAACTCATTTGAAGTCTTACAGTTATTCTTTGGAAGGTTTTCTGAACTAAATCTATGTTTGTTTGTTTTTAATTGTTATTTCAGATACAGAACAGATCCGAGAAACTCTGCGAAGGGGGCTTGAGATTAACAGCAAGCCTATTTTGCCACCAATTAATACTCAGAGACAGAATGGGCTGAACAATGACAGAGCACCGTAAGTTATGTATTGTCTTTTGGGCTTCAGGGTGAGAGAGGACAAGTAATTTCTCCATTTATCTAAATTATACAGTACTTCAAATATGTTCATAATTTTTGGAAAGAAGGATACTTTGGCCTAACTCACAATCTAAAAGATGGAAATTTGGAAGGCGGATCTTGCACAAGGTTGGGATACTTCATGTATCAGCATATTATAGCTGGTGGGGACGAGGGAGAAGGCCTTTTCAGTGGTGGCCCCCTGACTTTGGAACACCCTCCCCATGGAGAATAGGCAAACCTCCACACTGTCCTCCTTTCGTAAGGAACTGAAAACGTTTTCGAAGACGACCAGTCCCTAGGCCCAGTCCCTGTTGCAGCACTATCCGTTGGCCAGATCAGGTCCTTTTTAGTACACCCTGCCATTGGTATTGTTGAACTTCGCCTGATGGAGGTCCGATGTAATTGGTTTTATATTTTTATTTTTAGTGTGTTTTATCAGGGTTTTTGTATTTTATGATGTTTTTATTTTTTATTATTTTTGTTTATTATGTTACAGTTAGGTTGTCCTGATGTAAATAGTTTGTATGGTTTTCCTTTGGCATTGAATGTTTGCCATATTTGTTGGAAACCGCCCTGAGTCCCTTTATTATTATTATTATTTTATTATTATTATTATTTCATCAGCTGCTGACCAAGACAAATACAGTAGATATGTAGAATATTTAATTTGTCTAAGATATTATCTCTCAATAACCTTAAGGCCAGGTAGGAGAAATAACTGATAATGGATTAGATCAGTGTTTTCAGCTTCCCAGGATTGGGTGGTTGCATTGCCCCTCCACCCAAGATCCCACCAGGGACTTAGCCTTCCTGTTGTGGCCAAAAACCACTGTGGTCACTGTTTCATTGCTACTGCACAATTGGGAAACAAGGCATGTGCAATTCGGGCACCTTGCTTCTGACTGAATTAAGTTTCCAGCAGTCAGTTTAGAACATGATTCTTTAGGGAAGCAAAACATGTATTCTTCACAACAAAATAATTGACTTTGAGCACCTTGTAGGAATAAACAAGGATTATATGTTGCATACCTCTGGGTTAGTTTAGTGATGCTTTGTTGATCATGGATTTTATCCGAAAGGGGTAAGGCAAAACCTATACATGATTGATAGTAGCCTAGTAGCAGTCCAGTGCAAGAAAAAAATGAATGACTTGAGATCTGCTACTTTGCCAATACTAAACAAAGTAGTAGTGGCAGTATAGTATGTCCACTATACGATTAAATACATAGATTTCCTTAGTATAAACTGTATTTAGAAGTTTCAGAATATGGGACAGTTTATCCTCTCCTCTGTATAGCATGATGCAGTGACATTTTTTGATCAGTGCCTTTGAAGTAATAAAGAGTAGCCTTGTTCTGTACATTTTTATATATCTGTTATAAAGCTTTAGTTTGTTGATTTTCCACCCTCACTAAATTGATCTCGTGACTCATAATTAATTTCGGTTAATATTGAGTAGAAGTTGGTTATTGGAATACATGATTAAAACATCATAAGATTCTGCTTTCTCTAAATGTCTGTGGAGGTAGGTTTTTATAAATCTTCATGGAGTCAAATATAGTGGTTATTTAGTGTTCAATGGGAAAACCACATTGTCAAATGCCCATGAAGACTATTTATTTATTGTTCATTCTTGTATACCGCTCCTTCCAGCAGGCTCGGGGCGGTTTACATAAAATCAATTTATAAAACAGCAACAATTCAATTTAAGAACAGCAACAATATAAAACAGAGCATAAAAACAACAGTTTATATAGGACTCAAGAATTTGACATCTTCCTCAGGAGCCATTTAGGTCAAAAGCCTGCCTAAAAAGGGATGTTTTACAGGCTCTCCGAAATGGGGCCAATTCCTTAATGGCACGGACTTTGTCTGGCATTGAATTCCATAGCGATGGCACCGCTACGGAAAAGGCTCTTGATCTGGTTGTGGACAACCGGCAGGAATGAATGGATGGAACTACTAAGAGGTTTTGCTCTTCCGAGCGTAGTGATCTCGGGGGAACATATGGGGTAAGGCGGTCCCTCAGATACACCGGCCCTAGACCATACAAGGCCTTAAAGGTTAACACCAACACCTTGAAAGCAATCCGGTACACTATTGGGAGCCAGTGCAATTGCTGCAGAATAGGTGTAATGTGTTCTCGTGCTGATGCTCCCACCAGCAGTCGAGCAGCAGCATTTTGCAGTAGATTGAGTTTCTGGATTGATGACAAAGGAAGGCCAATGTCATGAGACTTTTGTGCATGCAACTATATAAAAACTGGCAAGCCACCCTGAAGGACATTTATTTATTTATTTATTTGTTCAGTCTTATATTCCGCTCCTCCCTGCAGGCTCAGGGCGGGTAACAACATATAAAATAGGCGGCATGTACCAACCATGCGGCCATACAATAAAAGCATAAAAACACATATCATATCACGAGGTACAAAATAAAATACAAAAGCATTTCCTTGAAACCCAAGGTGCAGTTGTACTAGACAGTTATACTAGGCAATGGTGCCTAGATTGAAGGCCAGTCTGAAGAGGGCGGTCTTGCAAGCCCTTCGAAAAGGATAAGCTCCGGGATGGCTCGGGTGTCGGCTGGGAGGGAGTTCCACAACACCGGAGCTGCCACAGAGAAGGCTCTTTGCCTGGTTACAGACAGATGGCAAGAGCAGATTGATGGCACCAGTAACAGATTCTGTTCTCTCTGAACATAGTGATCGTGTAAGGCCTTAAAGGGAACATACTGATAGGGAGCCAGTGCAGTTGCGAAGAATGGGAGTGATGTCCCTCAGCTCCCGCCACGCAGGCCCTGCACCAGAGTTTCCGTGTCGACAAGGGAAGGCCTTAAGGGGTTAAAACCAACACCTTGAAGGCAAGGGTGCCAGTCGCCTAGCCTGTCGTAGATGAAAAACGACGTCTTGCTGACCATGGAGACCTGGGATGGCCAGTGCAGTTGCTTAACAAGGGATGACGGGAGTCGCTCGCCATCCAGGGTAGGCAAGCACTCATGATGTGCTCCCTTCTTCGACGGATTCTGGCGCTCCCGCCAGCACGGCTTCAAGGCATAGATGGAAACAATCGGGTAGCGGTCCATTCTGCACTGGGTGTCATCACGTTGTAACACCCAGACCAAAGTCATGGAGGAAGGGGGAGGAGGCCACCCATTTCCCAGAGACCCTCTCGGGTCAGTAAGGGCAGTCCCCCTAACCCCAGACATGGCTAAACGGTGGGTCAACAATGCGTGGTCTACAGTGTCAAACGCTGCTGTCAGGTCTAACAGAACATCAGCAGACTTGTTTCCTTTTGGTGTGGAAATCCATTATTTGAAACACTGGGTCTATTCAGTTGGAAGAATTATTAAAGAATTTCCCCAGGGTCTACTTCATGTCTCTTACCAGGTGACGTGCCATTGCAAGAATTAGTAACTACTCTTCCTCTTACCAGAAGTTAGGAACACTTTGTTTTGAGAGCAAATCAGTTCCCCTTGGTGAGCAGAATGCAGGCTTGTTTTACTACTTCACATTCTGCAGACCACATTGGTCTTCAAATGATGGATCTCTTTGATCTGTGTTCAGAGTCACTGAAATACAATACAATCCTCCAGCCATAATAAGATGAAGCAATAGAAAGAGTCAGGACGTTGATTGTTTAATTGGTAGGCATTTCCTTGTAAACTAAGTTAGTAATGTTCCACTCAGGTTATGAAGAAAACAGGCTTGTTTACCTATTTCTGTTGGATTGTTTGGATTTCACTTCAGTGTTCTTTTTTAGGAATATAAATGACGAGCTGTAGCTTCTCAGTGGTGTGAAGGAACTAAAGGAGAAGCCACTACATCCTCTTGTGCCTTCCATATAGATTCATGAAGGCGAGGGATATATGGAAACTAAATATTTACTCTCCGAACAGAAAAGTGAATTTCAAACAACAGGGATTAATAGTAAACATCTTTGTCTCTGGGTTGCTATGAGTTTTCTGCGCTGTATAGCCATGTTCCAGAAGTATTCTCTCCTGACTTCAGGAGAGAATGCTTCTGGAACATGGCCATGCAGCCCAGAAAACTCACAGCAAACCAGTGATTCTGGCCATGAAAACCTTCAACAACATATCTCTAATGTAGACTTAGATTGATATCTGAATAATCAATAATCAGCAGTGTATTCTGATTTGTCCTGGAGATGATTAGCTTAGAATCAGAGAATCAGAGAATAATAGGGTTGGAAGAAACTACATGGGCCATCTAGTCCAATTCCCTGCCATGTAGTAAAAGCACAATCAAAGAGAGTCTCCTTCATGGGAAATAAAGCAAAGTATAAATAGATAATAATAATAATGATGTATCCCTGACAGATGGCCATCCAGCCCCTGTTTAAAAGCCTCCAAGGAAGAAGCTTCCACCACACTCCAAGGCAGAGAGTTCCACGCTGAATAGTTCTTACAGTCAGGAAGTTATTCCTAATTTTCAGGTGGAATCTCCTTTCCTGTAATTTGAACTCATTGCTCCACTCAGTCCTAGTTTCCAGGGCAGCGGAAAACAAGCCTGCTCCCTCTTCCTTATGGCATCCTTTCACTTACTTATAAATGGCTAACATGTCTCCTCTCAACCTTCTTGAGTGCATAGGTGAGTGATGCATAGACTTCAAGAGGAACTTTCCTCTAAACTGAGTTACTTCCTGCTGTATGTTTTGCATGTTTTCCTGACTGCTTGGATAGCATTTGCCATTCCTCTAAATCAGGGGTGCTCATTAGGTAGATCGCGATCTACTGGTAGATCATGTGTAGATGGGCCTTCAACTCCCAGAATTCCTGGTAGACTGGCTGGGGTTTCTGGGAGTTGGCACCCTCAGGTTGAGCACTGATGTAGGGAGGGTAGATCGCTCGGAGGAAGGCTCAGTTCCGCCCGCAGGCTCCTGACACCGCCCAAGTGCTGCCAGCCCTGAGGTCCTTTCTACACAGTTGAATAAAATCCCATGTTATCTGCTTTGAATCAGATTATATGGCAGTGTGGACTCAGAAAACCCAGTTCAAAGCAGATATTGTGTTATATGTTTCACATTTTTGTAATGGGTAGGTAGATCACTTTGACTTTGTTGTTTTGTAAGTAGCTCGCATGCTGAAAAAGTGTGAGCACCCCTGCTCTAAATGCATCGCATACATTTTTAAAGAATTCCTACAACACTGTAAAATAATGCGGTATTATAAATTATGGGGACTGGAAAATAGTAGTTTGCTTCAGACCACCTGGGAAGTTCTTGATTGGAGACATCCTAGGGATCTTAAGCTTGTAGAATCACTGTTCTGTACTGGCTCTTTTGAAGAGTATTTGTTTTTAAGTTTTTACATTTTTGCTGTTTTTATGAAGTTCTATTCAACAGGAGTTGGTCCAGAATTCCTTTTACAATGTGGCTAAATTATAATGGCAGGGATTCTCAAACTTTTTCAGCTGCAGAGCCTTTTTTGAAGCAAAAGATTATTGTGGAGCCCCAAGACATGTTTATATATATATATATATATATAGTGTGTGTGTGTGTGTGTGTGTGTATAAACATATGGCAAACTTTTTGACCAACATAAACTTAACAATATTTCAGTGGAAGACCCCAGTCTGACCCCTTCTACCATACAGGAAAAGCACAATTAAAGCACCCCCAACAGATGGCCACCCATCTTTAATAACAACAACAATAGCAGCAGAAACCCCAGGGGCCATCCTGTCCAGCCCCTTTCTGCGATACAGAAAAAGCACAATCTAAACACCCCCGAGTGGTGGGAGGGTTTTGGAAACAATCAAGGCGACGGGAGAAGGATCTGGCGAGTGAGAAAGGTGAGGAAAAAAGACTTTTGAGGGCAAGGGAGGCAGAGAAAAGGCTTTTGGGGGCGAGAGAGGCAGTGGAAATGGGAGAAGCAGGAAAGAGGAGGGAAAGTTTTTTGGGGGAAGAAACCACAGAGCCCCTCAGTATGCTTCATGGAGCCCCAAGAGCTCTGCGGAACACACTTTGAGAACCGCTGATGTGAAGAGTGGTGGATGGGCATGTGCATGTGGTTTTCTAGAAGTGAACATTGCTTTTAGCATGGCAAATCAAAATTTTTCAATTTCAGGTGTTCCCTTTTCATTTAATGGATGAGAATAATAAGGCAGTCGTATGGCTTGCTATTCATCAGAGGTCCAGGAACTGTTGCTTTTGGGTGTACACCTGATTAACCTACAGATACCTGGAGTACATTGAACCGGCTCTATAACGAATTGGGAAACAGAACCTACTCTAGTCATTGCTGTGTAAAGCTGTGCATATTTCTCCTAATGAATTCATGAAGTGAATACTGTAGAATTATAACTGAAAAGGGGCCTGTGAAACGCAATGAAGATATTAGTTTGACCAAGGAAACAATAAAAATTGCAGAAGTACAGTTGGGAGGGGCAGCAGAGGGTACATGTACAAACAATCCTACTATCTAAGAATGTTCAGTAGTAGCAGAATGAGGAGTAATAATCGATGGTGGAGAAAATGAATGTTATCCTTCGAGGAAATGACTGGCTTGAATCCAGAACATAGACTATTTTGTTGCACTCCTATTTAAGTATGTGTTTTATTGTTTACCTGTGCAGCAATGAATTTTTGCTGGATTTGTAAGCTGCCTTGAGTCCCCTCCAGGGTTGAAAAAGGCGGGGTAGAAATGAAGTAAATAAATAAATACATTCTCCCATAAAGATATATAAATAAAGTCTTCCTAAAATATATATAAGTTATAGCTTTGGATAGCATAGAAGATTTCACCTCCTATCATCTCCCTGTGATAATTGGATTTTGAAAAAATTGGCTTGTTGTGGAAACAAGGATTGGTGAAAAAGTCTGTTTAGACAGCTTTCACCCATGATAACTCTTTCAGGAGTGAATTTCCTTTCCTAGGGGCAGATTTCTCTCTGTTCCTGTTGCCTCACTCCTGTTTTTAACTATTAGTCATTTGTAAGTCTGGTGTTTGTAACTCAGGGACTTCCTGTATATGTTTTCTGTCCTAATTAAATAATTAATTAAAAGACAGATCATTGCCTAGAGATACTGGCATGTGTGGTGTTAGGAAATAGGGTAGTTCTGGAGAAGTTGCTGGCCTTAGTTTCTCATCATCCCTGACCAGACTGGTGAGAAATCATGTACCTTACTGTTCATCAGCATATGGCATGCCACATATTCTCCATCCCTGCAGTATTGATATTTGGATTGATTTTATTGTATCTGAAAGTTTTTTAAAAAGTGAAAACTTATTTGCCTAATCTTAAATCCTAAAGAAGTCCCTACCCACACACAACACAACTGCTTTTCAGGCCTATGATTGAAGCATCTGGTACTGGCCACAGAAGAAAACTGTCCTGGATTGGACTCTAGATTGGCGAGGTGTAGCAGCATATGGTACAAGTTCTATAAACTTTAAGTCAACCACAGGATCACCACCAGAGAAAGATATTTTCATTGTGTGTGGTCCTAAATTCTCCAAAGCATATTAAAGAGAGTTATTGCTGCCTTTGATTTACCTTCTTTTCTCAGTAGGCTGGTAATTGGAGACATTTGCAGACATTACCCATGGATAGGCTTGTGAGAGCAATCTCTTCCCTGCTTGCTTCCTTTAAAAAAAGTAATCTGCTGGTCTTTTAAATTGGACCATGGAGGACAAAAAATGACAAAAATGCCCCACACACCTGCTAAATAGCATTTAGGGGCAAATGCTATAACAAAGACTGGGGGCTACAAGTTTAGAGTTAGTGACTTGCCTAAGTTCAAGTAGCTTTCTGTATAGCCGAACAGGGATTTGAACTCTGGTCTTCTATAGTCCTAACATAAAACTTAAACCAATATCCTGAGCTAGCGCACTTTGTCATTCAAGTATTATGCTATCATTAGCCAGTTATAATTTCCCTTCTTGCTGGATTATACAGCTCTTTGTGCTGCTATAGAACTTTTGGTGAGTTAGAATCCCCTTTAAATCACCTAAACTAGTTTGTCATTCCATCTGCAGGCACTGAGTTTTTAGGTTTTGCTTTCTTTTCTTTATGCCAACAGTAAGCCTTTATTTTCTGTAATTGTAGAATGCAAATTAGAATTTGAAATTGTGGTTTTATCATGGCTTCCAGTTACTGGCAGAATCAGACTAGAGTTAGTTAAAATAGTGAACTATAATTTACTGCAGAAGTAAGAGTTATAGAGCAGAAAACAAATACACATAGAAATCTAATTTCTCAAACCATGTTTTGAAATGTAAAAATGCATAATGGAGAAAATTAGTGGAGAGGTCCAGTGTGGAAACATGTTTTAGAGATAATGATAAACTTTCAAAGAGCTATCTTTGATAATCAAGTTTGCAGACAACACCAAATTGGGAGGGATAGCTAATACTCCAGAACACAGGAGCCAAATTGAAAATGATTTAATAGGTTAGAGAAATGGGTCAAAACTAACAAAATTAAGTTCAACATTGACAAATGCAAGTTACTCCACTTAGGCAGAAAAAATAAAATGTAAAGGTACAGAATGGGGGGTGCCTGGCTCAACAGCAGTACTTGTGAAAAAGATCTTGGAGTCCACATGGACAACAAGTAAAAACATGAGCTAACCATGTCATGCAGCAGCTAAAAAAGCCAATGGGATTTTTGCCTGCATAAATAGGAGTATAGTGTCTAGATCCAGGGAAGTCATGCTCCCCCTCTATTCTGCCTTCTGCCACACCTGGAATACTGTGTCCAATTTTGGGCACCACAATTTAAGGGAGATGTTGACATGCTGGAAAGTGTCTAAAATAATCAAGTGTCTGGAGAACAAGCCCTATGAGGAGTGGCTTAAAGATCTGGGCATGTTTAACCTGAAGAAGAGAAGGCTGAGAGAAGACTCTCCACCTTGGAGTGTGGTGGAGGCTCCTTCTGTGGAGGCTTTTAAGTCGAGGCTGGATGGCCATCTGTCAGGGGTGCTTTGAATGCAGTTTTCCTGTTTCTTGGCAGCAGGTTGGACTGAATGGCTCACAAGGTCTCTTCCAGCTCAATGATTCTATGATTCTATCTGACTTACTTGCATTCAAGAAAGCTATGTGAGTTCTGTCGAAGTACTAGTGCTGGGGTTTGTCTTGTCCGCACTCCATCTTTTATTTTAATAAACCAAGAGCGAAACAGACGAACGTTTATTAAACATTGGTTTCTCTTCAGGAGCCCTAAAATGGATGGTTATTGGCATTAAGTTTTTGGGCAGCAGCTGACAATTAACATGGAAAGAACCACAATTGGGCCCCGGTTTATGCATCTGAGCATGGAATGCTTTGACCTGTTGTTGTCCCAGGTCTTTTGGATATAATAAGGGTAGAAAGATGACGGGACTTAGTGTTACAGCAGATTACTAGTGTGTCTGGCTCTGCAGCACAACCCCAAGTCTAGTATGGCTGCAGCAGCTAACAGCACTGCGGCTAACAGCACTGCTGTTCATCTCAATTCACAAGATTTAGAAACCTATTCAGGCTGTTGGTAAGAACAGAAGACGAGGGAAGAAATAGTTGAAAGTCAGCAAAAGTCACCTTGGTAACTGCTGCATTACGCTCACTCAAAATGAAGAGACTTCAAACATGACTACAAACAGCTTTAAAGAAACAAAAAGAATTTAATCATCTAAAGAATTAATCTGACAACTGCCCACACTTACACCTCCCACAATCCTTCAATCACTTGGGAATGAGCTTTAATCTCAAATTCCCCTCTAGTTGCATAAAATGCTAGATGTGCAGTCTTCAAACTGGGGCATTTCCGACACATTGCTCTCATGCAAATGCTCTCCTTCTCCTAACACAGCAGCCTTGCCTTTTGTCATTTTTTTTAATTTCGTATTTTTCTGGATGAAAACTGAGAATCATGAATTATTTCTGTTGGTAGATAAAACATTCAGTCTGGTGGGGCCTTAGCAATATTTTATGTGCTGATTACTGCGGTCTTAATTGTAAAAATTAAAATTTGAGTCATTGTTCTAAATAGGTCAGATTAAACAGAGAGGAGAACGTGTGTGAAAAAAACTGAGATGAAGAAGGCCCGTGAAGTAAAAATAACAAATATTAGATGTGCCAAATTTTCTGAGCTAACCTTTTTAAAGCTAAAACTTGGAAGGGGAAAAGTATAGTATTTACATATTGTCCCATCCCTCTTTTTTTTAAGGGTAAAGAATTCCATCATTCTCTATCCAAGTTGTCCCCTTTTCCAAGGACTAGGCAAGGATTTTCATTCAGGCAAAAAGAATGTGAAAATCTCCTGCATACTTAGTGCTTTACTCAGCTTAGCATAGGTTATTGAAAATCTAATATGTGGGTGGCCCTGCCAGTACCCTCCCTTTATTAGGAACTAACAAGGCAAAGAGTGGGGTCTTCATTTCAGAAACAAAGTAGATGGAAACCCTTGCGCTTCCAGGGTCAGTCAGTAAAGAATACCTCAGTGTCAAGAGCCAGAGCCAACAGGTCTCAGTCAAATACAGATTTAGGGGAACTTTTCCAAAGCCTTGACGTAATCATGTCTGGAGAAGTGGCTCAGCAGGATGTAATCAAGCCAAAATGTGAGGCCAAATGAAGTTCAGAGTAAAGGAACAGACTCTTAAAATATTAAACTGGCCAAACGTTAAAGATTCCTAGTTACACTAATAGTCTATTTCATAGAATCTCAAGGTTAATGCTGAGATACAGCAATTGTAACTTGACCAAATTACATGACAACATAATTTTAACACCAGTGTAGCTGTTCTCTTGACAGAAACAGAAATTTGTATGTATGTAGTATTTTATGTGCTGGATATTGTATGGTTTTCTCCAGAATCAGCTGCATAAAATCTCAATCCATAACACCACTTTTTGGCAACAAGTGGTGCTTTATTTGTGAGTTGTCGTTCTGTCAAAATCTGTTGCAACCCTTCTCTAGTGAAAGTATGGATTGTTGTTTTGGGGGAGTAGTTTGGTTAAATGAACAATTGTAGCACAGTTCATGTTGACACCAATTCAGTCTGATATATAGGTTAGTGGTAGAAGTATAGAATTCTGTATATACATTGATAGGTCAGTTTTTATTTCTCAGGGAAATGATAATTTATTTGGAGCTTCAGTGTACATCATATTTTACAAAGTAAAACAATAATTAGAATGTATACCAATCCTGCCAAAAACATACAGTGTAATACACACACAGGAATGTGAAAAGAGCATTCCCTGACATAAAAAGTATGATTTCATGCCTGATTTTAAGACTGCCTGCCATGGAGATAAAGTATAAAATTATTTGCTCTGTTAACCTATTTTCTCTATGCTTATAACCATTTAATTGTGGAATTTTGCCTGTGTGCATATGTGCCTTCAAGTTGGTGTTGACTTATAGCAATGCTATGAATCTCATAGTTTTCTTAAGCAGAGGTACTCAGAGGTAGTTTGCCAATTCCTAGCTCTGAAATACAACTGAAAGCACCTGGCAGTCCCCTTTCCTAGTACTAACCATAGCTGACCCTGCTTACCTTCCAAAATCAGATAGGATCTGGTGCATCTTACAGTCTTTGTATTTTCCAAATGAGTTTGTATAGTTATATTTCATAATCTAACGTTTTGGGTCTGAATGGATTGATCCTTATCTTCCTGGTCGTGTTTTGAGAACATTGTCTATTATGTGGTGGAAGAGAGTTTCTAATTCTGGATTTAATTGCACCTTGTTTATCTATAGGTGTTACAAATAATGTTGTTCTAGGAGCAATTGGATTTCAAGGACAAAACATTTGAGATGTAGAGAGAGAATTAAATGTGGAGGGATTTTGTTGTTCAAAAATATCTGTTTTCAGGCATATTTAGTAGTTTAAAAACACTGAAGTCTGGAATCAATCATACGTTTATAAAACAAGCATGATCATATTTGAACCCCAGAAAATAATACTGAGATTTTAAAATCATATGTGCCAGATTTCTTGTAAAGATCAGGGAACAAAGTGTTTATAAACCAAAATTACAGGATCAAAACTAGATGGGATATGATGGCATGTGAAGTTAAACATAAAAAATAATGGCTACAAATAGTCATTTTTGGTATTTCAGGGAAACTTTAATTCATTTAGCACAGTTATTTGATGTGGTTTGAGTTTGACATTGTAACCCACAATTGAATGAGTTTCCCTCCACTAAACTTCAGTGCAGCAATAAGATACTGGTCTTGGGACCTACAGTAAATCCTTATGTTTTTCTTTCCCTTAGAAGTCGCAAAGATAGCCTGGAAAGTGAAAGCTCTGCAGCTATCATTCCTCATGAGCTGATTCGCACAAGGCAGCTCGAGAGTGTGCACCTAAAATTTAATCAGGAATCAGGAGCATTAATTCCACTTTGTCTAAGGTAAGTGTCACTTCGACTTTTTCTCAGGAAACCACAGCTGGGATGTCAGTTCAGGCTTATATTGCTGAGCTTGCAAGGACTAGCCTATATTGTATGCATACCCCATATGGCACAAAACTCTTGATATTGTTTTTAAGTTAGTGTGAAAATGCTCCATCTTCTGAAACTATAGTTAATATTTCTTTGTAAAATGTTCTTTGCCAATGCATTTCTAGTTGTCTTGTGGCCTGTAGTGCATATTTCTGTTTAATTTTTGCTTATATGATGTTGTTTGTTGTGTTTTTATGTTATGTAATTTTGTAGTTCAACCATTTTAAACTGCTTTCAATCCCACCTGGAGCTCGTGGTGGCACAATGGGTTAAACCTTCGTGCTGGCAGGACTGCTGACCGACAGGTCAGTGGTTCAGATCTGTGGAGAGTGGATTGAGCTCCCTCTGTCAGCTCTAGCTCCCCATGCAGGAACATGAGAGAGGCCTCCCACAAGGATGGTAAAACATCAAAACATCCGGGCGTCCTTGTAGACTGCCAATTCTCTCACACCAGGAGTGACTTGCAGTTTCTCAAGTTGCTCCTGACATCCAAAAAAATCCCACCCATTGGAGAAAAGTGGGATATAAATAAATAACATCAGAAAATAAACTTGTGGCAGATGTCCTCCTGACTTCCAGTGTATCTAGGTATATCCAAGCCTTTTGATTAACTTTTGCATGAGGTCTTATCATGCCTAAATTTAATTTACCAATAATTCCAGGTTAGCATAGTGCCAGAAGATTATATAGTCCTATTTAAGTCTTAACCAACATACAAGCCATGTCTATCTGACCCTTTTGCTTGTTTGGATATTTAATGTGTCTCATTTTAACTGGTGATATTATATTGTAATTTTTTCTAACATTTGCCGCTTAAAACATGAAATAGAAAGTAATAACTTGCCTTGAAACCTCTGAAAATGTTCCAACCCATACTTTGACTTGCTGCTCAGAGAGAAACACTTCTTTTCACTGTCATACGTTGCACTTGACAAGGAAAAGTAAGCCACCATAGTACAAAGTGTAGGCCAGCTGTGAAATCATCTTTCTTCTATTTGTGCATTTAATTCGGAACTGGTCCCTCCATATCTTGAGCACATGAGGTGGCAGTGTGTTTGTGAATATTTCATGCAGGGCTAACTGCATAAATCTCATTTTAAACTCGGGGCCATATTACTCCACCCACTGATGGCCATCTCCACTGCAACCTTTCTTTTCTAATCTTTGAAACCTTTCAGTATAATATGTAAATCTTTCTGAGATTTTGTATTTGTGATGACACAGTGCTAATCAGGTGACAGTGTGGATTTACAAAGCATGTTTCTGTTTACTCCTCTAGAGGCAGATTATTACATGGACGGCACTTTACGTACAAAAGTATTACAGGGGACACAGCAATCACTTTTGTATCAACAGGAGTTGAAGGAGCCTTTGCTACAGAGGAACATCCCTATGCGGCACATGGACCCTGGTTACAAGTGAGAACCTACTGCTACTTTCCTCCTTCATACACCTTTCCTTTTTATGTCTTGAAATAATATTTTTGCTTGGTTTTGCTGTATTATTTTAGGCTTTAGGAAACCTTTGCATCCTTATCCAGTTTTCTTAGAAGTGTTTTGAACAGGGAATTTTTGGCTAAGAAGTAATGGCAGTTTCTAATGCGCTTCTGTGTAAACAGCAATTTGCTGTCCCAAAATCTCAGAACTTTTACATACTTACAACCTCTAATTCCTTTCCTCACCACTGCAATGCAGCTACCTTTGTAGTCACAGTTTTTTAACAGCATCCTGCAACCTAGGAGGCTAGGTTACAATACTTGAACTAGTGAAAAACTCAAAAGGAAAATCAGAGCTGTCAAAGTTGGAGCCTTGCAAAATAATTTTAGCTTAGTACGCTGTGATAAAAAGTCCAGGCTCTTGATTAACTCTATTAATTCCTCCTTCACCCCTAAAAGAAAAATAGAACTGATTTCAATAAATTGCTAGGCCTTCATCTCTCCAAGTAACAATTTGAGCAAAGTGCAGTGTTGACATGCAGTGGCAGCTTTGCTTCCAAGCATTACCTTTATGGTTTCCAGTTCATGAATTGTTAGATTGCCCCCCACACTGGCTACATTCTTCTGCTCTTTCTAAAAGCATGTCATCATGACTGTATGCATCCTTTAGGATGAGATAGTTGGTTCTGGAAACAGAAATTAAAATACAGTGTAGCTGTTAAAAGAGAAGTGATGGGGCAGCAGGCAGTCTTTGGAGGAATGATTAAAGTGGCTGAGTAAAATTCATGCCCACAAGGAATGGAGTCATGTGTTGGCTCTGCATCTCTCAAGAACTCATGATTAGATAAGATCTTATTCTTCTCTGGAAACACATGCAAAAACTGCTGAGTTTTGTATATCACGTATACCTTCTAGCACAAATGTGAACCTACTTTTGTGGCCATTTTGAAATATAAATTAACTTGTATGAACCCACCTGCACTTTGTTCCTCTAGGTGTCACAATTGGCCTGGATATACACATATTTATCACTTCAATTTTTTTACATTTTCTCCAGGTACATGAGCATGTTAATATTTCAAAACAAATGAAATAGTTAGATTGGAGAAGGCCAGCTTGTTTTCTGAGAAACTTGTTGAATTTTCCAGCAATGATTTAAGGTAGACATTTGAAGGGTCAAATCTATGTTCTGGTTGTTTCACTATCCTCTTCGGTCTGTTCTGTACAGTCTGACCAAGAATGCCTCTACCACATTTGCCATTTTGTTTGCTCGCAACAATGCCAGTTCAGTTCACCAATATCTTTGTCTGCCCATAATGGCTCACTTTTGTAACCTGCTGCATTCTTGTCTAGCCAGGACATGCAAGAACTGTGGAAGTGTAAAACTATGGCCTCTAAATAAGTATTTTTCCATCTTCATAAAACATATTAGCAGCAGAAGGATGTTTGGCTCCGAAAGATCTATTTGTTTTTGTTAGCTATAACAGAGGACAATGTACTAATATGCTATGGCTCTGTTCCTACTTGTATTGGAAGGAAATACCACTGAACTTAGTGGAATTTTTATTTCTCTCTTTATGATTGTATTGTATTTCGTTACTAATGTAGCTGATAACTTCCTTTAAAGGATAGGTATAAACATAACAATAAGATTTTTAGAAATATGATCCCACTGAAGTGGATTGGTAGTTGCAGTTTTTCCTTATTTTTAACAAATTGGGAATGACATGCGCAAAAGGAGAAACTGCCTATATTCAGCTGTTTGTGAATTTAGATTTCTCGTCGTCCCTGAGACTTTAGATCTTTTCTGTTCAGTGTCCATTTGCGTGATATAATAATATAGGTTACACAACATTAATCTGAATGAGAAAAAGAACAAAACATGACTCAATTAAGTAAGGGTCCAAACAAGTGTCATTGTACTTCTCTTGATTGTAAACATACTGAAATGAAAGTGGAAAGCCATAAATAAAAGGAACCTTGCATTCTTACAAGGAAAATCCTTGATAAGAAAGGTCCTTGATTTTGTAAGCTTGCAGTCAGCAAGCCTTGCATTCTCCAAATGCGCACTCTTGACACAGAACCCAAACCAGTATTTCATATGTCTTCTTTTGAAATAAGACACTAGTGTTTCCAGTGACGTTTTCCCTCTTGACGTTCTTTTACCATCCAATACAACAGACAATGCCAATAGCCTTCGGGGCTATGCCTGTACTATAGAAACAAGAGTGTATTTACCAAGAGCTGACTAGCTCCAACACAGCTACTAATCTAGCCAAAGTGAAGCTGAGTTTCAACTGAGCAAGAAAAACCAGCCCATCCCTTTCTTCAACAAGCTCAAGTGAACCTATCCATAGTGAAAGTTCTAACAAGCTTGATCAAGTTATAATATGTCATCATTACATGCTGTAAATGTTGCGTAATGCATACAGTTCCAATCAGATACCATATCTCATTTTTATCATGATAACATGCCTTTCAGAAAAATTGAGCCCATTCCTTGGAGTTGGAGAAGGAGTTGGAGGAGGTAGGGAGCAGGATGCAGAGGAATGGGAGAATTCAAAAATAAAACTTGTTTCTGCCTCTTTCTTTCCACCTTCCTGCAGTGAAGAGAGGGAGGCAAGAAAGAGTTGGCAAAGAAGGGAACAGTCTCTCTCCCCTCCTCCCTCCCTCCTGCCTGCTGCTTCCTCAGGGTCATCTTGGAGAAAGGAGGAGACGAAAGGCGGGGGGGGGGGGAGCCGAGAGGAAGAAGGCTGCTGCTTCTGCTGGTGAAGGAGGGACTTTGTGTTGTTATTGTTTCCCCTGCCGCTGTTTCAGATCAGGAGGAAGGAGAGGAAGAGGAGGAGGACAGTGGGTGGGCTCCTAAAGTCCCTCCCCCACCTGCTTGCCAGCAGAAGCAGTAGCCTTCTTCCTTTCGGCTTCCCCCCGACCTTCCTCGCCGCCTCCCCCTCCCCTTCTGCTGCTTCTGCTGCCTCTGCCACTGCTTCTCATCCGCCCCTTCCTCTTCCCCCATGGCCAGCCAGCTTCGGAGGAGGACAACGAGTAGCGGCTGCGAAGGCATTGGAGTCTAGACTGCGGGCTCTGCTACCGCTACTCATAGTCGTCCTCCGGCAGCTCCATGGAGGCTAATGCCAGCCGACTCTGGAGCCTCGCCTCCATTGTTCCTTGACTCGAATATAAGCCGAGGGAGATTTTTTCAGCCCCAAAAAGGGGCTGAAAAACTCGGCCTATCTTCGGGTATATACGGTAAATCTTTTTCTTTTGACATAGTTTGCAGCCTTCCTCAAGATATTTTGGAGTATAGTTCCCAGCTCTTGTTCAAGGTCATAACCCTAACTTTGAAGACAGCCGTTCGCAAAACACAATGAAAAAAACAAATCAATGTTTTACAATATGTGCAATGTATAGGAAAATTGGAGACCCAGTGTAGTCCAAAATACAACTCTGTAAACCAGGGCTTGATGGCCTGTTTGGCCATGATGACCTTAGGCAAGTCATACCCTCTCATCCTCAAGGGAAGGCAAAGACAAACCCTCTTTGAACAAATATTGCCAAAATAATTCCGTGATAGGTGCATCATAGGATCACCATAAGTTAGAAATAACTTGACTAGGATAGTTTAGTTATTCTTCCAGAGTTTTCAACAGTAACATTTAGGGTTTTGTACATGCTCTTCAAAAACTTTATATGCTAGCTTGATCAGAGCTACATTTAAATATGTCTTCTGTTGGCCTAACTGTATTTCTTAAAACCTTCTCCTGTCTCTAGTATTGTTCTATGAAAATCATTTTGAGCCACAAAGATGCAAACGTAAGCGAGGAGTCTCATTTGTTAATGCTAAGCTTCTGTTTGCCTGTTAGTTACCAAGGCAGTATCTCTGATGTGTTCCACTCGTGTTAATACTGCAAATGATCAAAGGCTTCCCTCCTCTCGAATAATGACTGCCAAAAGCACCAGAAAATCTTTCTGAAGATAATGCTACAGTAAACCACTTCCTAAGGGCAGTCAATGCTTCAGGTGAACACGAAAACAATTGTGCTAGGTCAAACAAATAGCATATTAAGCACAATGGAGACTCATGCATAGATTGACAGTATCTGTGTGTAATAAAAAAGAGGTTTTTTTTTTAAAAACCCCAATTGCGCAATTAAGCAGTATAACATCTAGCAAATTGAGTTATTCTCTTCACTAAAATAATTGAAGGGCTGTTAACATCTCAGCACATATGCATTTGCGAATGCATTTAAAGGTGCAAGGGGACCACAGTTCTCCAGACTTTGCTTCCTAGTATTTTTGACTGTGTAACAGACCTGTTGCAATTATTTCAATGTCTTCATAATCTATTTTAAAGTTGTTAGAATCATCTGTTGTCATTATTTTTGTATTCTTAATGTTTAGGTGTAAACCTATCTTTGCATTTCCTTGATTTTCTTCAGTAGTGGTTCCAAATTTACAGTATACTACTTTCTGCTAGTAGTATAGTGTCTTCTACATATATTAAATTGTTGATGGATATTCGTACTTCCTTTCTGTATGTATGGTATGTTCAGCATACAGCTTAAGCAGATTAGATGGTATAATGTAACCTTCCTTGACCTCCTTTCCTTTTAGAAACCGTTCCATTTTCTCCTTATTGTGTCCTTACAGTAACTTCATGACCTGAAGATGTTTTGTTTAGTTAGAACTACAGTAGTTTCTTTCTCTGTAGCTTTAAGCAGCTCTGTTGTAGACCACCTGATCCTGGTGATTTAATTTCTCCCACATGTTTTGAGTGCAGCTTCCTTTCTAAAACTGTAGGTTGATCTTCAAATTGTTCATTTTTTAATAAATCTTTTATTCTTCCATCTTTTGTATATTGGTTTTCAGTGTATTCTTTTTCTTTGTTTTACTTGTCCTGTAATATATTCCCCTGCTGATCATATAGCATTTCTACTCATGATTTAAATTTCCTTTTGATTTCTCAGATCTTGTAGAAAGAGCCTCTTTCATTTTGGTTGCTGTCATCTTCAGTTTCTCTGCATTGAAGTTCTTAAATTTTCCATAATTTTAAATTTGCGTTGTTTTCTCCTTTTTCATCCTAACCACCTATGACACACCAGGTCCTGTTTTGGCGTGTGTTCAGTTTCCTCCTGGGTTCCAGCATAGAATCATTAAATTTCTTCTTCTGCATCTGTAGTTGGAGCATAAACTTGGATAGCAGCTATATTGATAAGTTTTCCTTGAAGTTTTCTTGATATTATTTGGGTCAGACTTTGCATTAAATATTTGACTGATTTACTACTCATGCCACTATGAATCCTATCCCATTTCAAGCCCTGAGTAAAAAAACTCCAGAATTATCCGACTCAAAACATCCCATTCCTATCCACTTATTTTGTTCACCCCAAGTTTTACAATGTTTATATGCTCCAGTTCTTATTTTACTGTATCTTGTTTCCCCTAATTCCATGGCCCTATAATGTGTATTGTGCAGCTTCAGACTTTCCTTTCACCTCTGAGCAAAATGACCTTTTGCAACTAGCAATGACCAGTTGCATTATTAGTCACAGCATTATTTGCCCTCTACTGTACACCAGTAGTTTGTTGAGTGCCATCCAACTTGGGAGTTTCATCTTTTGGCACTATAATTTCATTTTGGATTGTCTCATCCTATGAGTTTTGTGTTAAAATATCTTCTAAAGGAGATTTACTGTGTCTCCCTCTGTGAAGCACTAACAAGTGTTAGCTATGCTGTTACTGCTACTGTCTGTAAGAGATCCTCTGCCAGTGTCACCTCCCCCTCCTCCCCAAACAAACACATACACCACTACTGTTGCCCACTAGCTCTGTGGCATGTTTCATCTGGTTCTTTAGCAGAAACCTATCAGACATTAGAGGCCCTATTAGAGAACTGCTGCTGTCAAATTAGCCTCTAGCGCAGGGGTGCTCAAACTTTTTAAACAGGTGGCCAGGTCACAGCCCCTCAAACTGTTGGAAGGCTGGATTATAATTTGAAAAAAACATGTATAAATTCCTATGTACGCTGCACATATCTTATTTTTTGTGCAAAAACACTTAAAAACAATACAATAATTAAAATGAAGAACAGTTTTAACAAATATAAATTTAGTATTTCAATGGGAAGTGTGGGCCTGCTTTTGGCTGATGAGATAAGATTATTGTTGTTGTTGTGTGCTTTCAAGTCCTTTCAGGCTTAGGTTGACCCTGTGTGAGGACTGGGTAAATGACCTTGGAGGGCCGTATCCGGCCCTCGGGCCTTAGTTTGAAGAACCCTGCTCTAGCGTCATCAAAGCACACAATCCCACCATCATGAAAAGGTAGTGGGCACAAGTACCTTACCCATTTGCTTTTTTCATAGTGGATGGTAGAAATTAGAAATATTGTAACAGTTCTGTGAAGATTATTGGTGAGTGATTACGTTTATACTTCAGTTTTGTCGTTTTGAGTTTTCTTTAGGAGAGCAAAGTGGGATATAAATAAATATTAGTAATGGCCTTTTTTTGCTCATCTGTCCTATCAGATCCTTACATCTCACTTGACTATACTTAAACCATTTAATATCAGTTGTGTATCTGCCAAGCAGTTCCGCTATTATTTGGACCACCCTCCATTAATCACTCAATGTGAAGGCGTGACCATTTCTACTTCCTACTTGACATTTTCTATAGATCATGACTTTGGTTCTCACTATTTGGAGCATGACATACATTTTGAAAGATCCAAGTATATCTCTCGGCATTACTTCGCGAACGAAGATTCAGGAAGGACTCATCCCACGCTTTTTACAAGCGCGTTGATGACTAAAAAGGCCAATCTGAGATAGGCAAGTTCGGTTGCAGAAAGCGCAGCAGAAAGTCTCCTTGGGTGATGTTTTTCCAAGTTGCGGTTCTTTCTGCGTTGTCGTTTCTCTTCGAGACCCATTCGGCGTGTCTTCTCGAAAGAGGCCGCAGCATTGTGGATAGTGCTTCTCCATGCCTCCCGATGTGAGGCCAGGGTGGACCATTGTTGGTGATCAATCTGGCCAAGCCTGAGATGTTGTTTCAGGGAGTCCTTATATCTCTTTTGGGGGGGCGCCTCTCTTGCGCTGACCCATGGCGAGTTCACCGTAGAGTAGTATCTTTGGGAGGCGGTGGTCCTCCATCCTAGAGACGTGTCCTGCCCAGCGCAGCTGTGTTCTCAATAGCATGGCCTCAATGCTGGTGATCCCTGCTTGCTCAAGGACAGCAACATTCGTCACATAGTCGGTCCAGTGTATATTTAGGATTGTGCGAAGACAGCGCTGATGAAAGCTCGAGGAGTCGTAGGTGTTGGCGATAGGTGACCCATGTTTTCAGACCCATAGAGGAGAATGGACAGTATGATAGCTCTGTACACACTGATTTTGGTGCTTTGTCTCAGGTGCTTGTTGCTCCAGACTCTTTTGTGAAGCCTTCCGAATGCACTATATGCCTTTGATAATCTGTGATCTATCTCTTTGTCAATCTTGGCGTCTGAAGAGATGATGCTTCCCAGGTAGGTGAACTGCTGAACGGACTTAAGCACAGATGTGCCTATGCTGACGTGAGGATGGTGGTGTTCTTCCTGTGGTGCGGGCTGGTAGAGGACTTCTGTTTTCTTCAGGCTGACTTCCAGCCCAAACAGCTCTGCAGCTGTTGCAGTGCATATAACGTGCGTATATAGTGCGTATATATATAGTGCATATAACGTGCATTGGATCCAAGTGTCAGTCATGAGGCAAGCAGACTGTACCTTACCAAGGAGAACAGAGGACTGATTGCAACCATGTTGCCATGAGGAAAGAAACTGTTAAAGGTTTATAGTCAGTCCCCCCAAAGTTATTGTTGCATCCTGTCTTTATAACCCAAATGTGTGTGTTTTGTACCTGCCATTTTTTTTGCACTGTAGACAATAATTTCCTTTTATAAAAATTCAGGTGAATTTTTTAAAATTACGTAAATGTTTACTGATATATTTCATAGTAAAAATCAACTTTCTGTTGTGCAGTGGCCTGGATCATTTCTGAAGAGCATGTTTATAGGTTGCTTTAGGAAATAAATTATGAATAATTGAGGTTTTTCATCATAAAACTATCTTAAAGCTGGTAATTTGTTGGCAGTACCAATATATATACTGAGTTGTGTTATGACATGTGTTGGGTGTGTTGTGTCACTGCATTAAATCTCTCTTATGAGGAACACATGATGATGGTGACACATTTCACTACATCAATTCAACCACCCATCATATAGACCAGTGGTGTCCAATTTCTAATTATTGGACATGCTGCCCATAGTTTCTGGGACCTGAAGTCCAAAATACCTGGAGCACCAAAGGTTGGACACCAATGATATAGATCATAGCTCTTTGTTAAGCATCCTCAGCAGGTAGCTGTCCAGCCTCTTTTTGAAGACATCCAAAGAAGGAGACTCCATCATTGGTTCCATTGTTGGACCACTTTTACTTTCGAGAATTTCCTTCTTATTTTCAATCAAAATCTAATTTCCTGTACCTTCAAACCATTTAAATTAAATTCAAACTTTCACTAACTGAGCTTGGAAATAGGTGACTATTAGTAACTAGTCACCTATTTCCAAGCTCAGTTAGTGAAAGTTTGAATTTAATTTAAATTGAACTAGTTGTAAGCTAACTCATTTTCTCCTCCCTGATGAGTCTTAACAACTACATATGGCAATTAACAGCACTCATTCTTGCAGTACGATGAATAAGAGATATTGCCTTGTTACTTATTTCAGGGGCGGTGGTCTCAAGAGGAGAATGGTTGGACAAGAGATCTTTAGAAACTGGAGATGTTAGGCCTTAGCATGAAAATCATGTGTTCTTATATTGATCTTTGCAGCCCATGATTCTAAGTGACTTGGACAGTGTCAGATGTAGATACTCAGGGCAGCATAAAATATTCTTCATGTTAGGAGGCATTTGAATGTTTCAGATTAAGAATTTCTTCCTCGATTCAGCAACTGATCTTTGTAGCCACTTGATGGTCCTCTTTAGTTTTGTCCTGTGAGTGGAATAAATATATTTTTCCAAACTGGGGGACAAGGAGGATGAGGTGTTTGAAGTGTGAATGAGCCACATATATGTTGTTAAGTCTAGAAAGGAGAAAAATCAGTGTCAATTTTGATTGAATTGGGTTGCTGTTGTTATTTACTTGCCTACTTACTTTATTTATACTCTGCCTTTCTCCCTATGGGGAAAAAGTACAGTACCTTTCATCAGTTTCCAGATATCTGCAAATCCTACCATACCCACACATCAATCAAACTGTAGCATTTGTAATACAATACATCTGGAAGGTTTCAAGCTGGGGAAGTGAACTTACAGTACAAGTGACAAAAACAATACTTTGAAGGAGCCAATTAAAAAAACTAACCAGTAGGAGGCAGCAGGAACAATCAGTAATGCCATATTTTGCCATTCCCATGATTTCCTTTAAAAAATTAAGGCCTATGTCTAATTGTTAGGCCCAACTACATTGCATCAGTTAAATAAGTGGAAATCAAAGTTGAATTTAGTTGGAGCTAATAACTAAATTTGGCTAATAACTAAATACAACAAATGTAATTAATACATTAACTAGTAATAACTCAACAAATTTAATTTCGCCCACTTAATGTTAGAAATGAAAATTAATTTCCATAGTTTCATATCATCATAATATTTAGAACTAGTATTCCAAGTTCTGTGTTTACAAGTATATGCATTGGAGACATTGTAGAGCTGGGATAAATGCTGAGAAGTGGAAGTAGATTATTAAGGGGATGAAGCATCACTCCTGCAAGGACTTCTAATCAAGTACAATTTATTTTATTAATTTTTGGTTTGCATAATAACAAATGTTTTTTGGTAGATTGCCAAACGGCAGACAAATAAAATACTGTACAATTCAATACAGTTTTAAAAACTTATTAACCAAACAACAAACAAAAAAACAGGAAAAGATTCATAAAAATAGCCATAAAATCTAGAGTTTCCAACTGCATATACTTCATGCTCTCATAAGTTTCTCTTAATAAGTCTTCATAAGTCATGAAGAAACTCATAAGTTTCTTCATGACTAGTAGGTTTAGAAATCCCACTACACACCTTCCTGATCAACATAGGGAGTCAAGGAGAGAAAGCACAAGGGTATAGGAGCTACTTTGAACATGTTTACCGTTCCCTGTCCAACCATGCCACCTAAATCAAGCTTTGTAGAACTGCAGTATTTGTGTGTGTATCTGGACATTCAGCTCCTTAACCCAATTAGCTGAACATTGTGGAAGCCCATTGCTTTGTCAGAAGCATATTCCGTTATTAAAATCCAAGCATGGACATTCCTTTCATCAGTTGCTAATAGCAGAGCACCCTTGTAATGTAACTCTGTTTGTGTGTTTTGCAAACAGTCTTCATACAAAGTCAGAACCATGTCCCAGCATGAGAAGCCAGTTACAACAGGCTGGTGGGGTGGGAACTATTTGCACATTGCTGCCAGAACTATGGAAATGTTGTCGTGTTTCCAAAGCCCCATAGCAAATGCCATCTGATACCCAAGGGTCTGTTTGCTGTCTTATTTGCAGCAGAAAATTTCCCTGTGAGAACAGTCCTATTTGATGAGAGTTTTGAATGCACATGAAACAATTTCACTTGGCCTCTGTATATTGCAAGCTTTCCTCACTATTGCCTTAGATAATTCTACTCTTCTGCAAAGTCCTGTTGATAGAGGAGTTCTTAAACATTCTGCTACTCAGTTCAAGCTGAATTTTTTCAAAGAACAAATTTGTTCAATTTCATCTTCTAAGCTTCTGAATCCCACAAGAAATTAAATGAGGCGCCTAGAGCTATGACAGCCTCTGATGTTGATTTGCTGCAGATGTCACCTTTTAATATCAGGCTCATCAAATGTATGTGATTTCTAATGTACTGGGGTGTTGTCACTGCAGGAGCAGTACTGAATTTAGAGAGTACTGTGGAAAAGATATGGATGGCAATTGCTAACAGTCACGTTAAAACTGTGCCAAGAAACACGTGAGGGTGGATTGCGTCTTGGTGACAGAGACAAGGGGCTTGTTTTGCCTCTATGCCTTTGTATATTTGGTTAATCTGACCCATGCAAAGGAAACTTGATCTGAGTCTGGGACAGGTATTAGTAAATCCCTTTTCTCTCAATTCCCATCAGTAACAGAATATGCGCTGAGACTGTGAACCTGGTTTAGCAAAGTTTTACAAAGGTTAGATTGTTTGACCTATTTGCCAGGAAAAATATTTTCAAGCTCGTAGTATCTACTTCTCTTTTTCCTATCTGTTATTGAGGCCTAGGGCAAGCTTTTGGTATGTCATATACAAAGCCCATCTTTTCTCCTATTGCCTGCTTTTTCAGATAACTTGATCTCTCGCTCCATTTCTTACCTTTTCTTCCCCACTGAATCAAAGCCTTTAGTTTTTTGACACAGGGAAATAATTGATGATACAACTGGATTCCATGATAATTGCAGCATTTTGTATGTATTAAGGAAGGAAGCAAAGCAACCTCCGAGGCCTGTGTGAATCGCTGGAAAAACAACAGTATAGTGGTTCTCTGTGCACTAGCAAGGAGTTTGTTGCTTGGCAATTAGGTGAAGCTTGAAGCGTAAAAGAATAAAACTACTGTCTCTCCTTTTGCAGATCCTGCTGACTGAAGAGTTTGTAGAAAGAATGCTGGAAGACTTAGAAGACCTGAATTCTCCAGAGGAGGTATGTCTGCTTAGCTCTTAATACCCAATGGGGCACTTTCTGCATTCAGCGGCTTGACTCGTTCACGTTGGTGGCATGGCCTGGTTTCCTGACTCTGAATTCAAGGCATCACTTTTATTTTCTGCTTGTATCCAATCCCTAGAAGTTCCCTGTGTGAGGAAGTATATCTACCCCAGGATTATATGACAGGAACAACTGGATTTGGCACAGATTTAATGTTCTTCAGAGCATCGCTCTAACCACCTACTAGCAGCCCATATTCTAGTTAATTTCCTTTAGAGTTACTGCCCCTAGTATCCTGCTCTGACCATTGTGATGGCATTTTCTGTAATTTTCAGGTTTTGCTTTCTGTAACTGCTCTTATTTTGGGCAACCTTACATTACAGTAACAGTCAACTTTGCCTTTTCGTGGTCACTGTGAATGCGTACATGTGATGTTAATCCTGCGCTTGCACAATAACTTCGGAACCTTCTAGAAATAATGTACGCATTCACAGGTGACTACTCAAGGAACCATGGTTACAGGTAAGCAACCCATGTATATCACTGCTATGGAGAACTACAATTACAATGTTTCTCATGAGCATGGTGTTAAATTATTCCCCTACTATTCATCCATGCTATGCAATATCGTAATACTCATATACTACACTTGTAGTGTTTTATAAGTCGCCCCGAGTGCCTTTTGGGAGATGGTGGTGGGATATAAATAAATAATAATAATAACAATTATTATTATTATTGTTCGTGTTGACTTTGGTCAATCTTTATATTCTCACAGAACAGCCATCACTACTGCTGTTGTTTACAAAGCATCATTTTGCTTCCAGTGTTCAGTGCAGCTTATTGCTGAAGTTATATGATCTTTGAATTAGAAGACCAAATTATCAAGGATGCTCTAGTAGTGCTTTTTGTATTGACTAATCATCCCTCAGTAGATACTTTCACTCAGTAAATTTAGAAGGTTTTAAAATGTGGCGATGGCATTATACCAAATGTCATTCCTATATGCTGCAGCAACAAATTCCATAAATTAATTCTGTGTAAAAATGTTTTCTTGTCCTCATCCTGAATCTACAGCCATTCAGTTTCGTGAGAGAGAAAGATCTTTCTGTTCACTGTCTCTGCATTCATAATTTTTATGAATGGCTGTTAAGTGTTCTCTTAGCCACCGTTTCTAAACAAAAAAATAAACAAAATCCGAGCACTTTACCTTTTCTCATTTCTGTTCCAATGCCTTGATAGTTTTGATTGCCCAGATATTAAGCTTAAGTGGCCTGTAATTTCCTGGCTTCCTCCAGGATCTCATTTAAAAAAAAGAAAAGAGCATTGATGCTGAACAGGCTATCTTCCAGTTTTCCATAAGGCAACTTTTCAGTGTAAACTAAATACAAATAACTTAGTCTAGTTCCAATTGAACTTTTACAAGTGAGTTTGTTTGATCTTTTCTAAGCAAGCAAAGATAATTTGAGATGACTGGATGAAAGACTGGCAATATGAAAATAAGAATACTTATGCCATAATATTGTCCCGTTGGGGAAAACATCTTTGCTTGTTAGCTTGAAATCTTGGCTCTTAATGGTATTGCTTTGTTTATTTGCTTGTAAGTGCTAGATTGTAGTAAGGTATATCAACTAATAACCAATCCCCTTGCCTTTTAGTTCAAACTCCCAAAGGAATATAGTTGGCCTGAAAAGAAACTGAAAGTCTCCATCTTGCCTGATGCTGTTTTTGACAACCCGCTCCATTAAAGCCAACTGACACAGGCAAGCAACAACTTAACTTTATGCTGCCCAGTGACTCATGGGATAATTTACTACAGTGAAAGCTCTTCCTGGAAATGAGAAATGTTGCTGCATAACCACTGCAAGCCGAGGAGGAATTACCTAACAGTAGTCCAGCCAGAACTGAACTTTTCTGGTACACCTGGCATTCTCCTTTTGCATCTTGGCTGAACTCTGAATACCCTGCGAATGAATGAGTGTGAGAGTGAAACAAAGAGAAAGTATTTAACTATGAAAAGTAGTTGTGAGAATTCTTTCCTTATTTTAACTTGCTCCAGAGCTCCCTGCAGCTTTCGCACAGGGTTCATGTGTCTTGTCTACCTTTGTTTGAATGACATATTTTTTCAGGTGTAAACACATATTCTGGTAATTAGATGTGTTTTTTGTAACTTCAAAATTCTTTTTGCTATCAAAGCTTCTCTTTTGTTGTAACTCATTTTTACTCTGGAAAGGCTATGCTGTATCCTCCCCTGCTTGGCTACACACATGCACACATCATGATCATCTATGAGAGACGGAGTTGCAGGTGAATCATAATCACTGGTTGCAAGCAGGTTCCAAAAATCATGTGGCCTTACAGCTCAGATAATGCAGGTACCTTGGCTATCATTTTAGACTTTAGGACTGAAATTCTAAAGCCTAAATATGTGCTTACAACTTTGATCATATTTGGGAATAGTGTAATTTCAAAACAGAAGTTCTTTGAAACCCAAGTGTGTGGTTATTTACTTGGAAGGAGTAAATCATGTGGGTTCTACTGCCTAGACCAGTGGTTCCCAATCTTTGGTCCTCCAGGTGTTTTGAACTTTAGCTCTCACAATTCCTAACAGCTGGTAAACTGGCTGGGATTTCTGGGAGTTGAAGTTCAAAACAACTGAAAGTTGGGAACCACTGATCTAGACAGTGAGGATTAGATTGCAATTTTAAATTTCTCTTTCACTGTTTTCTTGGGGCAATAGACCACCAAACAAACCCAGGCTTCTTGTGATAAGCTCTACATAAACGACCTCTTTCTTGGTGTCTTGTAAAAAGGGCAAATAAAAGTTCTAATTAGAATTAAAGGGTATTCTCTTTGAACACAGGAAACAACCAAATAGGTTGGTAGTTTGTTTGATGTCTTAGTCTGGGTAGAACCACCTTTTTTGATCAGAATTCCCGAAACTGCTTCTTTGTGATGGTTCTTGCAGACTCTTTGCTTGTTTCAGATTGCAGAGAATCCACTGTGAAGCAATGCATGAGCTGAGAGATGCTTGTTGTCCTATCTTTAAGTTAGCTTAGAAAATTCATCTTTCCATATTGCTGCTGAAGTCATATTTTGGCTTTTTATTTATGTTTAGGGAAGCTCTTGAATATATTCTAATAGATATTGAGTTAGGCAATTCTGGAATGCCTTGGAAATCATGCACTATCAAGTCCTCCAGGTGGAAGGTCAACAGTTGCAGCCTAATTTTGTTACAACTACACTATGCTTCTTACAAAATGTGACAATATGCTATAGGGGGATAGATTAACTTCTAAGGACAGGGAAGAATAAAGGTATTTCTTTACACAAATGCATTTGTTATCCAGAAATTAGTTTCAAGGTGTTGATTTCTACTTTATTTCTAGTGAGCTAAGAAAATGTTATTTCTCTCCCCACCTATTATTTGACAAAGAAGTCGTTCTTCTTCAGCTGAGCTATCATTCTAAATATTATGTCCCTCTTTGCATCAATTAAAGCTTTTATTTTCTGGAGAAATATTGTAAAAGGTGAGAGGAGCCCTGCTGAAAAGAAAATCTTTTCCAGCACTGGTCTTCCATAGCCATAGTTCTGACCTAAGAGCTGTCCTTACTCTCTTTTTTTAATAGGAAAGCTTATTCCAGACTCCATGTATTCTGTTGTCATCATGTGAAACTTAAAAGTACCTGGAAGACCCCTCTCCATGCTCTGCCCCTCAACCCCCCCCCCCCCCAACTATAAATATACATCCAAGTGAACCAGTTTATTTTATTTATAAAACCAAAACAAAACAGGAAGTGACTTGATTTCCGGTTTAACTTTAGCCTTATGTTCAGCATCAGACTGTCCTATCAGGGGTACAGGTGTGATTGTCAGGGGTGCTTTGAATGCAATTTTCCTGCTTCTCGGCGGGGTTTTCCACGAGGGCTTTTCCAACTCTGTGATTCTAAGTTGATCCCCAGCTCCAAGGAGGTGGGGTACATCTTCCTGTCGTATCGCAGGAATCTTCATTCACATTATGATTTGAAGGTAACACAGAGTTCTAGTTTGTCTTCTGTATATGGATCACAAAGGGGAAAAGGTTTTAAATTCTAGCATAGTTGTGTCAGTTATGCTGTTTGTGCTGTCAGGAACACAATCCGGGTTACTGTGCTGACAAAGCACAGAACAGTGAGGTCCACTGTATGAAAATCCAGATGAGCTAAACATTTTAGAATTCACTTGGTGTATTGTTTATTCAAATGTTGCTGTCTGATAACTTACATGTTATGTTCACAATGATATCCTAGTTTTCAAACAGCAGCTGAAGTGGTATATCTGTTTATTTACTGTTGTGCTACAGATTCCTAATGGCATCATAGTTGATTTGCATAGATGGCTACCCTATCAGAAAGTAGATGACATTAGAGCAGTGTATCTCAACCTGTGGGTCCCCAGATGTTTTAGCCTTCAACTCCCAGAAATCCTAACAGCTGATAAACTGGCTGGGATTTCTGGGAGTTGTAGGCCAAAACATCTGGGGACCCACAGGTTGAGAACCACTGCATTAGCGCCTTTATCCCTGGTGGTTAAAATGGATGTACTGCTTATTTCATAAGAATGTGAGAGCTCTATGCTAGATCAGGTCAAAAGAATTTCAAATCCAGCATCCTGTTCCCACAGTGGCAAAGTAGATGCCTCTGGGAAGCCCAAAAGGGCAATAGTACATTCCCACTAATGTTCTCCAAAACCCAGTGTTCAGGGGCATAGAATATTAGAAATAATATCATCATAATGACTGTTACAGTTAGTCATGTAAGCCCTTAGGAAGAATTTCTAGAGACTGAGTTATCTAATGCAGTATTATTCCCTAGACCAGTACGAGTCCCCGAGCCGTTGCCTGCTGATCCCTGACATGTTTACAGGATAGAAAGAAACAATTATACCCAATGGGCGCAAATTTAGTCTTGGTCTGCGACTCATTGGAAAATAAAAATTGCCAATTCCACGCCCATATTAGATAGCTTGAGAAGCACTGATCTAGTTCATCTGAAGCATTAAAGAAACTAGGATAGGATCCTAGTAGCAACTTCAAGATGAAGAGATTTATTTTAGCATAAGCTTTGCTTTATATTTCTGTGGGTATTTTATGAATACTTCGGATAAATTAGTCTTAAATGTCCTGCTAGATTCCCTCCCCCCTTTTTGTCTCTCTCTCTTTCCTTTTTATACTATGACAGACTAACATGACCTTAAAAAACAAGGGGGCATCTAAAGTTCATCTTAGAAATTTTGCAGTTCATGATACAAAATGAGAACCTGGAATTTAAAAACCCTCGTGGGTTGAGAAAGGATCTGTGAATTAGAATCAGTGTTTTGTCCAGCATGCACATTCCTTTGGAGGGGAAAACATGTCCTCCAGCCACTATTTATTTTAAAGTTAAAGGGAGGTGTCTCATACGACTTGAGAAACCATTCAGCATTCATATCTGCTTGGAACTATCCATGAATTATTGCCGTGGCAAATCAAAGGAAACTTGCCTAGATGTATATTTGTTTAATCAGTAACAGTTTGTGGCAGTTACCGCTGAAAATTCTTGTCGGCTCTCTAGAGGACTTAATGGAATTGGGCTTGGTCTCTCAACTTTTTACTGGAGATGAATACATTTCATGGGCCAGTCATGCTGACCATTCTCCTCACTGCGGCAAGATGAGACAGGAAGGGTTCACCTTGCACTTTTGTTCTCTCCTTGTTACTCAGTGAAACGGTAGTTTGCAGAGAATTGGAGCTTTGGCTGCTTTTCAGTTGGTTTGCACCTGCTGTTTAATCCCTCAAGCACCTGGGGTTGTAAACACCAGTTCTGGGTTGCTGCAACAATTATTAACTTTCAGCGAAGCTGTTCTGCCAGCCATTTGCCGGAATAGTACTTGCCTAGCCATTAGACCAAATAGTAACGAAAGGACCATTCCAAAGGCTTCCTATCTAAATATGAAGGCAAAGTACAGGAAGCAGTAGACTTTTTCAAGAGGAAAGTTTGCTATAGATGAGAGAATAGGGATTTCATTGTGCTGTAGGTGTCTAGCCTAGTGGTTCCCAATCTGTGGGTCCCCAAATGTTTTGGCCTTCAACTCCCTAAATCCTAACAGCTGGTAAACTAGCTGGGGTTTCTGGGAGTAGTAGGCCAAAACACCTGGGAGAGAGAACCACTGGCTAGCATAACCTGATGTTATGCTCAGGAATTGCACCCCATGAACATAGTATGGATTTTTTAAAAAAAATAATAGAGAGTTTGAAGCAAAAGGAAAACTGCAGAGTCATAATTAGAACATCCTTTCCATCCCATAGTTTTTCAGCTTTGAAATGAACAACTGTGTTACTTTGAAGAGTAATAAAAATCATGTAAATCTTGTATTATTTAAATGTCTAATGCTGCATTAAGAAGCACTCTAAACATAATCCTTGTCTTCAATGGGGGACAACCCAACATAAATAATGGGAGGGAAAATTGGCAGAAAGTTAGCGTTTATGGCAAGGGAAGTTTGTGCTTCTGGAGAAAAACAAAGGTGGAGGATGGACTGACTTACCCTAAGGGGGCAAAAAAGAAAATGTAATGGCCCCTGATTTTATGCACCTCTATGTACACCTTGGATACCATGCTTTCCCTTTGTACTTTTTTCTATGCATCGAGCTGGGCTTTGCCTCTGGATTTGGATCTTGAAGAGTATTTATTTATCTAATCCTTTACAGATCATAGAGCAGGATGTGGTTTCATGAAACTCTGTCAAGTGAGCTGCCATCTCTCACCTTTCAGATCTCATGTTCAGTTGCAGCAGTTCCATCCCAATACGGCTATTACCTCTGCAGTAAAAGGTGTGCGGAGGAGCTCCCAGCTCTGTTTTCGTTGCAACCCTCCCCCCAACCCTTTCTCTGCCTCAAAACTGAGGAATGATAACCACTGTTGAATGTTGGGGTTGGAAATTGAGGGAGGATAGATACCTAAGCTCCATTTGACAGAACTTCACAGAACCTTGTTCTGCTCAGAGATCTGTTAAAGCTTAAAGTTACAGAGGCTCCATCAAGCATCCAGTCTTGCAACCCTAGCCTTTCCATCAAGGCAAGTTAGTGGTTAGTCAGAGATGTTGTACATGCACTATAAAACTCTGAGGCATGGTTTGCACTGCTAAACTGGAAGTCTAAGGCCCCTTCTGCACTGCCGTATATCCCAGGATTTGATCCCAGATTATCTGCTTTAAACTGGATTATACAAGTCCCTACTGCCAGATAACCTGGGATAAACAGATAATCTGGGATCAGATCCTGAGGTATAAGGACAGTGCGCAAGGAGCCTAAGTCACTTATATATGGTAAATGAGAGCCTAGCTTTGCCATCTGCAAGGATGCCAGTAGACTTCAGCTGCACCGTAATTCTTATCCCAGAGCACTCAGCTTTTCCAGCAGCAGGGGAAAAGCCATGAACTGCTTTGTAGGGGAATCATTTACACATGATCTATATACATAAAAGCAAAGGAAGGTTTAGGAGTAAATGTATTTGCAGAAATGTTGTAATAGCTGAAGGCAAAATATGCGTTAATGTTTAATTTTTCTCCCCAACACTACCATCATAGGGAAAGGGAGAATGCCTTCATATTTTAGCAAAATTATGTTACTAGGAGGTTTCCTTTCCCATCGCTGTTCTGCCTTTTTCAAACCCTTCTTTGTTGGCCATTCAAAATGTCCGAAAGAAAATGAGCCTGTAGCTGATGTAAGTTTTAAAAGGGATCCGTAGGCTGACCTACCTCTCAGGCAATTAACCTATGGGCATTAGGCACTTTGCTGCTTTTTCGTTTCATATACAGTTCTTTTTTTTTAACCTTCTCAAATAGCTTACAGACCATAAAGTCATAGTAAGTGGTACATTAGCTTTGTAGTGTCATTCCAAGGCTGTCATAAAGGTGTGTCTTTCCTTCTTTAAGCCAGTCAGCTAATAAGGTGTTTGAGTTAGGATTGGGGCGAGGGAGGGGAGCTCTTTCCATTTACCTGCTTTTAGATTCACACTGCTGAAATGTGAACTCTCCGAGAGCAGAATGACACAGTCAATGCTAGTGTGTGGGTAAATGCTTCAAAAACTCCCATCAAATGCATTTTAATTTCTGAAAGCTAATTTGTTTAAAAGCTCAAACAGGAATTTTCTTGCCAGCTGACTGGCTTTACAAACACTTCTCTCTTTCTTTCTTTTCCTCCCTCCCTGCTCCCCTTCCCCCTCTGCCTGATGCTTCCCTTCCTTCTTTCCAAGTGAGGATGAAAATCAACATGGCTACTGTTGTTTTCTTCCCTGGGGTCCTAATGGCAAAGGTCTGCATTCATCACGGGGCTTCTGCATAATGGAGGGAGGGGATACCAATCGTGTGTGAGCCCTGTTCATAGTGCATTTTAGAACAGAGCGAGCTCTGCAGTATGCAAAGATGGCCACAGCTCAGTCCTGGTTAATATTCTGGAGAAACACAGGAGTGTCACAAGGCCGATTGGCTCAGGTTTAAGCTGAATATCCTTTTCACCAGTTCCCCTTTCACTAGTTTCCCTTTCAATGACACTGAACAGAATCTCAATTCTGAATAAAAACCTACCTTAGGGAAAGCAAAACCTATTAAAGTGATAAAACCAGTGAGTTAATTCAAAAGATCCTGTGCTCTGATTGCTGATGAACTGCAGTCTGAGGCCTGGCTGTTCTGGAACCACAATTTACTATTTTAACAGTTTTAGGATGTCATTGTGGAAGGGGTGGGAGGACACCTAAAAGCCAAGAGCTTCACGACTTCTATTTGTAGGAGTCTTATATTTACTGGGTTCTTGGCGGAGGGTTTAAGAGTGCGGCATTGATGTTCGGTTCTAGCAGGTCTGAATGTCACTGCCCCTAAAAAAGTAAAATTAGGTTTTTAACGGAATATATGAAAATTGTGTCACACTACAAATGGAAGAGGGATCATTTTTCTGCCCGAAACTGTTTAATCTGCAACCAAACAAGAGTTCACTGTTAAAGGAAAGGGGTAGGGTTGCTTCCTTTTTTTCAAGGGTTGAACGCTTGTGGGTTATTTCTATATTTTGGGTGGTTTTAGTAATAGAAAATGTTGAAAATGTTTGTTTTGCTGTGGAGGGCCCTAATCTGGGCCTGCGTGGTTTTTTAAAATAATGACTGCTGATGCTCCTTTGATAAGCTTCAGCTGAGATGAACCTTTTTGCAGTTCATCTATGCGTGCGTATGCGTGTGTTTCTACAAAAATTGCTAAGGACACTGCAGAAGGTGTCTCAAAATGGTTTGCCATTCCTGCAGTGAGATTTTCAGTACTTTGTAGTATACCCTTTTTCTACCAAAAGAACAATGGAAACCTAAACTAGCAGAGGTTTTTAAAGTATTTTATATTAGTTTCTAGTGTATATTCTTACATTATTACAATGCTGGTGTGCTTACTTGCACAAAACTATGTTTTGTAATATTTTTGTGAATCACAAAGCTTTGTTTCCCTCCTGTGTATTCAAAATGCATTAAACTTGTTTGCATAGTTGCGTATTGCACGTGCATTTATTACGTGATTGCAGAGCTGAGAAATTAGGGTTTTTTTTCTTCTATGTTTAACTTTCTCATTCCAGCTATTTTTGCAAGCTTCAGCCTGGTCTGAGGGCCATTTGTATGCACACATAACATGAGCCTAGGCCTCAGCATTTTCTTATCAACACTCCTCTGGTATGGTTTGTTTCCTTTTATACAGTGTGGTCTGACTCAGGAAAAGGTTTGTGTTTGTTAATAATAATTCCTGTAGCCCCCGGTGGCGTAATGGGTTAAACCCTAGTGTTGGCAGGACTGAAGACCAACAGGTCAGCTGTTCGAATCTGGGGAGAGCAGGTCCAATAAATAAATAAAAATCCTGAAGCTCTTTTATGAAACACTGGGAGCTCTTCTACTCTTCACTGTTTTTGTCATAACTATGGTCTGAGTTAATATGATGCTATTTGTATGTTATGTTTGGATACACCGTAACTCCATGGGAGTTGTACTCTGAGCTGGATTTCAAGTCACATCTCTGCAGTAAAACAACCCCTGTCCACAACTTTTGCCTATCTTAGATGTGGTAACATTAAGCATAATTACAATAAGGTAGGAATTATGTGGAACAGTTATTCTCAGTCCAGGGCATTACATAAGAAGCTTGGCCTGGAAAGGATTGCATTCCCCTGAAAAAGTAAGAGTGTCATCAGGGAATATTCCTGGATCCTTCTTTGTTACTGAAGGTCCCAAGTGGACTCTATGGCTCAGAGGCCTGTGGCAAGGTTTGACTAGCCCACTAAGTGCAGTCTTTCCAGAACAAGGGACAACCTACTGCCGTTTTTCATGCACTTGTAGATTTCTAATTAGATTATTACAATGTGCCCATAGAGAGTCATCAGGATGTAGTGGTTTGAAATCTGGGCTAGGACTCTTGAGAGACCAGGATTTGAATTCTTGCTTGGCCATGGAAGACCACTGGATGACCTTGGCAAGTCACACTTTCTCAACCTCAGGAAGGTAATTATCCCCCCCCCCCCCCGGCGTACAATTCTTGCCAAGAAAACCCTGTGAAGAGGTCACCTTAGGGTTGCCATAAGTGAGAATCAACTCTATGCATCACAACAATAGTATGTTCTATCCAGGGCTGCCCTTAAAAATGATTTGGAAACTTCAGCTAGTACAATGCACAGCAGCTACAATGCTAATAGGAACATCTTGTAACACACTAGTGGCCAAGGGCCTATACGAGTGGGGTTTGGCTGGTACATTCACGCTCAGAGAGCCAAGAATGCGACTGTGAATTTCTGATACCCAAAACTAGGTAAAGCTAAAACTTTCCTCCTGACATTAAGTCTAGTCGTACCCAACCCTGGGTTGGTGGTGCTCATCTCCATTTCTAAGCCGAAGAGCCAGCGTTGTCCATAGATGTCCCCAAGATCATGTGGCCAGCATGACTGCATGGAGCGCCATTACCTTCCCACCAAAGTGGTACCTATTGATCTCACATTTGCATGTTTTCAAACTGCTAGATTGGCAGAAGCAGGGACTAATAGCAGGAGCTCACCCCCGCTTCCCAGGTTCAAACCACCGACCTTTCGGTCAACAAGTTCATCATCTCAGCGGTTTAACCCACTACGCCACTGGGGGCTCCAAAAACTACAACCTTAGAATTTCAGGATATACCATTATCTTTACTGAAAAGACTTAATGGAAGATTCAAGGTCAAAAGCAGCCTTCTTCCTCCTTGCAGTATCTTGGCGCCCCTGCTAGTGTATATTACGGGCTGTGGGAGGATGAGGGAAAGGGCCCTTTTGCAGTGGTGCCCCAAATTGTACAGTGACTTTCTTTTGGAGGCCTAATTCATGCCAATTCTGCCATCAAGTTAAAACATGGCTTTTTATAAAAAGCCTTTGGAGTCTGGATTTTTGTACAGGGTGTTGCTTTAGTTCATTTTACATGGTTTAAAATCGTTTAATACACTTACAGACTTATGCTTTACTTCTTGATATAGTAAAAAAAAGTCCAGTTTGTGTCCGACTCTGGGGATGGGTGTTCATCTCCATTTCTAAGCTGAAGAGCCAGCGTTGTCCGTAGACACCTCCACGGTCATGTGGCCAGCATGACTTCATGGAGCACTGTTACCTTTCCGCTGGATTCAAACCTGCGACCTTTTGGTCAGCAAGTTCTGCAGCTCAGCACTTTAACCCACTGCGCCACCAAGGGCTCCTTCCTTCTGTTTTACATGTAAAACTACTTGTTTTGCATGTTTCTAATTCGTTTCAAATTGATTCTATGCTGCCCTGAGATCTTGTGATATAGATCAGGATATAAGTAAATAGATAAATTAATTAGCCTCAATACATCTTCATATACGAACTTTCCATCTATCTTCAACTAGACAGAGGGCCTTTTCTGTGGTGGCACTGAGCCTATGGAACGCTCTGCCAGCCGAAATCCGAGCAATAAATGAGCTGCCGATCTTTCGGAAAGCCTGTAAGACAGCTCTTTTCGGCAGGCATTTAATCTTTAGCCACCATGGTTGTGGATGACAACATTGTATTAACTGTTTGATATTTTACTGTTTTATTGTTTGTACATTAATTTAGATCCCAATATACCAGCATGCAGGTAGTTTAATCTATGATCTCACCCTTAGAACAGTTTCTTTTATTTCCTATCACTACAAGAGAAAGATAAAAATAAATACGTTTAAAATGGCATTTACAAGATCGACGTTCCTTGTAAAGTATCTTGCTAAACACTTGGGTTTTATATAGTTTTATTAAGGCAATTGCAGGAATAAATGACCTTCAATGCTTTGCAAATGTGGGCCTCATTTGTACACACAAAAGCTATTGTTTATCCAGTGCCAGACTTTGCACAGAGCTTCCAAAGGGGTCCTAAATACCCCGAGGATGTTACACTTCGCTGGATAGGACTGTATATTGAGATTTCTCTCTTGCTGGCCCTGTATCAGTTCAGTCAATCACCTGAGGTCTTCATCTCCCATAAGACTGCACCCGTTCTGTGATTCTTGAGGCAATGGGACAATAATCCTGAAAAACATCAACTGCTTAACCTTACCTTTTGCCAACCAAATCTCTAGTTGCTTTTACTGCTCAAATTCTGATTATGTGGATTACACCTCTGAAACAAACTGATCTGAAGACCTGGGGATCTGAATCTTTTATTTTTGCAGCTACACCGACAACAAAAGGCGTTTCCACATGTGATGAGAGGTGAGACTTTCCTTGACACACAAGATAATAGGCGCATATAGATGAGGGGTGTACGGGGAAGCTCAGAATAGCACCATGAATGGGGCAGTGATTTACTCAGCCGTTTAAAAAGAGAGTTCTGTGCTTGATACCCCCGGGCACTGTGCATCTGGCCTGTGGCATCCAGTTAATATTTCAACTGCTTTGAGGTTGGGCTGAATGCTAAATATCCACTGAGTCTGGAGGAGGCCCGAGGCAGTTCCCTGGGGCTTTTCAGTTTTGCCCTTGCAGACCAGCCAACTCTGGCTACTTTCAGCTGAGCATGGAAAAGTTAACTGTTTAGGACTACAACTCCCAGAACTGTCCAGTTAGCACAAGAGCAACATTTCCAAGTTCTGGGCAGCAACAAGCCCTTATTTTTAGGGTGGTGTTGTTATGATGCTTTCTTTGCCATTTCTCTCTTTTTGACTATTCCAAGTTGACGTCTAGTCTTTGAGAACTAGGAATGGGACCCCTGGTGACGCAGCGGGTTAAACCACTGAGCTACTGGACTTGCTGACTGAGCAGCGGGTGGGCTCCTGCCGTTAACTCAAGCTTCTGCCAACCTAGCAGTTCGAAAACATGCAAGTAGTAGTAGATCAATAGGTACTGCATCTGTGGAAAAGTAACGCCACTCCATGCAGTAATGCTGGCCACATGACCTTGGAGGTGTCTACGGACAATGCCGGCTCTTCGGCTTAGAAATGGAGATGAGCACCAGCCCCCAGAGTCAGACATGACTAGACTTCATGTCAGGGGAAACCTCTACCTTTACTAGGAATAGCAGCTCATTTAATGTTATTCTAGCAGTAATGGAAGCCCCAAACCATGAGTGATTATTTTTAAATTAATACTTCAGGCGTTAACAATCCTGCTACAGTAATATTAATAGTAGGCATGTTACCTAGATTAAGGTTTCTATAATATCTTCTCCCATAGACAGAGGATGTGTAATATCTTTGAACAAAAACACCACTTGCATTTTCACTATTAATCTGTATTGGTGCAAGTAGCCAACATTGGTGTGACATAGACACAAAGAACTGGGAAGCCCTGGCCCTTGAGTGCTCTAACTGGAGGTTAGCTGTGACCACCAGTGCTGCAGAATTTGAAGTCACAGATGGCGGGCGAAAGGGAGAAACATGTTAGGGGAAGGCGCACCAAGTCAACCCTGACCGGGACTGCCTTCCACTGGAAACCAATGTCCTCACTGCGGAAGAACATGCAGATCAAGAATAGGGCTCTACAGCCACCTACAGACCCACCGCCAAGACACTACACTTAGAGGACCATCATCCTCAGGCTAAGAGGGATCGCCTAAGTTAGGTGCAAGTAGGGTGTGTGGATGCAAATATCATCTCTAAATGTCCTGGTATGAGGTATGGGAAACCATGGGATGACCATCTATGTTGCAAAATAAACCATCCCAATATGTGAACACTTTCTTTTTAAAGATTATATCCTTTCACTGGCAACACCAGCCTTTGCAGAGCTGGCTGTTCTCTAACCTGCAAAACCAAGGTTATTCTTTCTCATCTTGGCATATATTATACAATTTCTTCCAAAGGTAAGTGGGGACCATCGACCCTATTCAACGTATACAATCTTTATTTTTATCAGGTGGGAGGAGCAATGGTACTTTGCAAAGGTAGAACCAGGTTGGTTCCTGGACCCACAGAACTAGCTCTAAGGACTCAACATTGACAAGCAGGTCATTTCTAATTTTATCAACTTGGCAAACACATATTTCCAAAACAATGAAAACACTGAATAATTGAACTAAAACAACAGCAGACACCTAAAGCTGGTAACAATCTCTCTACCATGAAAGCATTGGCAAAATAATTAATTGATTAAAGTAAATAATTGAGTAGATAAAAGCAAATAAACTCAACTAATATATCAAGCAATGGGAAAACATGCATGATCCTATTAAGTCAGTATTTCTCAACTTTCCCCTTAATACAGTTCCACATATTGTGGTGACCCCCAATGATAAAATTACTTTTGTTGTTGCTTCATACCTGTAATTTTGCTACTTTTATGAATCGTAATGTAAATATCTGATATGCAGGATGTCTTTTCATTCACTGGACCAAATTTTGCGCAAATACCTGATACGCCCAAAGGAGGGGGATTGATTTTGTTATTTGGGAGTTGTAGCTGCTGAGATTTATAGTTCACCTACAATCAAAGAGCATTCTGAACTCCACCAACAATATAATTGAACCAAACTTGGCATGCAGAACTCCCATGTCTAACAGAAAATACTGGAAGGGTTTGGTGGGCTATAAATCCCAGCAACTACAACTCCCAAATGTCAAGGTCTATTTCCCACAAACTCCACCAGTGTTCACATTTGGGCATATTGGGTATTCATGCCAAGTTTAGTCCAGATCCATTATTGTTTGAGTCCACAGTGCTCTCTTGATGTAGGTGAACTACATCTCCAAAACTCAAGGTCAATGCCTACCAAACCCAGTATTTTATCTTGCTCATGGGAATTCTGTGTGCCAAGTTTGGTTCAATTTCATTGTTGGTGGAATTCAGAATGCTCTTTGACTGTAGGCTAACTATAAATCCCAGAAACTACAACTCCCAAATGACAAAATCAACCTCCCCCCCAGCTCCACCAATATTCAAATTTGGGAATATAGGATATTTGTGCCAAATTTGGTCCAGTGAATGAAAATACATCCTGCATATTTACATTACGATTTGTAACAGTAGCAAAATTACAGTTGTGAAGTAGCAACAACAATAATTTTATGGTTGGGGGTCACCACAACATGAGGAACTGTATTAAGGGGTCGCGGCATTAGGAAGGTTGAGAAACACTGGTGTAGATCAAACAATCTCCTGTGATCTGTATCTCCAACCATGACATGACAACAGCTATCATATTACTAGCGGGAACATTCAAAAGGAGGGCAACTTCTCCTATTATCATTAAATCATTCTTGATTACTAAAAACGTACAAATACAATGTGCACTCAGAGGTCCTGTGTTACTTAGCGTGAACACTCATATAAATGTACGTAGGATAGACTCCATGTAAACTTTAGTATTCCAGGGAGGATTCAATTATAATAGCTGTCTTAAATTTGTGTGTGTATGTGTGTGTTTCCTTGATTATTTAATAAATGTCAGATTTCTAATTCTTAATTAAGCTGAACTATTATTAGTCATCCAATTTTGTCTAATAATTTCTCAGGAAGGTGCTCAACCTCCCCTCCCCATTTCGGGATCCATGGTATGATTCCATCTGGCTTGGATCACCTAACTCACTTTCCTGCAAACCCATCAATTCTCCGTTTTCACATTGTGGTTTTCTTTTTTTTTTTATAATATATTTTTAAATATATATATAAATTATTTGAAAACCCACATCTTGGAAACAACAAGCATGCAAAATAAAAATGTCAACTTGCAGTTTGGATCTAAGTACATTTTTTTCTGGTTTGATGCTCACAAATTCAATCACATTCTTTGATTAAACAGGTGCCTTGAGGATACTTCATGAGAACTATATGTGAATAAATTCTAATTCTCTAATGCTTTACAAGAAAATCCCTATGGTTCTGGTGGCGGGTTTCTTTATAATATGTTGCTAGCAAAGCTTGAAAAAGTTACTTTTTGGCTGGAGGTGTTTTTTTTAAAGGCATCATTTTCAAATTCTGATTTCTAGCCATCCTGCTGCTAAGTATTTATTATTTATTTACTTCATTTATATACCGCTTTTCTCACCCGAAGGTGGGGGAACTCAAAGTGGTTTCCAACATATTCACGGCCAAATTTAATGCCTAACATACATATTAAAACCATAAAGGGAGATTTAAGATTTTGAACAGACATTTACATTTTTATTTATATAGATTTATGGTCCTTAATTTATATGCTGCTTTTCTCACCTGGGAGTGAAGGGACTCAAAATGGTTTCCAACATATTCATAGCAAAATTTAATGCCTAACATACATATAAAAACCTATCATAAAAGCAACAGTACCATAGAACTATAAACTAAACTAGTAAAGGTAAAGGTTTCCTTTATTGATTGATTGATTGATTGTACTTATACCCTGCCTTTCTCACCCCCCGAAGGCAGACTCAGGGTGGCTTACAAACTATGGCAATAATTCAATGCCAGATTCAAATAATAACAATATCAATAAAACACAATATTATAAAACTATATACAATACACACATCAATTAAAATAGTCTTTCAAATGATTAAAACATATTAACACATATTAAAACATATCAAACTTACATTGCACTGAAGCATAATTACAGGTCTTACAGTTCAGTGTCTTAAACTGCCAAAACCCAGATAAATAGCAGCTCAACACCCTCGAAACATTGTCACACACAGCCCACCCCCATTTAAAATTAGTCCAATTCACCCCACACTAATTATCCTTAAGGAATGCACAATGGGTGGATGAATGACGCCTTGTTATTAGGTCTAGTTGTGTCCGACTCTGGGAGTTGGTGCTCATCTCTATGTCTAAGCCGAAGAGCCGGAGTTGTCTATAGTTGCTTCCAAGGTCAAGTGGCCGGCATGACTGCATGGAGTGTTACCTATTGATCTACTCACATTTACATGTTTTTGAACTGCTAGATTGGCAGAAGCTGGGGCTGACAGTGGGAGCTCACCCCACTCCCTGGATTCGAACCGCCAACCTTTCAATCAGCAAGTTCAGCAGCTCAGTGGTTTAACCCGCTGTGCCACCATGGGGTCCTATCTCCAGAGTCGGATACGACTGAACTTAATGTCAGGGGGAAACCTTTACCTAAACTATTCAATCATATTAAACAGAAAAACGTAAACAACATTTAGACATTTAAAACATGGAATTAAAAATATATTAATATAAACGTTAAAATCAGGCCTTTCCAAATGTCAATTGCACGTAATCCTTTTAGTTTCTTGCACTGCTTACTGCCCGATGGCTTGGTCCCACATCCATGTTTTACTTTCGTTCTGAAGACCAAGAGGGAGGTTGCTGATCTAATTTTGTTAGAGAGGGAGTTCCACAGATGAGGGGCCACCACTGAGAAGACCCTGTCTCTCAATCAATGCCTGATATCAGAAGCAGAAATGAGCATGGAGGGTTTTTCTCTTCAATTCCTGATCAAGATGTCTTGTTTGCCCTTCAAATACAGCACCAAAAGTTCCACTTGTGATCTCTCAGAAGCATGCTTTAAACTATCTTATTCATTTCCATCATCAGCAGAAACAGATGTAACAAACTTCAGCAGGTTTTCACCTCTTAACTTGGATAAAACATTTTTCGTTCATATATTCATATGTGCATATATCTTTTCAAGGGCAGCCTAGGTGTAGAAATTCTCTTTATGACACTCATTCTTCTAGGAGGAACCTTTCCTTGCAGGAATAGCAATATCATGAGCTACGACCTGTAATTACGCACATAGGGTGAGCTGAATATGTACTTTTTGGTCTTGGAGCTTCAGAATCATCAGGATGCACACTGCAAATCCTCATTAATTTCTTTCCATCCCTCTCTTTCTCTCTTTCCTGTCTTTCAGCCGACTGAATGTGCCGCGTGGCTGTTTTCTCAACTCTGCCTACACAAGTTGTGTTTGTGAGGGCTTAGCCAGATTACTAAGTAACACTTCCTGGAACTTGCTATAAGCATTTGCTTGGCCCCCACACAATCTTTGGTTTCCTGCTTAGGCTAGTCTGAAATCCATTAAGAGCTTTTACATGCAGATTCCTCAGTTCCACAAAAAACAAAGCGGCTTCCTCTCTTTCTCTCCCTCTCCCTCCCCTTTTGGGGTCATAGTCCTGGTTGGGATTGCTAGAGATTTAAGATTTTAATTTTGGGCTGTAAGAGGCCAATATGCAAGTTGGCCATTTCTTCACTGAAAGTCCCAGACTCTCTGAAAATATAGTCACACGGCCTTTAAGGCCCATAGCGAACAAGAAAGAAAAATCCCATGCTGGCAGATCCTAGACCTGTAGCATTGCCATGTGTGGTGTTCAATGATCACATACAGAAAAAGATGCGTTACATGTCAGCCCACAGTAATCCTATTAATTTCACAGGGTTTTCTTAGGCAAGGAATATTCAGAAGTGGTTTTGCCAGTTCCTTTCTCTGAAATATGACCTACAATACCTGGTATTCACTGGCCATCTTTCCAAATACTAACCAGGCCTGATCCTGGTAGTATCTCAACATCTCTACATGGTGTCCAAGGCAGGTCATGATAGGATATTGGGCTTACGTGAATGTTCCAAATCAGGTGAATGGCTCCAGGATATACTATTGTGTTTTGAGGTGTTACAATCAAAGATAATATTTGTTGAAGTAGCAACAAGAAAATAAGAAGGTCGCCTTGGACACAAATGGATTCAGAAAGAGAAGACAACTCTGTGAGACCTGAGTGGGGCTCTTGGAGCTCTTTCGTTTGCAGGCATCCTCAAACTGTGGCCCTCCAGATGTTTGGGCCTTCAACTCCAGAATTCCTGACAATTGAACAAAGACGTTAGGGCTCCTGGGAGTTGGAGGCCCAAACAGCTGGAGGGCCAAGTTTGAAAATGCCTGGTTCAGAGGGTGACCATAAAGCAAAACTGGCTTGATGGCAAATGTAGGTGAAGGAAACAGACAGTAGCACCAGGCTAATAAAAAAATATAAATTTCTATAATTCAGTGTTTAGTACATACGTGCACCTGGGAGGTAGACCGAATAGACAAGGCCAATCCCCAGCATACAGGAACAAGGGTATGATCCCCAGGACAACCAATTCGGTAAGGTAAATCACAATTGTGAGTCCCACAGTTTAAGCCTCATGGGCTAAAGAGTTCCTGTAATGCTCAAAAGGTCTGAGCTCCGAGGTGAAAGTCAATAGTAGATATGTAGATGGGAATTCAGGAAAGATAGTTCAGGTTCAGGTAAATGGGAGGTATTCAAGGGAAAAATTCCAGGACGCAGGAGACAATCAATAAGCGTCTCCTCATGTAGATGTGTATATAAAGTGAGAGCCTGGGGACCCAGCTTGGAAGGAGACGTCGTTGACAAGTCAACTGATTTTGTGGTGGAGGCCATTGGAGATTATGTTGGCACACTAGGTTTCTCAGTGGAGGACCATTCGCAGGCCGAGATTGAATGAAATGACAAAGGTGACGGCTCTTGTGATGTGCACTACTGGCTCCAGGAACCTGCCGAGAATGTTGTTCATGTGCTCTGCAACAGCGAGGACATAAAGCTCAGCCACTTCACGGCTGAGATCAAAGCTGCTCCCAAGGACTTCCACCCTGAGAAGGTAAAAGCCCATGGCCCAGGGCTAGAGAAGAGCAGTGTTGCAGTCAACAAACCTGCAGCATTTACAGTGGTGGAAAGGCACCTCTCAAAGTGCAAGTACAGGATTCTGATGGATCTCCCGTGGATGTCTCCATGAAGGACAATGACAATGGCACCTATAGCTGCTCCTATGTGCCCAAGAAGCCAGTTAAGCTCACAGCCATGGTCTCCTGGGGAGGAGTCAACATCCCTAACAGTCCCTACAGAGTGAATGTTGGACCTGGCAGTCAACAAAGTGAAAGTATATGGACCTGAAGGTTCATGAACCTACTTATTTTACAGTCGACTGCACAGGGGCTGGACAAGGTGATGTCAGCATTGGGATGCCCCAGGTGTTGTGGGTCCAGCCGAGGCAGACATCAACTTTGACATAATTCAAAATGACAATGACATATTCACAGTCAAGTATACTCCCCATGGTGCTGGCAGCTATACCATCATGGTGCTTTTTGCTGACCAGGCCACCCCCACCAGCCCCATCAGAATTTTAAAAATATAGCCATACATCATTGAGAAGTAGGGAGGTGCTTACAGAATATGTAGGCACGTAAGAACTGAATTCATCCCAAACTGGCTCCCCTACCAAGGGGTGGGCTAAATGTGGAACTGGAGCTGTTCTGTGACTCGACACACCTTCTAGGTTCCTGCGCAGTATCCTTTTCCTAGACAAAACAAAAACCACCTCAGGAATGGCAATTCATTTTCTAAGTAGTATGCAGGGACTCCTGTACTGAGTAACTTCATTTTTTTCAAAACCATAAGTAGACTTCCAGCTACTTCCAATTGTTACCAGTTGATGTGGGTCCTGGGCAACCTTTTGTTGTTTATTCGTTCAGTTGTTTCCGACTCTTCGTAACCTCATGGATCAGCGCACGCCAGAACTCCCGTCACCACTCCCAGCTCCTTCAAGGTAAGCCAGTCATTTCAAGGATACCATCCATCCATCTTGCCCTTGGTCAGCCCCTCTTCCTTTTTCCTTCCTTTTTCCCAGGTATCATTATCTTCTCCATCTTTGCCTCTAATATCCTTCCCTCCAGTGAGCAGTCAGGCATTATTTCCTGGAGTATGGACTGGTTTGATCTTCTCACGGTCCAAGGCACTCTCAGAATTTTCCTCCAACACCACAGTTCAAAAGCATTAATCTTTCTTTGCTCAGCCTTCTGACAACCCTGTGGTAGAAAATTTGGACATCAGATTCACCAAAGCTGTCAACTTTTAATGCATCCTAATTTTATTTATTCAGTTGAGGCTCTGCAGCAGGTATGGGAAACCCAGGCCTGGGGGCCAGATGTGGCCCTTTGGGCTCTTTTATCAGGCCCTCCTCTCTTTCACCTCCCTATAAGCATGAGGACATGGTGGTCGGCTGAGAGGAGAACAGGGAAGTCACATGCAGCCCCAAACAGAGCCCTTTCCTGGCCTGCACCTTGGCCTCCAAGGGACTTAGCTGCTCCTCACAGGCACACATGGAGCCTGTGTGTTCCCCTTCTTCCAGGCCTACGCCCCTGGCAACAAGGAGGACAGCTCCTATTCCACCTCCTCTTCTTCCTTCTTTACCACCACTGCCGCCTTTCTCAAAGGTAAGTTCCCCCTCGGAAAGAAGAACAGGAGCAGGAGGGAAGGGAAGCCCCTGGCAGCCACATGCCCAGGTGGCAGCGGTGGAGAAGGAGGAGAAGGTGCTGCCCTCCTTGTCACCAGGGGCAGAGGCCCAGAAAAGAGGGAGTGTGTTGGCAAGGAGCGGCTGAGTCCCATGGCAGTGGAGGCCAAGGTGCAGGCTAGCAAAAGGCTCTGCCCGGGGCTGGTGCTGATGAGCACAACTTCTTGGGTGCAACCGTGGACCAGGCAAGTGCCATATGTGAAACCATGCACCAACCCACCTACCCCCGGTGTCCCCTCTCCCTCCCTGCCCAGCCCACCCATGTGGCCCCCAAGTTAAAAAGTTTGCCCATGCATGCTCTGCAGGGTCTCAGCCAGATGTCTCCCTCTACACCTTCTATCTGCATCTTGTCTTTGATGATACCCAGGGACTGGACCTAAGGCCTTACATGTGTAAAGGAGGTCTTCTAATGCTGACCAGTGGTTCTCCCCTAGTATGAGAAGCTGAAGCCTATGTGGAGAGTTTAAATGGTCCAAACCACAATTACATTCTGTGGTAGGACAAAGGAGCCTAGAACCCCTGTAGCTACACTGTAAAAATCTAGCTTTAGTATGGATTATATAGTTCGCTTTCCTTGTGCATGATTTATTCCCAAAAGCAAAAAGACTGGCTCTTTTGTTGCCTTTTTATACCTTCCTTTTCCTTTTCCTTTTCCTCCCCCGCCCCATTCTCTCTTCATTTTGCTTCCCCTTGGATTTCATAATGAGAATTCTTAGTCCTTTTTCATCTTCAATGAGCTTAGCAAACATTCTCTAATTAACCCAGAGGTTAAGCCTAAACTTGAGTTAATTTAGGTTTGGAAAGCAGTTTGTAATTTTTATGTGCATGCACATGTTTAAAAAATGTGAGGGAGACATAGGCAAGAAGTTAATGTGTCTTCTCTGGTGTTCTGTTGCTAAAAGTACTTGCATATAGCTGCACTGCATTCAAAGCTGTGCCTGCTCATTGCCAAAGGTGAAGCTGTTGCTTGACTTACGAATGCTGATGGAGGGCCACTGGGCAGACCACCATCCAATGTTATTTTAGTGCAGAAGGCACCAAAGAGAGGGGAAAGCTTACCTGGACTTTCTTTCCTCCTGTGAAACACTTCCCACTGAAGGAAACAGGACTGTTAAAGCTTAGTTTTCAATACCACTCCATCAGTAACATCACAGGTCAAAAGGGTCATGGACTGTTTAGATCAGGCATGGACAATCTTTCTACCTTGGGGGCCACATGCTAGCACTCCTGCTAAGAGGACTGGCTGCCTAATGATGGAAGGAAGGGAGGGAAGAAGGATGGAAAGATAAAAGGAAGGGAAGACGAAGGAAAGGAACGATGGAAGGAGAAAGGGAGAGGGAAGGAGGGAGGAAAGGGTGGAAGGGAATGAAGGATGGAAGAAGAAAGAGGGAGGTAAGGAAAGGAGGGAGAGATGTAAGGGGGAAGGAAAGAGAAGGAAGGAAAGATTAAATGGTGGAAGGGAAGGGTGGATGGAAGGAAAAAGGGAGAGAGGGAAGGAGGGAGGAAAGGGTGGAAGGGAAGGAAGGATGGAAGAAGAAAGAGGGAGGTAAGGAAAGGAGGGAGAGATGTAAGAGGGAAGGAAAGAGAAGGAAAGATGAAATGGTGGAAGGGAAGGGTGGATGGAAAGAAGGAAGGAAGGAAGGAAGGGAAGGAGAAAGTGAAAGGAAGGGAGGGTAGGAGGAAGAGAAGGATGGAAGGGAGGGAGAAAAGGAAGGAAGGACGAAAGGGTGGAAGGGAATGGAGGGAGGGAGGAAAGAGAGAAGAAAGGAAAAAAGGGAAGGAAAGAAGGAAGGAGGGAGGGAAGGAAGGGAGGGAAGAAGGACGGAGGGAAGCGGGAGGGAAGTAAGGAGGGAGAAAGAAGGAGGGAAGAAAGGGAGGGAGGGAGAAAAGGAGGGAGGAAAGAGAGAAGGAAGGAAAAACAAAGGGGAAGGAAAGACGAAAGGGCAGAAGGGAATGGAGGGAGGGAGGAAAGAGAGAAGGAAGGAAGGAAAGAAGGAAGGAAGGAAAGAGGGAAGAAAGGGAGGGAGGAGAAAGAAGAAGAGAGGGAAAGAGGAAAGGGGGGAGGGAAGGAAGGATAAAAGGGTAGAAGGGAAGGAGGGAAAAAGAGGGAGGGAAGAAAGGGAGGGAGAAATGGAGGAAGGAAAGAGAGAAGGAAGGACAGACAAAAGGAAAGGAAGGACGAAAGGGCAGAAGGGAAGGAAGGAGGGAGAGAAGGAGAAAGAGGGAGGGAAGGAAGGAGGGAAGAGAGAAGGAAGGAATGATAGAATGGTGAGAGAGAGGAGAGTCCAAGAAAAGAACCCATGGGGCCACATCCAATCCCTGGGCCTGGGTTTGCTCATACCTGGGATAGATAAGCACCTGCCTAAAATGGCTTGTCATCCATTCCTTTGACTTGTATTATTGATCGAATTTATTGACCGCGTTTATATTCCATTGCCCACCCTGAAATGGGTCTGAAGATGTCTTACAATGGCCATATGTCAGGAGTGTCTTGATAGTGTATTCCTGCATGGCAGGGGATTGGACTGGATGCCCCTCGTGGTTTCTTCCAACTCTTATGATTCCATAAATTCCTCTGAAGTTTAAAAATCCCCTGAAGCACACTCTCAAAATATTATTATTATTATTTACTTCATTTCTATCCCTCTCTTCTCGCTCCACAGGGGACTCAGAGTGATGTACAACAAATAGACATATAAATACAGTGTTCCCTCACTTATTGCTGGGGCTAGGTTCCAGGACCTCTCGCAATAAATGAAAAAATGCGAAATAGGGATGCTCTATTTATTTTAATATTTATACATTATTTTAGTAGTTATACACTATTTTAAGTATTTATAAACTTAAAATAGAGTGAAGGAAGGAAAGGCCCTTCAAGGCTGGAGGGAGGAAGGGAGGACTGAGCAGGGAAAGCGCCTTGGAGAGCGGCGGCGGCAAAACCCCACAAAACAGCAACAATACCATGATCTATATTTTAAATTAATATTTTTTGAAATCCGCGAAACAGCGAGTCTACAATAAGTGAACTGCAAAGTAGCGAGGGAGCACTGTACAATCTAAAACCATTAAAACATAATAACCCCATACACAAATAACACATTGCACCAATCATAATTCGGCTGCTTCATTTTTAACTGTATCATGCTAGGATGCTAGACTGCATTTCTGTCACTCGCCAAACTTGCATAGTGGTGTTTCTCAAGTCTCTTGGTCGAGTAGCACCATCACAGTCCGTCCCTATGATAGCAGCATCACGATACACCCTCCAAGGCCCTCCCTGCTCCCCCTGTGATGATCTTAAGGTTTTATTTAGGTTCAAATATTAAAGCACATCTTGAAAATACATTGATACAGAAAATGCAGCACTCATTCCCATGATCCACTCAGGCCCATTCTACACTGCCATATAATCCAGATTATCAAAGCAGATGATCCGCATTATCTGCTTTGAGCTGGATTAAATGAGTCTACATTGCCACAGTTCAAAGCAGATAATCTGGATTTTACATGGCAGCGTTGAAGGGGCCTTAGTTCTCAAAAGCCCATCCTAATAAAATATATATATATAGGGCCGTTCCACACAGCCCTATATCCCAGAATATCAAGGCAGAAAATCACACAATATCTGCTTTGAACTGGGTTATCTGAGTCCACACTCAGATATTGTGGGATTTTTCCGCCTTGATATTCTGGGATATAGGGCTGTGTAGAACAAATGAGTGGATCTTTATCCACTGTCCCTTCCAACAATACTGTGAGTAGAAGACACCCAATTGAGACAATGGGCCCTTCTACACAGCCACTTCCAACAATACAGCTACACTGGTGACATTCAAAGCTGGAATAGAAATGATCCCATTACATGATCCCATTGTGCAAGAAACTAGTTCAAGCCAACTATTTGGGGCCATCAAAATAGTATTAGACTGCTGTCAACAATAAACCTCACAACCTCTGAGGGTGCCTGCCATACATGCAGGCAAAATGTCAGGAGAGAATGCTTCTGGAACATGGCCATACAGCCCAGAAAACTCACAACTCAATGGTTCTGTCCATGAAAGCCTTCAGCAATATATAGCACAATAATTGATAAGAGGTGGTCTAACAATTGTTACATTGTCCACAGGTTTGACCACTCATGGATTAAGTGGAGTGACTATATTTTTAATTCCGTTGCAGTTTGATGCCATATTTTGATGAGTCCTGGGAGTTGTAGTTTGGGGAGGCACCAGTACTCTTTGGCAAAGAGGGTCAAGGACCTTGAAAAACTACAACTCGCATAATTCTACAGCATTGAGCCACTGCAGTTAAAGTTGCGTCAGACCGCATTACTTCTATCTGCAATATAGATGCACCCAGAGATGCATTGTAGAGCATACACCAGCACACACAATTCTCCAATTGTGCAAAGGAATGTGAGCTGTGCACATTTAACAGTAATCCATATGTGTTGAAGTAAAGTGGTAGTATAGTGGGATGAATAAAACAAGCAGAATATAACTCTGATGGTGGTTATTTATACAACACTGTAGCAATTCAGGATCTTGAGTCTACTCCCCCAGAGGAACATTTTTCAAGCTTTGGTGTCTTTCAAGACTGGTGCTTTCACAAATTAACTGCAAAGCCTCAATTCAGTTCATCAGCCGGAGTGCATGATGGAAACTGTTCTGGTTTGAGTGTGAGAAACCAAGGGCCATGCATAAGCTGTCTTTTTGGCTTTGAAGTTCAGTGGGTGGCCTCAAGCAAGTTGTGCATCCTTTCAGGCTAACCTACCTTTCAGGCTTGCTGCAAGGATAAATGAGGCAAAAAAAACTATAGAGCTCTTCACACTTTGAAAAGTGCAAGAGAAATAAGAGATGAATTTCATTTCCTTCTGGACTTGAAGGTTGAAGAGTGTACGTACCTTGCATACTTAAGGGCTGCACGCTCATCTCTGATTTAAGGTGAGGGAGGAGATACAGAAGAGCAGTTCTGAGAAAGGCATAGGCTTGAGAATAGGAAGTGCTAGCGTAGCCTCTCCTCAGAAACCAAAGTCTGTATGTCAAACATGGGAAACTGTAATCCCTCCACAATTTTTATTTATTTATTTATTTCATTCGGCTTCTATGCCGCCACTCCCGGCGGGCTCGGGGCGGCTCACAACACTAAGAAGATCAGGGAATAAGAACAACGATTTGTCGATCAGCAATTGTTCTCATCTGTAGCTGTGCCAGCTGAGGTTGATGGTAGGTGGAGTCCAACAACTTCTTATTTATTTATTTATTTATTTATGTATTTAATTGTGGTATTTCTACCCCACCTTTCTCAGCCCAAAGGCAACTCAAGGCGGCTTACAAATTGGCAGGAATTTGATGCCTCAACAGTCATAAAATACAATTAAAAACATTTAGCACAACATTATAAAAATCCATTTAAAAAAACATTATAAAACATGTGTCTTCCTGTTAAACTCATTTTTCTAGTAGCATCATCTAGCTCAGGGCTGTCCAACTGGCGGCCGGGGCCCATACGCCCCCCAGCCCCTTCCCTACGGCCCCCGCCTACCCTGCATAAATTAATGATTTTTTTAAAAAAATTCGCTCTCCGGGGGGCGGGGCTGGGTGACGTCAGGCGTGGCACCTGCGCCGAGCCTGACGTCACCCAGCCCCGCCCCGCTCCCTTCCTCCTCCTCCATCCCGCCTCTCCCCCCGGCGCACCAATCGGGAACGCCAGGGGCCTAAAGGCGGGCCTAAAGAGGAGAAAGGGAGGCTCCCTTCCTCCTCCTCCTCCGTCCCGTCTCTCCCCCAGTGCACCAATGGGAATGCCGGGGAGGGAGGGAGAGAGGCGTGCCTAAAGAGGAGGAAGGCAGCGCTCGCCTTCCTCCTCTTTAGGCACGCCACCTCCTCTGTTCTGCCTCTCCCAGCGGCGCACCAATCAGGGCGCCGGTGGGAGAGGCAGAACGGAGAAGGCAGGCCTAAAGAGAAGAAAGGCAAGCGTTTCCCTTCCTCCTCTTTAGGCACGCCTCCTCCGTTCTGCCTCTCCCACCGGGAGAGGCAGAACAGAGGAGGAGGCTGGCGTGACACTTTAGGAGGGAGGGCGAAGCCATGGAGGGCTCCCCTTGACTTTGCTCTCCCTCCTAAAGGGTCACGCCAACCTCAGAAGCGAAATCGCCGCTTCTGAGGCTGGCGTGACACTTTAGGGGGCGTGGCCGGGGGCGTGGCCGGGGGCCGGGGGTGGGGCCGGGGGGGCAGAGCAGCCCCCCAGGTCATCAGTGACTGGAAGTCCGGCCCTAGGTCCAGTAGAAGTTGGACAGCACTGGTCTAGCTCAGGGGTAGGGAACCTATGGCTCGGGAGCCAGATGTGGCTCTTTTCATGATTGCATCTGGCTCTCCAGAGCAGCTCGGGCCTTGGTTTCCCAGCATGCAGCGGGGAGGAGTGACGCAAATGCACCGCAACTGCTGCTTCCGCACCACTCTCTCCCCTTCCTTCTTTCCTCCATTCTCCCTCTCTCCCTCTTCCTTCCTTCCTCTTCTATTCTTTTTCCTGAAGTCTTCCTTTCCTTCTCCTTCCTTCCTTTTCACTTCCCTCTCTCTCCCCTTCTTTCTTTTCTTCTTTTCCCTTCATTATTTTACTTTTTCCTCACTCCCTTTCCTTTCTTTTCCCTACCCTTTCCTTTCCTCCATTTTATTTATTTATTTTGTCACGTTTCTATACCGCCCCTCTCAGCCCAAAGGCAACTCGGGACGGTTTACACAAGGCAGTCTCTGCCCTCAATACAACACAAGCAAACAAACCCAAAAAAACCCCATATAACAACAAATTAACAATTAAAAACATACAATTGCAATCTCAGCGTCATACAATTGCAATCTCAGAGTCCATTTCCTTCTTTCTTTTCCCCTCCTTGTCTCTCTCCTGCTTTTCTTTTCTTCCTTTTCCATAGTTTGTTCTTTTCTTTCTTCCTCTCCCCTCCCTCCTTTATTTCCTCTGTCTTTCTTTCTTTCTTTCTTTCTTTCCCCCTTCCTTCCATCTTCTCTTCCACCCCAGAGTCCTGAGCATGCCTTTTGCAGAGCCGGGTCTGAAGTGTCCTGTCATTCTGCCAGGGGAATCCTTTTCTCATAGTATGTACGTATATACTCACATTTAGTTGAATTCAGTCTTAAAATATATTATTTATTAGTATATGGCTCTCACTGAAATAAATTTCCAAATATTTTGCTTTTAAGGCTCTCTGAGTCAAAAAGGTTCCCGACCCCTGGTCTAGCCGTTCCATGTTCACTTTTTCATAGTTCCATGTTTATCTATTATGCTGCATTTCCAAAGCCTACAACTTAATTTTAGAAAGTTTTACTTTTCTAGGTGTGCATTCCTGGCTACTAAATTAAAAGAGTGATATAATATTTGACACTGTAACTTCTAAAACCGATAACAAACCACAACTTTGATTTCTTACTTCTGGAAGGCTCCCCACCTTGGTGTTCAATTCTTACATCTATCGTACAGAGAAGGAACACTTCTGACCGTAAACACCACACCAGCTTGGTAAAATCAGCAGGCATTTTATTGAAGAATATAGGTAGACAAAGCAGTAAAAATAGCAAAAAAAAGTAAAGTTCCAATATATGAAATAGTCCATAAGCTTCACAGGAAAACAAGATCCACAAGTACATCAAAATCCTTGAAATTAGGCACTTGAATCCATGAAACAAGATAGCAGGAAGATCCCATAGACCAGTGTTTTTCAACCTTTTTTGAGCCGCGGAACATTTTTTACATTTACAAAATCCTGGGGCACACCACCAACGAAAATGACACAAAATGACACTCCAACACAGTAATACATATAGTTAATATGTTTTTTAATGTATTTATACACTCAGTGTGAAACCTGGGCCTGTTTCAATAAACACAACATAGATATCCTGGCAGGAATGGCAGAAAGACACACACGAAGGTCTTGCTCAACAGCTGGGAGTTATAGTTCACCCGCAATCAAAGAGCATTCTGAATTCCACCAATGATGGAATGGAATCAAACTTCCCACACAGAACTCCCATAACCAAGAGAAAATACTATAAGAGTTTGGTGGGCATTGACCTTGAGTTTTGGAGTTGTAGTTCACCTATATCCAGAGAGCACTGTGGAGGGGAGGGAGGAAGACGTGGGGCGAGTCTGCGCAGTAGCGCCCACATGGGTCACATCTTCCTCCCTCCACCCTCCCGCAGAAGCGGCAGCGTGAGCAAAGCGAGGCAAAGCAAGCAGAGCGAGGCTGGGAAGAAGGGAGCCTGAGTGGAGAAGAAAAAGTGTTCGGCAGGAGGGGGAAAAAAGGGTATTGGAGGTTCCAATTTCCCACGGCACACCTGATGATCGCTCACGGCACACTAGTGTGCCACGGCACACTGGTTGGGAAACACTGCCATAGACAAATCTTAAACTCGGCAAAAACTTGGTACATGAAACTTAGAGCACTTGAAAGCAAGACGTTGATAAAATAACTACATTGGCCGACTGAGGGAACCCACTTCCATGAATCATTATAAAGCTTTTTCAGATCCCAAAACTGAAAGGAAAGCATTTTTCTTGACCTTACCACCAGATAAAGGTTTGTTATCTCTCATTTACTGTAGCCGAACTGATCGCCTCAGTCTCTGAAGACTTTGCCTCTGTTTACTAAAAGCTTTCTGTCCAAGCTGTCCATTATTTTCTCCCTCTTTAACTCCTGCACATGACAAATTATGGTCAGACAATTGTTCTGAGAAAAGCGGCGAAGGGCCTCTCCCAAGAATGTGGCCTTGTGAATCTTCCTGAGACAGCTGTGGTCTCTCTTCTGAACTTAACTCAGGCCCCAGCAAACCCTCATCCCCAGGCCCCATTCTCATCATGAACATCAATATGAACATCAGGCACAGTCACAGGCTGAACAGGCTGACATACAACAACATCTGTCCATCTTCTATGGTCAATGAGGCCTAGGAAAATGGAGAAATAGACCAGGGCCACATGAAAGTCTCAAATGAAATGAACTCCCCAACACAAGAGAACATCCTGCAAGCAATGGATTTTCTTTCATAGCGTAAACTACCGAAATATTTCATCATTTTACTACACTGATGGTTGCTGGCATATGAGCTCTTGTATTTAAAAGGATGCCTGTCAGGATGCTATGAAGTGAACATTATTATTAAAAAGCCGTCCTAGAGGCTCTTTCATATGTGGGTTCAGCTAGATCAGGAGTGAGTGAGCAAGCATCCCAGGGGACTTTGGAGGGCTGTACTCCTAATGGTATTTTGGGCACATTTTTGCACCCCTAGGCCATTTTAAATCCTTTTTTTAACATTAGGGACTTAATGTGGAGGTCACTTTCTGTTTCTATTTTTTGGCTGACTGGGAGGTCCATTTTGAAAATGTTTGTATAACCCCAAAAGTATTTTGGTGACTATTTTTCACCTCTGGGGCCCTGTGAGCCACAAAAATGTCCCCAGAGCAGCTTTCTCAACCTGGGGGTTGGGACCCCTGTGGGAGTTGCGAGTGGATGTCAGAGGGGTTGCCAAAGACCATCAGAAATCACAGTAATTTTTGTTGGTCATGGGGGTTCTATGTGGGAAGTTAGGCCCAATTTTATCTTTGCTCTTTGATTGTAGGTGAACTATGAATCCCAGCAATTACAACTCCCAAATGTCAAGGTCCATTTTCCCTCAAACTCCACCAGTGTTTACATTTGGGCATATTGAGTATTCATGCCAAGTTTGATCCAGATCCATCCTTGTTTGAGTCCACAGTGCTCTCTGGATATAGGTGAACTACATTTCCAAAACTCAATGTCAACGTCCACCAAACCCTTCCAGTATTTTCTGTTGGTCATGGGAGTTCTGAATGCCAAGTTTGGTTCAATTCCATCGTTGGTGGGGTTCAGAATGATTGTAGGTGAACTATAAATCCCAGCAACTACAATTCCCAAATGATAAAATCAATCCCCCCCCCCCCAACCCCACCAGTATTCAAATTTGGGCGTATCTGGTATTTGTGCCAAATTTGGTCCAGTGAATGAAAATACATTCTGCATATCAGATATTTATATGAAGACTCAGAACAGTAGCAAAATTACAGTTATGAAGTAGCAATGAAAATAATATTATGGTTGGGGGTCACCACAACATGAGGAACTGTATTAAAGGGTCGCAGCATTAGGAAGGTAGAGAGCCACTGCCCTAGAGGGTCACCTTTGCCAGCAATGAATTAGGTTCTCGCTAGAGTTTTGTTACTGCTGCCGCCGCCGTTCCATTTGTTGTTATCGAAGTTTGCTCAATTAATGACCAAGAAAAGGGTTACCAATTGGGACAGGTACAAGTGGAAATTGCTCAGTGTGTACACTATATAATCCAATTGCTCAGAGTGTTCCCTATATACTCAAATCCAAAAAATATCATCAATGGGTCTGTGTGAAGGAAAAAGTAACCACCCCCTTTTCTTAGAGTGATAAAGGGTAAGAGCTTAACACAGACCATTTTAGAGTCTCTGCCATCGAGCCACTTGTTGCTTTTTTGAATGTTTGCTTGAAGAAATGGTCTGGGACTGCTGACCCATTACATTTGAGATTTCCCCTCTTTGCAGAATGACGTTTGGTTTTCCCACAGGTCATATAAAATCCATAATCTTGGTCTCCAAACAGGGCCGGATCTTATCGTTATGTGAATTACGCGCACATATTTAGGGGCGCATTGGCCGCCAAACACCCCTTCTTAGTCTCTGGCCCCGTGAAAGGTGGCCCGCCTGCGCTGCACCAAATGTGGCGCGAGCAGGCCATAGCCGCCCGCAGCGACTCCACGAGGCCGGAGACCGAGGAGGAGCACCTGGCCGCCTCCGCCCCCAGCTGCCAAACCCTCCTTCTCAGTCTCCAGCCTTGTGGAGGGTGCGCATGTGCGCTGGGTGTGCATGCATGGAACCAGATCCCAACACGCATGCGCGGAACTAGCAGGCTCTGTGCATGCGCACCCGGCGCACATGCGCGCCCTCCACAAGGCCGGAGAGTGAGGGGGTGCCAAAATAATGTTTGCTTACTATTTTAAATTACCTTAGTCCGGCCCTGTCTCCAAACCTACCCTCGACTTATACATGAAGTCCATTAGTACATGAGACTATATGACAGTTTCTGGGATGCAATAAAAACTGTGTGCCATTGTAAACATGCCCATGGCAGACGTTTATACTGCGACCCAGAAATGATTCTCGAACTACTTGCAGCCATAGAAGTATCTTATGGGAAATTGTGAGGCTACTGGCTTTGTCCCTTTGCCGAGAGGCAGCAGTGGGTGAAGGGATCAAGTTTTTTCCTGAGGCAGCATTAATGTGTTGCTAATGATCTGGGATTTTTAATGGGTGGCCTAGATGAAAGAGCTAATCCTACAGTGCTTGACCCTTCCCAGACAGCGACCCCATGCCACCAAAGGAAAGATTTGGGGATAGCTCCTCACTCCTTCCATCTCTGTTTAGCAAAGGTCACCACCTCCCCATATTCATTTGTGATCCCCCCAAAGGTCATGACCTCGAGAGTGAATGTGTTGGCCAAGGGAATGAAAATGCCGGATGTTGGCAGGGAAGAGGGGAGGGTTTTAAAAAACATTCTTTCCCATCTTAATTAGTCTCCCTTGATTGACTAAAATTCTGGGCACCCAAAAGGGCCTTAGTTTTGTAAGAGCCCTCAAGAAAAAATAGGTTCTCATCGGGGACGTACAGTTCTGCAGCCCAAACTCCAAGTCCTTTCGCTGAAGCCTGGCCTCAGCCATTGTCTAAGATCCATTGAGCAGAAGGGAATATATGAGTCACGTCAGTCTCCAGCCACTGGGAAAGTTCTCTGGAGACTGGGAATGGAGTCTTGTTAGGGGGGAATGTGACCCCAGGTAGAGGTCCTGTGTGTGTGTGTGTGTGTGTGTATGAGAAATTGAGAGAGAGGGGGATTAGACCGGGACGACAAGGTCTAATTGCATTTCATTATTGGGGCATTGGGTTAAACCCTTGCACTGGCAGAACTGATGACCGACAGGTCACAGGTTTGAATCCGGGGAGAGTGCGGATGAGCTCCCTCTGTCAGCTCCAGCTCCCCATTGCAGGGGCATGAGAGAAGCCTCCCACAGGGATGATAAAACATCAAAACACCTGGGCAGATGGGCAATAATAATCATAATCACCTTTATTTATACCCCGCCACTATCTTCCCAAAGGGGACTTGGGGCGGCTAACATGAGGCCAAGCCCAAAGATACAATACAGCGAAATAAAATACAAAATGCAGACAAAAAAATACATCAGAATAAAATACATATAGTAGCAAAATAAAATAAATAAAGCAATTTGACATAATATAAAATTGAAAACAATGGGCGAGGTAAAATGATGAAACCCTGGATGAGGTGGGAATATAAAAAGTGTAATTGAGAGGAGCCCAAAAAGGATGCACACTGGGGTTAGGCTTCCAGCTTAGGATGGGGGAAAGTGCATAATAGGGGCAACACTGTAGATGGAACAAACAGAAATGGGATAAATGGTCACTCTCCAAAGGCACATCAGAAGAGCCAAGTTTTCAAATGTTTCTTGAAGGCTACTAAGGTGGGGGCTTGCCTAATCTCACCAGGTAGTGACTTCCAAAGTTGGGGAGCCAATTATCTCACGCCAGAAGCAACTTGCAGTTTCTCAAGTCACTCCTGACATAGAAAAAAATCAGGGCATTGAGTGAATGGTATGACATTAGGAACATGTTGGGTTGCTCTATGAGCCCTTAAAGCCCTTTCCACATTGTTTGCTATGAGGAAATGTGCTGCTGTGGCCTAGCTGTTTCTTTAAAAGAGATCCCAAATGGGCTGTTCTCCTTTGGTGAAGGACTGGAAGAGTAAGGTCTTAAAACATCCAAGTAGTACAGTATTCCTCATCTGGCAGAGCCCCCAGTGGCACAATTGTTTGAACCCTTGTGCTGGCTGAACCGCAGACTGAAAAGTTGGTAGTTCGAATCTGGGGGGTGGGGGTGGGGTGAGCTCCCGTCTGTCAGCTCCAGCTTCCCATGTGGAGACATGAGAGAAGCCTCCCACAGGAGGGTAAAACATTTGGGCATCCCTTGGGCAACGTCCTAGCAGACAGCCAATTCTCTCACACCAGAAGCAACTTGCAGTTCCTCACGTCGCTCCTAACACCAAAAAAATTTTTTTTAAAAATCTGGCATATTGAAATATGCCAGAAACGGGTCTTTAGAAGTTTAGTTCCAGATCCTTTTGTAAATACCAGCTGCTCAAATTCCATTGTATACAATGCCATAGGAAAATGTTGTTTCTTACATAAAACAGCAAAATCAGGGTTTGAGTTTTGGAATATTTTCAAGCCATGGATGGCTGAATCCATGAGGGCTGACTATAGTCACAACTTCTCTTGTTTAGTGAATAAAGTTGACTACAAATTCCATGTTTTCAAAAGTCAGCAGTGCTTCTGTCAAGCAGGCTTGGCCCCACCACCTTGAGATGTGATGGACTACAGTTCCCATGATAGATTGTAGATAATTGATGGAAACTATAGTCTAACCCAGGCATGGGCAAACTTTGGCCCCCAGGTGTTTTGGACTCCAACTCCCACAATTCCTTACAGCCTATAATATGTTAGGAATTGTGGGATTTGAAGTCCAAAATATTTGGAGGGCCAAAGTTTGCCCATGCCTGGTCTAACACATCTGAATATTATAACATTGAGGAATCCTGGGTTAGAAACTTGGTTTGAGGAGAATCAGGTTCAAATTCCCAATCTGTCAGGAAATCTGCTTGAATGTAGGCCAGTCTTGTTACTCTCCCAGCCAAATCTACCTCATGGGTGTTATGAGGAAAAGGTGAGAAATGGACATGAGCTCCTGGGAGGAAAGTATAAAAGTGGTAGAAAATGGGATCGTGTTAGCACATAGCCAGGGGCGGTCTAAGGTAATTTTAAATGGTAGGCGGACATTATTTTGGTGCCCCCACCCCAAAAAAACATTGTTTTGCCGCCCCCCATGTAATACAAATATACAATTATAATATCACAATACCATTAGTAGTATTATATTGTATCAATGTATATACAATTTATTATACCATACTCATACTATATTATATCATAATTATATTATACTACATTACAATATAATTATATTATAATATATTGACATTATAATATAATGTAACATTCTATTATATTATTATAAAATAATAAAATTATTTATTTAAATAAAATTATCCTCTACTAAATATTTTCATTACTCCTATAAAACTCAAATAACCCAAAATAAAGTAAAATAAAATATTATATATTACTATTTTGTACAATACCACTATACTGCAATATTGTTTGTAATATTACATGTAATATAAAATATATCATTATTCTATTGTTATATTGTATTTGTATTATATTGTATGACAATATTAAGCAGAACTGTATAATAATCAACAAGAAATGCAATGTAAATGCATCAAAATCACAGAGGAGGAGGAGGAAAGCCCTTCATTCATTCCTTCACTTACACTTCCTTCACTGATTCTTTTCATTCCTTCCTTACACTTCCTTCACTGATTCTTTTCTCCTTCCTGCCCGCGGAAACAAAGGGAGAGGGAAGCACTCCCTGCCTGCCCGATAGGGAGTGCTTTGCTTACAGGCTTCTGCGCAAGGGAGCTACTGGGCTGTGCGGAGGTTTTCCGCGCATGTGCAGTTGCTCCTGCGCTCAACTTCAGCTCTGGAGCAACTGCGCCTGCGTGAAAACCTCCGCGCATGCCCAGAAGCGGCGTCGGAGCGCACAAGGCCGGGCCGGGGTCAAAAAGCAGGCAGCTGCAGCATTGTCTGAGCAACATGGGCAGGGCCAGGATGGCGCCCCATGCGGCCAGGATGGCACCCCCTTCCCAGATGGCGCCCTAGGCGGCCGCCTACTTGGCCTATCTTGTAGGACCGCCCCTGCACATAGCGTATTGACCAGCTTTCTCTAACCACAAGACCTCCATATACATTGGTTTACAATTTCTTCTGGTGGCGCAGTGGGTTAAACCGCTGAGCTGCTAAACTTGTTGACCGAAAGGTCGCAGGTTCGAATCCGGGGAGCGGCGTGAACTTCCTCTATCAGCCGCAGCTTCCGCCAAACTAGCAGTTCGAAAACATTCAAATGTGAGTAGATCAATAGATACCACCCCGGCGGGAAGATAACAGTGCAACATGCAGTCATGCTAGCCACATGACCTTGGAGGTGTCTATGGACAATGCCAGCTCTTCGACTGAGAAATGGAGATGAGCACCAACCTCTAGAGTTGGACACTACTGGACTTACTGGACTTTACCATCAGCAAACTGGATTTCCATTTGTCATTTTTTTCTGGGAATAATATCACTTTAGAACACATTTGGAGCAGATTTTATTTTATTCAGTTCAAAAGAGATGTTAGACTTGATTTTTCTTTTATTTTCCTTTCTTTTTCTTGATAAGGGCTAAGTTCAATCCATCGTACATGAGATGAAAAGGATATGATTGTTTAAATCCTTTCCTTTGCAGCAATAAACATTATCTCATTAGGATAAATAGCCAAGATCCCACAGTATTGCTGGTGGAATGCAAATGTCTGCCTGCATGCTTGTACTGAAATTTTACTGCTCCTGGGGAACTCGGCCAATTAATCCACAGCTTCAGCCCAGCCATATAACATGGCAACATGCAATGCTGCAATTTTAAAGGACACTTTTTCCTCTCTCAAAAGGCACTCTGAGCAAAGGCAAAGTTGCCACGTGATCTCCCATCCAGGTACCACTGCCTCATCCAAACATCATCACCAGATTTAGTTTTCATATGTTCAGGCTGTCACCATAGGCTCATCTACATGACAGTATAACCCCTACTCAATGTGAGTTTGATCCCCCATGATGATTTTGCACTTCCAGTAGGAATAACAGGGTCAAGGGGATCAATCCTGTTTAGACTCACATTGAGAAAAGTCAGAGAATGCTGTAAAGTTTGTAGACAGCAGATTTGGGTCCAATGGGGACTCTTCTGCTGTCCAAATGGGGCACTGCTTCTGTTTTATTTCCCCCTGCACTCATTAGTTGTAACAGTTGTAATGTATTTTAAAAACACAACGTTTAAAAAATACTAAATGTCCTTTGACTAGTATCTGGTCACTTGGAGTGCCTCTGGTGTTATAAGAAGGTCCTCCATTGTGCAAGTGGCAGGACTCAGGCTGCATTGTAATAGGTGGTCTATGGTTTGCTCTTCTCCACACTTGCAGGAGAGAAGCCTCCCCACAGAATTGCAACACATCCTGTGCAATGTCTTTGTAGACGGGTGATTCGCACCAGAAGAGACTAGAAGTGTCCGAATTGCCACTCCCAGATGGCTGCAGAGCTGCAACCCTAACCCTGTCCTATGTAATTCCCAGTACTGATTTCAACGGAGGTGTCTCTGCGAGCAGGAAGAAGGTGGGAAGATCAGTTCCCTCCTTCTTCATGGTCACCTGGGTGCCTTTATTGATGTCAGCATGGGTTGCCAGCAATGGCCACAAGCTCACATGGAGATATGTGACTGTCTGGGTGTCACATGGTGACATAGATGGTAAAGTGGCATCCAGTTGAGCCACTGTGGTCTCGGCCTGACTGGACCGTCTACACCCTAAACCACAGCCGCTTTGGGCTCAGAGCAGTGCACATGGCTGCTTTCAGTATAGATATAGCCCATGAGCAGGGCCGGTTTAACCATTACGCTGACTATGCAGCCGCGTAGGGCGGCGTCACCTGGGAGGGGCGTTGCCACCTGGGAGGGGCGCCGCTGGCCCCGCCCCACCCTGCCACCTGCGCGCCGCGCTGCCGCCCGCGGGTTGCACTGGCCGTGCCTCCGCAGCCGGCCCCGCGGCCATGCCGCACCGCCGCACCGGCTGGGCCACCCGAGGCGCTCCGGCCGTGCTGCGCATGCGCGGAGGTTTTCACACATGTGCAGAAGCTTCTACAGACACTACGGCGCCTGTAGGAGTTGCTGCGCATGCGTGAAAATCTCCGTGCATGCGTACTGGCTCCAGAGCGCGCTCCCGCTTTGGAGGCAGTGCGCATGCACCAATCTTCGCGCATGCGCACTCGGCTCAAAAGCGGGAGGCGCGCTCTAGAGCCAGTGAGCATGCGTGGAGATTGGCGCATGCGCATTGGGCTCCAGAGCATGACTCATGCTCGGGAGCCACTGGGGGGGCGCAATTTTTTCCCGCCTTACCCCGGAATAGGTAGGTGCGCCCCTGCCCATGAGCATTAGAAATTCTCTTGTTATAGTGTAAGTCAATATTAAAAGACATCATGTGGGAATACAGTATCTACTGATTATGTCCTATATTGTCTTCTATATGTAGTGTCCAGTAAGTAAGAGTTTCGATTGCAAGGGGCCTGCTTTGTAAAAGAAGCTCTCACTTTTTTACTTAGTACCTTATGCTCAGCCATGAAGAAAGGGGCCCCCAGTGGCGCAGTGAATTAAACCCTTGTGCCGGCAGGACTGAAGACTAACTGGTCTCAGGTTCGAATCCGGGGAGAGCACGGATGAGCTCTCTCTGTTAGCTCCAGCTGCCCATGCAGGGACATGAGAGAAGCCTGCCACAAGGATGGTAAAACATCAAAACATCCAGGCGTCCCCTGGGTCAGTGTTTCTCAACCTTTTTTGAGTCGTGACACACTTTTTAAATAAAAAAAATCCTGGGGCACACCACAAACCAAAATGACACAAACACTACTCACACCCGGGGAAAGATCAGGAGGAGAAGGGGAGCTGGGAGGGCAGCAGGCTCGCACCCCCATGCCCCCTGCCTTGCACCGAAGCAAGGCCCACCCCCGCGTGCGCTCACTTGCTCAGCCCGTAGGATGAATGCCGGCTGGCCGGCAGGCATGCGCGCGCTGGGAAGGCCTCGGTGAACAGGCCCAGCTCCAGGCCCGCTTCCACCACCTCGCCCGCACAAATGGGCGCCGCCATCTTGCTAAGCCGGGGGCGGGGTCGCCGAGCACCGTTCACGTGGGCGGCGTGGCAGATGTGTCCCAGCCCCTTCCTTCTCTCCTCTGCCTCCTCCTCCTTTGTGCTGCGGGGGAGAGGGGGAAGGGGCTGGGAGCCGGGAACGGCGCTCAGGGGCTGGGACACATCCGCCACTTGAGCCAGCGCCAGAACAGTGTGGCAGATGAAGGCGGGCGCCAGCTCAGATGAATGGTGCTCGGCTCAGGAGGAAACGAAGAGGATCGGATCCTCTTCGTCCTTCCTCCTTGAGCCGATCGCCAGAATGGTGTGGCGGATGTGTCCCAGCCCCTTCCCTCTCCTCTGCAGCAGAGGAGGCGGAGGAGAAGGGGAAGGGGGTAGGACACATCCACCACGCCGCCCACGTGAACGGCGCTCGGCTCAAAGGAGGAGAGGAGCCCAGTGGGCGGCTCCAAAATGACGCAGCGTCATTTTCCAGCCGCCCATTTGTCTCCTCTGCTCTCTTGCGTGTTGCCTGTGTTTGGGGAGGGAGCCCAGTGGAGGGGGGAAGGAAGGGGGGGCAGAAAGCTTTTCAGATGGCACACCAGGAGCCCTGCCACGGCACAGGAGTGTGCCGAGGCACACCGGTTGACAATGGCTGCCCTGGGCAAGGTCCTTGCAGACAGCCAATTTTCTCACACCAGAAGCCTCTCTCTCTCTCTCTCTCTCTCTCTCTCTCTCTCTCTCTCTCTCTCTCCCCTCCCCCTCTCTCTCATACACACACACACACACACACAATTAAAAAGCCATGAAGAACTATTACACTATAGGAAATTATCTTTAAACTGCAGTGTGAATGACTGTCCATTTCCCATCCCTGCTCTGCTTATATTCAGATACAGTATGTCTGGGCTGTTTCCTGTGGCTACCAGAGTCTTAACACTGGTCTCTTCCACATTTTTTCCTATGCAGCCCAATATTATCCATTGCAAAAGAAAAATCAAGCCTCCAAAAACATTACACTTTTAGACTTTCACTCCTGGAGTTCTTGTGCCAATATTGACACTTAGATTCTGGGAGCTACTTTCTTAGAAAAGAAAGTAACTTTTCTAAGCTTTGAGAGAAGGAACTGCCTAATATCAGTGGGAAAGCAGTGAGAGGGCAGCCCCTGCAGCTCCCTCCCCACCTCCCATTTGAGTTTCATTAGGAACAGCTTCAGGCAAACCAGTTTCTCATTAATATTGGAATAGTTCAGAGCAGGTGCTCATCTGGATGTCCTGGGTATCTATGTGAAGGGTGCCTGTTGAATGTTTGCTTTTTGCTGTGGGCAATTCAGTTTTATAGGATTCAAAGAACAATCGCCATGGGTAAAGCTTTATCATGTGGAAGTGCAAGAAAATATGTTTGGTTACTTTGAGATCGGTGGTTCGAAGCTTGGGAGCAGGGTGAACTCCTGCTGTTAGCCCAGCTTCTGCCAACCTAGCAGTTTGAAAACATGCAAATGTGAGTAGATCAATAGGTACCACTTTGGCGGGAAGGTAATTGCACTCCATGTAGTCATGCCGGCCACATGACCTAGGAGGCATCTACAGACAACGCCGGCTCTTTGGCTTAGAAATGGAGATGAGCACCAATCCCCAGACACAAGCTAAACTTAATGTCAAGGGGAAACCTTTACCTTAGCCATTTTAGTGGAATTAGTAATAATAAAAGTGAAAGTATCCTCTGGCACAGTATTTCTCAAACTGTCTTCTTCCAGATAGCCTTACAATGTGAAAACCTTTTAACTAGAAGTGCTAGAAACTGAGAACACTAGATTATTTGCTTACAAAGTATTGTTTTTCTTCTGTGCTTTCACACTGGCTCTGATTTATGATGATCCTACACCAGGGCCTTATTGACAAGATATTATATGTGGAGGTTGGACACTGTTTTCCTCTTTGGATAAGAGGGAGTCACTTACGCAAGATCATCCAATGGGTTTCCATGGTTGGCAGACTCATAGTCTAGCATTCAAACTGCTGTGCCATCTTGGCTCTTATGCCAACTATATGTCATGCCAATAACATATTAGGGCTAGGCTTAAGCACAGCAGGTTAACCACCAGCCTCAGTAAATCTTGCCAATTGAAAGGTTGACAATTCAATGCCTGGGTTGGGTTGAGCTCCTGACCTTTAGCCCAGTTTCTGCCTACCTAGCAGTTCGAAAACAGAAATGTGAGTAGATAAATAGGTACACCTTTAAAGTAGGGAGGTTTTTAAGACACCCAAAATGCCGGCGATTGGACCAAGGAGGAAGTTTATGAACAAAGGTCTTTGGCAGGGAAAGTAGAGTGACAGCACGGGGGGCTGGAACTGAGCACAACCTCAAGATGCATTTTGGGTGTCTTAAAAACCTCCCTACTTTAAAGGTGTACCTATTTATCTACTCACATTTCTGTTTCGAACTGAAAACAGAAATGTGAGATGGGAAAGCCTATATATACCTCTATCTATGTACAGTTGTCTGTCTTGTCAGTGTATAATGGCATTGAATGTTTGCCGTATATGTGTTCTGTGATCCATTCTGAAACTACTTCGGGGTGAGAAGGGCAGAATATAAATACTGTAAATAAATAAATACGGGTAAATAAATACGTGCAGCCTTTCCCAAAGTGATACTCCTCAGATGTCTTTCATTTCATCCTCACCCCTCTTTAAGTATCCAGACTTGAAAAGGCTGTGTTACAACCCTATGTAGGTATGTACGTATTTTCTCTTCTCTAAGACAGGTAATAAGTCAATTTTATATTTTCTGTTGCTTCCCATGTGTTTAATCCTGTTTGAAACTTCAGGGATTACTACTTTGCCCCCTCTCTCCCATTAACTTCATAATATTTTATCAGTAGGCTGTCTAAAATGAAAACTTTTAATGTCAAGTTTAGTTTTCAGTAATTTCTTCACTATGACTGTGGCATCCAAAGGGAGTTAATTACACATGAAACCCAAACCTACAGGGTGGCAATACCTTCATTAGGACCAATTAAAATTCCACGGAAGTGTGCAAACGTCAAATTCTCCAGAACTCTTCATCGGGCAAGGTAGTCCGGGGGGGTAGAAAATGAGAAATAAATAGAAGTTGGGTAGAAAAAAAGCAGGGAAGAAGCCTCAACATTTGGCCATATGTTATAGCCAAGAGGCTTGTCATTAAATTAATTTCCAAGATGGAAATCACAGACTGAATGAATCAGTGGTAGGTGTACATGAGAGGTATCAGAATTCATCTACCAAGGTATAATTGAGGAATAGTTTTTGGAAGAAAAGAACGAGGCTTGCTGCAGTTCAGAGGTCTGTCTCTTGCTTGAGGTGAAACAAGTTCCTTAGGTGACATATTAGTTTGGTGAAGTATGGCCTACGTGTTATATGTGGCCCTGGAGCCTTCCGGGTTTTGTAGGATTATCAGACGGAAAATGCGAAGTGGCTCCCATGCCTTTCATATTTCTACAGAAGAAGGAATGTCAGCAGTTGCTGCGTGTCACATACACCCAGGGAATAAGCAACACTTGCTGAAATTCCCTCCTCGTCCTCGGCATAAAACCTCAAAAGTTCAGGAACCTTCTCTGGTTTTTGTTCTGATAACTAACTATAGGTAAAACTTTTTTGTGATTTTTTAATTGTTTTAAATCCATCTTAGCCTTAGAATCATCATCATCATCAGTTTCTCACTTGTTAATCGCCTTCCATTAAACTGCTCCAGGCGATTTACATAAAACAATTGCATTAAAAAATACACAATACCAATAGATTGCATTAAACATTAAAAGCTCTGCTAAAAAGCCAGGTCTTGAGTGCCTGAGCAAAGGGCCGCAAGTCACGCATGGCCCTCAAGTGGGGAGACTGGAGTTCCTCAAGACAGGGACAGAGATGGAGAATGCCCAAAGCCTGGATTAAGCCAGTTTGGTGCCCTAGGCCACACTTTGGAGGCCCTACCCCCGGGGGCGGGGGCGCTGCCACGCATGCGCGGCAGGAGGAAGGACGTGAGCGCCGCGGCCTCCTCCGCCATGTTCCTGGGTACCGTGCATGCGCATGCGTGGCAGTGACCCCGGGGGCTTGCCTTCCTTCCTCGGATGAGGAGGAGGAGGAAGGAAGGGAAGACCCCGGGGCTGCTGCGGCACTGAAGAACATGGCGGAGGACGCAGAGGCCGCGGCGCTCGCGCCCTCCCTCCTGCTGCGCATGCCTGGAAGCAGCCCCGGGGGCGGGGCTTCCCTCCGCCTCTTCCTCCTCCAAGGAGAAGGAAGGAAGGGAAGCCCCGGGGCCACTGCCACGCATGCACGGCATGAGGGAGGGCGCGAGTGCCACCACCTCCTCCACCATGTTCCTGGGTGCCGCGCATGCGCGGCAGCAGCCCCAGGAAGCCCCCGGGGCCGCTGCGCCTCCCAGGAACATGGCGGAGGAGGCAGAGGCTGCGGTGCTCGCGCCCTCCCTCCTGCCGCACATGCTCAGAAGCGGCCCCGGGGGCGGGGTTTCCCTTCTTTCCTCCTCCTCCTTGACTCCTCCTCCTTGACCCGGGGGTTTCCCTCCGCCTCCTCCTCGCGCCCTCCTTCCTTGACAAGGGGGCGGGGGCAATGGCATAGAGGGGGCACCATTCCCTCCGCCCCCGCCCCCTCGCAGTGCACTCCCCCTGCCCTCCCTGAGAGAGAGAGAGAGAGAGTCATCATGCCACACGTTGCGGTTTTGTTTGAACTTTTTTTTGGTCCTTGATCTGGCGCCCCCCTAGGCCTGCGCCCATAGGCCATGGCCTAGTGTGGCCTTATGGGTAATATGGGCCTGAGAATGCCCTCATTTGACCTTTGGACCATGAGAGGCAAATGTATTGTTTGAAAAAGGGCCCCCTTTTACCTTGAAAGGTACTGTCACGAACAATCAATGAAAATGCCACCCATTTGCCCTTAAAGGTGTTGACTGCATTTTGGAGTGGAAAAAATGCAGTGTGGGGCAGCTATATGTGGCAAAAAGGTATGGCTCTTCAAGGGCTCCTGCAGCAACATTACCTTTTACTCTCAGGCAGTTGCCTACCCTTGTATAGAGTACAAGGAAACAGTCATAGAATCATAGAGTTGGAAGAGACCTTGTAGGCCATCCAATCCAACCCCTTGCAAAGAAGCAGTAAAATCACATTCAAGGCACCCCCGACAGATGGCCATCCAGCCTCTATTTAAAAGCCTCCAAAGAAAGAGCCCCCCACCACAGTCCGGAGCAGATCTGTAGTTTTCTGGTGAAGAAATTACCTCACAAAGTTGGAAGGTTTTAATTCAAAAGCATGCATTAGGGAACGCTACAAAATTCCAACTGACACCTCACCCTACTTTTAGAACACATGAAGTTGTGGATCTGCAATCCTGCTCCAGATCCTGCTGAATGGAAAAAAATCCTTGCTCTCTGCATGTAAGCTTCTGCTGTTTATGAATAGGGGCAGATTTTAACAGTATGCAAAGTAAGTGGTCGCTTACGGGCGCCGTGTGGCCAGGGATGTATCCGGCCCCGGTTGCCAGGTTCGGCGTATGTCGCGCCATTGTTGCGGGCCAAAGCGCAAGCACGACTTCAGGTGATCGGAGTTGCATGAGGCGGGAGGCTCCGCCCCAGCTGCAAAACGTTCCTCCGTCCTTTTAGGCCTCTTGGAGTGCGATTCGCAACTCCGACCACCTGGTGTCGTGCTAAGGCAACTAAGGCGCATGTGTGGAACTAGCTGGCCCTGCGCATGCGCACACTGGCGTGCATGTGCACCTGGTGCGAGGCCGGGAAACGAGGGGACACCAAAAGAATGTTCGCGTACCATTGTAAATTACCTTCGTCCGGGCCTGGTTATGAATTGTGCTTCTGGCAGCCTGCTATATTTTTGTGGAATCACCTCCAACTAAGGGTTATTTTTTAGTCCAACAGCTCTTGATTCCTAACAATATTTGATAGATTCATTGGTTCTACACTGGTTGGAATTAACAACAAAATTACAGGAGAGTATTTTAAGTATTTTAAGAAGGGAGAATGGGGACCTTTGCCCAGTATGGTATAATGCATTGTATTTCTATAATTGATTTCTAAATTTGTATCTGGATATACATGAGGAATTGTACATTCTATGTAAATCTGCACTCCCCCCCTTTAAGATGGCCCCACTTCACTTTGCCTCCAGCACTTTTAAAGACAGTTGTATCAACCAATCCTAATTCTTTGTTCCCCTTTCCCCTTCCCCTTTGTCCATGGAGAACTTTGTTCCTGTTCAGTATATTTCTCCCTCAAGGAGAATGTTATCCGAGTGGCCGAAGAATGATTGAGGACCCTGTGGGCATGCTGATTAGAAATCGCCTATGAACTTTCCTTTAGAAAGACATGGCTTCAGGAGAACTTGGCAAATGCTACATTTTTGCCATATTTTCCCCACCCTACTTCACTTTGATCCACCCAACTTTTTGCAGGGAAGTGGGTGGGATAGTTTAAAAGTTATAATCTAATTGCTGTTTATGAATAAGGAATTAGATTAATGGGGAAATTATAATTTCCCTTGATATTATCCAGATAGTATTACTTGTATTTTAAGGGTAAAGGTTTCCCCTAATATTAAGTCTAGTCGCGTCCGGCTCTGGTGGTGCTCATCTCTATTTCTAAGCTGAAGAAACGGCATTTTCCGTAGACACCTCCAAGGTCATGTTGCCAGCATGACTGCATGGAGCACCATGTTGTATTTCAGACTGATGCTAATCCAAGTAGTGTTCTGTGGATCAGTGTTTCCCAACCAGTGTGCCGTGGCACACTAGTGTGCCGTGAGCAATCATCAGGTGTGCCGTGGGAAATTGGAACCACCAATACCCTTTCTTCCCCCTCCTGCCGAACACTTTTTCTTCTCCACTCGGGCTCCCTTCTTCCCAGCCTCGCTCTGCTCGCTTTGCCTCACTTTGCTCTGGGGCGAGTCTGTGCAGTAGCACCCGCACGGGTCATGTCTTCCTCCCTCCCCCCTCCCCTCCTGAACTCGCTCACGCTGCCCCCTCGGATCAAAATGGTGGCAGAAGCGGCAGTGTAGAAGAAAAAATCAGTGTTTGGCAGGAGGGGGAAGAAAGGGCGTGAAGGGGAAGGGGGAGGAAGAGGTCTCTGTCGAAAGCTGGCATGGGCAAACTTGGACCTTCCAGGTGTTTTGGACTCCAACTCCCACCATTCCTAGCAGCCTCCGGCTCTTTTCCTTTCACCCCTCAGCCATTTAAGCAGGAAAGGGCCTCAGGCTGTTAGGAATGGTGGGAGTTGAAGTCCAAAGCACCCAGAGGGCCGAAGTTTTCCCATGCCTGTTTTAGAGACTTTAAAGTAGTGAGCCTCCTTCCAACATTGTGATTCTGGATAGAAAACAAACAACAACATAACATAACATTGTTTGAGTCCACAGTGCTCTCTGGGTGTAGGTGAGCTACAACTTCCAAACTCAAGGTCAATTCCCAAGCAAACCCTTTCAGTACTTTCTGTTGGTAATGAGAGTTCAATATGCCAAGTTTGGTTCAATTCCATTGTTGCAAGAGTTCTGGATGCTCTTTGATTGTGTGTTAACTATAAATCCCAGAAACTGTAACTCCCAAATGTCAAGGTCTATTTTCCCCAAACTCCATCTGTGTTCACATTTGGGCATATTGAGTATTCATGCCAAGTTTGGTCCTGACCCAACATTGTTTGAGTCCATAGTGCTCTCTGGACATAGGTGAACTACAACTCCAAAACTCAAGGTTAATGCCCACCAAACTCTTACAGTATTTTCTCTTGGTTATGGGAGTTCTGTGTGGGAAGTTTGTGTCTTTCTGCCATTCCTGCCAGGATAACTATGTTGTGTTCATCGAGACAGACCCAGGTTTCACACTGAGTGTATAAATACATTTTAAAAACATATTAACTATATGTATTAGTGTTAGAGTGTCATTTTGGTTGGTGGTGTGCCCCAGGATTTGTAAAAAGTGTGCCGTGGCTCAAAAAAGGTTGGGAAACACTGCTGTGGATGACTGGTGATCTACAAGCCATCAGCTGCCAGGCTGCAATCAGATTCCAAGAACAAACAAAAATACAATATATAGCCAATAGGTACAAATATGGTAAATTGAGAAAGGGATACCCTATTCTCCCCTATTTCAGACAGGATGAGAGACACTCCCATAGTTAATTCTTGCCTGTATTTAAACTGAGCTAAAGCAAGCCGTGCTGGATAATTCTATCCCACCCGGTATAATTTGCAGAGTCCTAAAATTTTCCAGAATTCTATTGTAAGGTTTGAAAAAATGCATGCAGAGTACATATACTGATGCAGCATATGCAGTTTCACCCTGTCCAATCCATCAGGGATATTGACTTATATATGCTATTTTGAGTGCAAAATTGGCAACAGCAACCATGTGAGCAGTGTTGGCTGGTACAAAGGAATGAACAGTTTTGGATATCAGCATTGTAGTTCCCACTTCTTGTCCCCACATTGTAGAGTTTCTCCTCCTCCTTCCACCACAAGAAAACATTGCATTTCCTTGTGGATTTGGATGACATTCCTTTGCTAACAATCATTTATTTATTTACCATCCCCCTTTGTCCCAGCCCTGTGATTAAAAGCAGCTTACAAATATTGAAACAAATCAGTATTCTCATCAATAAAAGCATGTGAAAAGATAAAATGTAATTAAACCGTAAATAGATTCAGAAGCCATTTAACAACATGCATGAAACAAACAATAAGTCCCCAATACCTGTCAGAGCAATAGTGTTTCTCAACCTCCCTAATGCCGCAACCCCTTAACACAGTTCCTCGTGTTGTGGTGACCCCCCCAATCATAAAATTATTTTTGTTGCTACTTCATAACTGTAATTTTGCTACGGTTAGGAATCGTAGTGTAAATATTTGATATGCAGGATGTATTTTCATTCACTGGACCAAATTTGGCACAAATACCCAATATGCCCAAACTTGAATACTGGTGGGGTGGGGGTGGGGGATTGATTTTGTCATTTGGGATTTATAGTTAACCTACAATTAAAAAGCATTCTGAACTCCAACAATGATGGAATTGAACCAAACTTGGCACACAGAACTCTCATGACCAACATTGACCTTGAGTTTTGGAGTTGTAGTTCACCTACATCCAGAGAGCAATGATGGATCTGGACCAAACTTGGCACAGATACTCAATATGCCCAAATGTGAACACTGGTGGAGTTTGGGGGAAACAGACCTTGACATTTGGGAGTTGTAGTTGCTGGGATTTATAGTTCATCTACAGTCAAAGAGCATTCTGAACCCCACCAATGATAGAATTGGGCCAAACTTCCCCATGACCAACAGAAAATACTGTGTTTTGTGATGGTCTTTGGTGACCCCTCAGACATCTCCTTGTGACTCCCCCCCCTCCGAGTCCTGACCCCCAGGTTGAGAAACACTGCAGTATAGTGTCTCCAGGAATGAGAGTATCTGTTCTCACCAAACACTTCTATGAAGGTGTTGGGCTGGATGCCAAGAAGCTCCCTTGAAGATCTCGAATTCCAAGTAAGTTTGTATGGGATACCACAGCCCTTCAGACAAGGTAGACCTGAGCTGTATTTATGACTTATCCTATAAACTGCAATAAAATGAAATTCTGAACCTAGGCAACATGCTTTCTTCCCCTTCACCAAAGGCAAATGAATCCATAAGAGATTGGGGAGATGTATTAAATCACCCTCACCCACACTAGAAACCACATCAAATAGCACATGTTCTGGGCAGTTCCATCACTCCACAATACTTATTGTGAAATAATAATTGAATAGGCCTATTTAATAGTAGGTATAGCAAAACCACTGAGTCCCGGTATACTTACAAGGGATGCGGAAGAGGTCTGATGGGACAAGTATAACAACCGTCCTTAGGCAAAGTTGTTCTGGTTCCAATGCAAGCCTGAAAGCAGGATGGCATGGGAATCCTACAAATTTCATCAGGTTCCATGATGGAAGACAGTAAACTGAAAATATAGCTAAATAGCCATTGCTCTTAAAATATATTAGGCTAGATCCTGTCTTAGTTCCAACTTGAGTAGAGCCTTTGAAATTGGTGGGAATTATGTAAGTAGTGAGGAAAAAAAATCTGTTTAGCTCATTGTTGCCTTAGTAGCAATTAAATTTTTATGTATTCATACTATCATAAGAGCTGGAAGGGATTTTTGACATCATTTAGTTCAACCACCTGCTCGGTCCAAGAGCAGGCCTTTGAAACTTGCCGAGAAAGCCTCACCTGAACCCCTCTAATAAACCTCCCTCTTCTATAAAGTAGGAACAGCTCCAAGGCCATCCATGTAAACCAGGGATGGGAACCATATGTCTCTCCAGTTTTGCTAAACTGGGGGATCATATGGTCCTCCAGGTTTGTCGAACTCCCCACAGTCCTAGCCAATGGTAGATTATGCTGAGAGCCACAATCTGACAGCTTTTGGAGGGCCACATGGCCCCTACCACTTCTGTAAAGGAAATCTAATCTTCCAAGCCTCTGGAGGAATTATTGGACTGTGAAGCAGAGATGTAGAACAGCAGCTGCTGTGCACATTCTTAGTTACATATCGATAAGACTTATACTTTATTTATTTATTTAATACGTCATTTTGCTATCTAATGAACTCTAAACTGTCCACCTCCCTGCCTAATTTTCCGATCCCTACTTTTATCCTTGTAAGAGCAACAGCCTTGCAAGGCCAATCAGCCTGAGAACATGGGTGACCAGCTCAAGGTCACCCTGTGAGCTTCATGGATCAGTGGGAACTAGAACCTTGAGCTCCCAAGTTTGGGAGCCACGCTCGTAACACCTCACTGGCTCCCATTCTGTGCATTTTATTTAATTTACTACACTTGTCCAGTTCTGATCCTCCTGCTCGTTTCAGTCTCTAGCGGCTTGCTTTGAACTTTTAATTTGCAAGCAATGCTGGGGTGATCTGCAACACAGCTGGAGCCCCACCAAAAGTATGAGTTTTGCATATGAAATACAGAATCAATCAATCTCTCTCCCTGTCTCTCTTTCTCTCCCTCTCTGCATCTGAAGCTGTCTAGCATTTCAAGGAGACTGATATGCCCACAGCTATACTGCAGTCTCAGATTCTGTGAATGTCTTTCATAGCAAATGTGCTCTGTCCAGCAAGCTCTTTATATAGGAGGAGGAACGGCCCGACGTCTTATTCTCCCACTCCAATACAAAAAGAATCTTAGGGTTACAGTAGTTCAGATCTTGTGGGTTTTACCTTATAGAAATCCAGCACAAGACAGTCTCAGCTGCCCTTTATTCAAGAAGGTAGGTTGAATGGCTTGATCTCAGTATACTACAAGGACACAAAACAACCAGACCCTAAGCCAGAGGTAACATAGGTCTGTCATTCCCAGATTGTGACTGGATTCCTGTACCTCACTGGTTCCCAACCTTTTTTTGACTAGGGACTACTTGACCAAGGACCACTTTGACCAGGGACTACTTGACCACAGACCATTTGACCAGGGACACTTTGACCAGGAACCACTTTGACCAGGAACCACTGGACCAGAAACCACTTAACCAGGGACCACTTAACTAGGGTCCACTTCGACCAGGGACCACTTGACCAAGGACCACTTGGCCAGGAACCACTTGACCAGGGACCACTTTGACCAGGGACCATTTGACCAGGGACCATTTGACCAGGGACCACTTGATCAGAGACTACTTGACCAGGGACCACTTTGACCAAGGACCACTCTCCAACATTAGTACCAAAAGGGTTACAAATCAGTTTTTGGTTGACTTTAGATTTGGTTTGGTTATTTGGAGTACTGATTCTGAAAATTGCATTGGATAGACCACATCAGCTCTGGTTTCTGATACAGAACATATGCTATCCAGTAGTCACCATCTGTTCGGCCACATAAAACCATATTTAATAAACCCCGGCACTATAAGAGAGTTTTGCGACTGCTTTTTCTATTCCAAACCCTCCCTATTTTAAATAATGAAAAATATTTTGTGATTTGGAATAAAGAGTTGCGGAAATTCATATGGAAAGGTAAAAACCTCCGTATAAATTGGACCAACATGATCGGTAAAAAAACGAAGAGGGGGCTTTGGAGTCCCTGATTTCAAAACTTATTATGAAGCATGTGCTTTGGAATGGATAACAGAATGGTCAAGACTCAACAACAAGAGACTTTTATCATTGGAAGGTTTTAATTTACGCACCGGGTGGCATGGCTATTTGTGGTATGGTAAATCGAAAGTAGAATATACATTTGGAGATCATATAATAAGAAGGGCATTATACAAAGTATGGGGGAAATATAAGGACAGACTTTTCGTAAAAACTCCCAGCTGGATCTCGCCGCAAGAAGCCTTTTTCAGAAGACAATTTGGCAAGAGTTTGTGGGTAAAATATGATTCTTTATTGAAAGAAACGCAAGAGGGGGTGGTTCTAAAAGATCTAACAGAGCTACAGAAAGTGAACGAATCCATACATTGGTTGCAATATTTTCAAATTCGAGAGGTGTTTATGGAGGATAAGAGTATAGGCTTTGAATTAACCAAATCCTTTTGGGATGAGTTAATAGTTAATAAAACCAAGAGAATATCCTTCTTATACAAGAAACTCTTGGACTGGCGAACGGAGGAGGAAAATATCAAACATTGTATGACCAGATGGGCTCAGGACTTTGGAAAGGTGATCCCGCTAAAGATTCTGGAATGCACATCAAAATTACACTTATGCATATGATTTGAAGGAAAATGGACTAAAGATATTTCACAGATGGTATCTTACCCCAAACAAAATTGCCAAATATAATAATCAATATTGTAATAAATGCTGGAGATGTAAGTCGAAAATTGGCTGCTTCTTTCATATGTGTTTGAGATGTAAAAAATTAAAGTATACTGGGAGAAAATTTACAAGGAAATGCAAATCGCCTTGGAAATTAAATTCGATTTAAAACCAGAATATCTATTGCTAGGATTGATTGATTTTAAATTAGAAAGTAATAAAGAAAAAATATTTGTATATTGTATCTCGGCAGCCAGGCTAACAATAGCTAGAAGATGGAAAGAAGAACGAGCGCCAACGGTGGAAGAATGGAGAATCAAACTATTGGATATCATGAATATGGACTGCTTGACGAGAGCACTCGCCCAAAATAGAAGGATGAAGCGAACAGACTGGTCCCCTATTAGAAAGTATATGACAAAAGAAAATATTGAACGGATAATTCCTATTGAATAAACGTAATGGGTATTGATATAAGGGTTCAGCTTGTATAATCAATAATATTAAATAATATACGCTATTAGAGTATTGATTAGGGAAGGAAGTACTTTTAAATCACAGATTGATTGTGTGTTTGTATTATCTGTAGTGTGAATTATGTGTGTTTTGTTTTAATATTTTGGAAACTAATAAAATTTATTTTTTTTTTAAAAAAAAAGTTTTGCGAGACCAGCTGTGGAGATCTAAGGTTTACTTTTCTTTTAACGTGGCAGGGCAGGCGATCCCACCGCTGCCACCATTTGTGGAAGATTCCGACGTTTACTTGTATTTCGCTGCCACCATTAATTTATTTAGGCTTGACCATTGACTTGTAAAGAGTGGTGAGGAGACTGGTAATCCAAATGAAGTCACGGGGAGAGAGTTTTGAATCAAAACTTAAATAGTTTATTTCACACAACTGGGCACAAAGCTTGGTTTGATACTTTATATAACTCTTCCGAAGAGGCACGACTTAAAAAAGGTTACAAAGTTTAACTAGTGCTATTATTCAACCAGAACAGCTTCTCTATCCCAATGTATAGGCACTCTTGCCTTCTAAAGGCACCTTGCCTCTATCTAGCCCTCAGGCTTTATATAAACAGACTGGCTCGCAAGCTCAGCCCACCAGAACTGTCTCCCTACAGCTCTCAAAACAGATTCCCCAGCCGAAGCTACACTCTCGCTTCGCTGACAGGAAAACTCTCACTGCTCTCTCTGCAGTTTCAATAATGTGATTCCTACTCCTCTCCTCAGAGTAGAATCTAACCGAACCTTCTGGCTTGACAGCCAGGCACCCACTGACTCTCTCTAAGAATTCCGAACTAGCCTTCTGGTTGGCTCCGCCCACCATCACCATGGCAACACATTCCCCCAGGAGGGAACTGCCTCCATTATCACAGTTTACCCTTTGTGGTCTGTCCATAACATGACCACCTAATATAACACAAATAACCACCTCATCACACCAGCCACTCTCATTGCAACAGTATAGTGAGGCCGCAGATCATATTTTCGTTCTTGTGGACCACTGTTGGTCCATGGCTTACAGGTTGGGAACCCCTGCTATACCTTTTAAGAGTTATAAAGAAGAGAAAGCCACATGTTGGTGATATTATGTTAATCATAGCATATAATGCTGTTGTAGTTATGAAGTAGGCTGTATATAGGACCTTGCCAGGCTCTTGACAGTATCTGATTCTAGAAGAAAGATGGGAATCTTGTCGTCCTCCAGATGGTATTGGACTGCAACTCCCATGATCCTCCACTATTGTTTATACTGACAAGTGTGGGGGACAGTCCAGTCCAGGCTTATGTGGGATGCTGCATGGTTCTCTCTCTGATCTATATGCTTCCAATATTACATTCAGACAGAGCTTCCAGTATATAAAGTCTTTCCTAAGCAGAGCATGTTCGTATGTGATCACACTCTGCTTGATCACCTACAGATAGAATCCTTTTTCAGAGAGAAAGTACATATTGAATATTTCTCTTTCCTTTCAAAAATTGTTTTTGATTGTCAGTTTTGCCAGTGTTGTCTGGGTAAGTTTATGAGGCTACAAAGATGATACATGGTACCATTTTTAACATGCTAAATGCAGATAATCCTTGAGCATTTTCTAATATCAAGGGTTTTAAATGGCACTTGCACCTATGGCAAAGTGTGGGTGTTTGTATAGTATATTCAGAAATTGGAAATTTGTTTTAACTTGAAGACTTCAACTACCAAAGCCAGCAACACCCACTGAGAGATTCAGACAGTTGTAGTCCTTAAAATTACTACTTCCAAACTCATAATAGATGCCACTTCGGGAATCTTCAAAAGGCGTCACCATCCCAACCAGATCATGGGAATTACTTTGACTTAGCCATCAAGCTCCTCATATAGCATGTCAAGTCTTCTAAGATGTGAGTTGTTGTTGTGGGCCTTCAAGTCCTTTGTGATTTGTGGGGAGAAAAACCCAAGATGATGGCAACAAGACTGATTGAGAACTGGCAAACAGAGGGAGAAAACGTGGAGGCAGTGACAGACTTTGTATTTCTAGGCATAAAGATTACTGCAGATGAAGACTGCAGCCAGGAAATCAGAAGATGTTTACTTCTTGGAAGGAGCAGAGCCCCCCCAAATTCTGTTCGATAACATGACCAATCTCGATAAAATAGTGAAGAGTAGAGACATCACACTGGCACCGAAGATCCGCATAGTCAAAGCAATGGTATTCCCCCTAGTAACCTATGGATGCAAGAGGTGGACCATAAGGATGGCTGAGTGAAGGGAGATAGACGCTTTTGAACTGTGGTGCTGGAGAAAAATTCTGAGCATGCCTTGGATCATGAGAAGATCCAACCAGGCCATACTTCAGGAAATATGCCAGGAAATACGCCCGTCGCCCTTGGACCCGCTACTGATGATGGAGGCCCAGGTCTCCACTGTCAGCAGATCTGCTTTTTTCCACCTGCGACAGGCTAGGCGGCTGGCGCCCTACCTTACCAGGAGTGACCTAGCTAGCTAATCCAGGCAGCGGTCATCTCGAGGCTAGACTACTGTAACACCCTCTACATTGGTCTAACTTTGGCGGTTATTTGGAAACTCAAACTGGTGCAAAATACAGCAGCTAGACTCCTGGCAGGAGTACCGACCAGGAGCCACATCACTCCAACCCTGCAGCAACTGCACTGGTTGCCAATTGCCAATTGAGTACCAGATCACCTTCAAAGTGTTGGTCTTGACCTTTAAGGACTTGTATGGTCTGGGGCCGGTGTACTTGAAGGACCGTCTACTCCCATATGTTCCCCAGAGATCTCTCCGGTCAGAGGACCAGAACCTGCTTCATGTCCCTTCCATTAGGTCCTTCCACTTGTCATCAACCAGGCAGAGAGCCTTTTCCATCATGGCACCGAGCCTGTGGAATGCCTTGCCGGCGGAAGTTCGAGTGATAAATGAGCTGCCTGCCTTTCGGAAGGCTTGTAAGACAGCTCTTTTCCGGCAGGCATTTAACTCTTAGCCATGTCAATTTGTATACTCGTAGAAATACTGTTTTAGGGTTTTAGCGCTTTTATTGCTTTTAGTGCTATGTATTAGTATCGTGTAAACCACCCTGAGCCAACTGGAAAGGGCGGTATATAAATTGAAACAATAAATAAATAAATAAAATAAAACCCGACTGCTCATTGGAGGGAAGGATATTAGAGGCAAAGATGAAGTACTTTGGCCACATCATGAGAAGACAGGAAAGCTTAGAGAAGACCATTATGCTGGGGGAAAAGGAAGGAAAAAGGAAGAGGGGCAGACCAAGGGCAAAGTGGATGGATGGTATCCTCAAAGTGACTGGCTTGACTCTGAAGGAGCTGGGGTGGTGACGGCCGACAGGGAGCTCTAGCTGTGGCCAGTCCATGAGGTCACGAAGTGTCAGAAGCAACTAAATGAATAAACAACAACAAAGGCAAACTTATCACATGGTTTTCTTGCCAAGATTTATTCAGAATGAATTTGCCTTTTTCTTTCTCTGAGGCTGAGGGAGTGTGACTTGCCCAGAGGCATTCAGTGGGTTTCCATTACTGAGCGGGGATTCAAATCATGGTCTCAAGAGTCATAGTCCAATTCTCAAACCATTATACCATGCTGGCTCTTGTTTACTTGAGATAAGTTTAGCTTATATTTGACCTAGGGAGTTGGATATGTTTACTCTGGAAAAGTGAAAACTGAATGGTGACATGATAGCTATCTTTACATATTAGAAAGGACTTCAATAGAAGATCAAGTAAACTTGTTATCTGTTGTTCTCAGAGATGAGAACATAAATTGATAGATTCAAATCACAACAAAATATATTCTACCTAAACATGAGGAAGAACTTATTTACTGTAAGAACTACTCAACAGTGGAATAGAGTGCCTTAAAAGATGGTAGGTAGACTCTCCTTCTTTGGAGGTTCAAACAGATTGGATGGACATCTTTCAGAAATGTTTTAGTTGTGTATTTCTGCATGTCAGGGCATTGGATTAGATAGCTCTTGGAATCCCTTTCAGCTCTGTTATTTTGATACGTCCATTCTTGCATTCTCTTGTCCTGCTGCGAACAATTGATTAGAATGAAGGATTGGGGAAAGAGAACATTGTAATTGGTCAATTTAATAATTGCTCAATTTAATAATTGCCCAATTTAACAACTGCCTCCATTCAGTCAAATATCCTTCATCTGCAGACAAGAGCGGACCTCTAAGAAGCCGAGTAGCTGCATGTTTTACCAGATTTCTCCAACTTGGCAGTTTCCAGGAGTGTTGGTTTCCATCACATGCTAGTTGTGATGATAGGGATGGAGCATGTCATATCTAGACAACCACACATAAAGGTGAGTCTAAGTTTAGACCATACCTTTTGCATGTGTTGGCATAGCTAGGCGTCTCCTCAGTAAAATGGGCTCAAGCTTGACCAATAACAACTATGTAGGCAAGATGAACTCTCAGCTTCCTGAAATTTTCAGTTTTGTCATTTAACAGGTCTGCCAATTTGCAGTGAGGATGGAGGTGAGATTGAAAACGGTTTGGGACCTGCCTATCTTTGAGATCGCATTGTCCCCTACAAACCGGTTCATACCCTAAGATCTTCCGGAGAGACCCTTCTCTTGCTTCTGCCGCCGTCTCAAGCTCGGTTGGTGGGGATGAGGGAGATAGCCTTCTCGGTGGTGGCCCCCTTGTCTCTGGAACTCCCTCTTGTGAAGACGGATGAAACTTCACCCCGTTTACTTTTCGAACCGTGGCAGGGCAGGCTATCCTTTAATCCCACTGCTGCCACCAAATGTGACGTAGTCTGAACACACACCGACTACTTTTTGACTTTTAAAAACTGTGTGGCAGGACTGCCACCAGTTATCATTGTTTCCTTTCTTTGTTTATTAACTTTTGCTGCCACCATTTGTCAATGCTTGACCATTAGATGTGAGGGTCTTTGTGAATAAACGACTTCCACAGATGTAGTGTTGAAAGTGTTTAACAGTTTATTTTACACAAATGGGCTCAAAGCTTAGGTGGTTTCAAAGGTGCTCCAAAGAGGTACAGACTTGTAATTTTAAACAATGTAACACTGGGGTTTTAACTTCCCCTTTCACAGTTACACACAAGTAACTACTTAATACTGGGTTACTCTCAACCCTAGGACTACACTTGTCCTTGACCCAGTTGTGCAACAATAGTTAGGGGTTTCTTTAGCCTAGGCATGTTCTGTCTGCCTTTATAGAGCAAAAGAACCAAATTATACTGAGAAAGAAACTTTCTGATCTCTGGCAGGTATGTGAAATGTATATCTTTCAAGATGTTATCATACTGCAACTCTCTATCATTGTTACCATCACCAGTGGCACAGTGGATTAAACCCTTTTGCTGCCAGAACTGAAGACTGACAGGTCGCAGGTTCGAATCTGGGGAGAGCGTGGATGAGCTCCCTTTATCAGCTCCAGCTCCTCATGCGGGGACATGAGAGAAGCCTCCCACAAGGATGGTAAAACATCAAAACATCTGGGTGTCCCCTGGGCAACGTCCTTGCAGACGGTCAATTCTCTCACACCTTGCAGACGGCCAATTATTTCACACTCCTGACATGACAAGAAAAAAATCGTTAACAAAACAATTTGGTGATAGAATGACAATCAGAGCTTTAGTGGCAGGAATATTGGATCAGATAGTTTCTTTTTCATGCTGCCCATTTCTTAGGGCCCTTCCACACAGCCCTGTATCCCAGAATATCAAGGCAGAAAATCCCACAATATCTGCTTTGAATTGGGTTATCTGAGTCCACACTCAGATAATGTGGGATTTCCTGCCTTGATATTCTGGGATATAGGGCTGTGTAGAAGGGCCCTTACTGGTTGATGTTAGTGTCTTCAGAAAGAGTTATATTCTGTGGTTCCCTTTAGTTTTCTCTTATGGGTTAAGGTCAGTCATTGTCCTAGTGTTTAGAGCACTACCTAACACTGTTCCAACCAGCAGGAAAATACAAGGAGTACTAAAACTTTGCAAGTGAGGAAGTTCATGAATTGCATGCTTTTGGTTCCACCTTTAGTGACCCTTTGACTCCAGTTATCATAGGTCTGTCCCACTAGAGCCCATCAGCTGAATTAGCCACTTTTGGTGGGGTGGCTGAGTGTATTGACTCTCTACAGCAGTGATTTTCAACCAGGGTGCCGCGGAACACTAGTGTGCCGTAAGAGAGCATCAGGTGTGCCGTGGGAAATTATTTTTGAACTTCATTCATATATAAACTATAAGGTGCATCTGTCCCTTTAAGAAATGGAACCATGGCACTCTCGCATCACCTAAGAAGTGACGCGAGAATGCTATGATCGAGTCATCTTAGATTCAATTCGATGCGGCTAAGTAAACAAAGTTAGAGTTAGTGCTGCAGCTACGTGTTAAGTGACAGTGGCAATTTGGGATCACAGCAAGACAAGCGAGTGACAATGATGGAGAAGTTTTTGAGAAGGGAAAATGCAAATGCCGAACAGGGCCCTGGACAAAATTATGACACAGATGAAGGCCATCATATGAGTGGTCGACAAAAGAAAAAAGAAAAGACGGTGAGCTTGAGGCAAAACAGCGAAAGCTATCTTTCATTTGGATTCACTTTTACCGGGGATGCGATGGCACCGACTCCGCTATGCTTGGTGTGTGGTGAGAAGCTGTCCAATAGCGCCATGATGCCAAGCAAGCTTAAACACCATCTCCAAACGAAACACCCTTCCGTTCATTGAAACAGGCCCAGGTTTCACACTAAGTGAGTGTATAAATACATTTAAAAACATATTAACTATATATATTGCTGTGTTAAGAGTGTCATTTTGGTTGGTGGTGTGCCCCAGGATTTAGTAAATGTAAAAAATGTGCCGTGGCTCAAAAAAGGTTGAAAATCACTGCTCTACAGGAAATGTTTGCAGCCCTTGAATGATCCTATACAATGTTGGAGGCTACACAATTTGGCTGGGGGCATCAAACATGAAGAGAACAGATGGAGGTGACATTTTAAGAGTCGCCGAACCACAGAAGCAATCTAGTAGCACTTTCTCTGCTGCTTGGTGGGCTGGACCTGCATTCAGTTTGCTGACATCTGTGTCTATAATGCAAGTTCCAGTGCTGAGCTGACACCAGGGGTGAAGAACCAGCTGTCTCCGTCCTTAGATCTTACAGCTGTCTTCCCCTTCGGCAGTGAAAACACCTTTAATATTTTCCATCCCTGACTTGGAGAACAACTTGACAAGTAGATTCAGAAGAACAGCTCAACTGGAGGCCTTTCCACACAGCCCTATATTCCAGAATATCAAGGAAGAAAATCCAACATTATCTGAGGGTGGTCTCAGATAACTCAGTTCAAAGCAGATATTGTGCGATTTTCTGCTTTGATATTCTGGGATATAATAATAATAATACACTTTATTTATATTCTGCTCTTCACACCCCGAAGGGGACTCAGAGCGGATTACAGGTACACATACTTAGCAGACAATCCCTGCCGTTTCCACACATACACATATAGACAAACAGAGGCAAACTCTGGCCACCAGGGGGAGCTGGCGCACTCCTCATCTCTCAGCGTTCCCAGCATCCCTTGTTGTTCCTTCCACATTCCTCATCGTTCCTGGAGTTCTTTAATGGCCTCATAATTCAGTCAAAATTTGCCTCCCCACTTAATGTGGTACCTTTATCTCCTACTTGACAGATGCAACTGTCTTTCGGGCTGCAAAGGTCAACAGCAGGCTACACTTGAAGGTCGAGCACCCACCTCGACCCGGGCAGGCCTCGAACTCATGATGTATTGGTCAGAGAGATCTTATGCAGCTGACACTTAGCCAGCTGCGCCACATTCCCGGGATGTGTGGAAGGGCCCAGAGCTTTAGTCAAATTGCAAGAAGAGTAAGACTTGGTTGAAGGAGGCCGACCAGCAGATGGAATCTCTAGGTCTATTTTTTAAAAACTATTCTCTACATCAAACCAGAGTTGCAGCAGAAATGTTTTATCGGACCTGGCGCCCTCCAGATGAGTTGAATGGTAACTCTCCTTGTCCCTAGACAACTGACCATTACTTATTCTAGCTGGGAATATTGGGAGTTGTAGTCCAACACACCTGGTGGTAGATGTCAGTTTGGGGAAGAATGACTTTGAACTTAACAGCCATCCTCCTGAATTTTTTTTTTACCATGCCAGGAGCAACTTGAGGAACTGCAAGTTGCTTCTGGTGTGAGAGAATTGGCCGTCTGCAAGGACATTGCCCAGGGGACACCCAGATGTTTGCTATTTTACCATCCTTGTGGGAGGCTTCTCTCATGTCCCCGCATAGGAGCTGGAGCTGACAGAGGGAGCTCAACCTGCTCTCCCCAGATTCGAACCGCTGACCTGTCAGTCATCAGTCCTGCTGGCACAAGGGTTTAACCCACTGCGCCACCGGCGGCTCCTCCTCCTGAATGACAAATACACCGTATTTTAACAGAACTTGTGCATGTGAGCTTATTTTTCCTCTTTCTTTCTTTCTTTCTTTCTTTCTTTCTTTCTTTCTTTCTTTCTTTCTTTCTTTCTTTCTGAACTTGGTGCTTGCAGACCTTTGCTTGCCTTCCATTTCCTGCTTTCAAGGCTGTCTTTCAACAAATATACTTTGATCTCATGGCACCTCAGTAGCCAACATTAAGTTAACACGTCCCTTTCAAAACAAAGTGGAGCAAGACTGCTAAAGTGAGGGCTGCCTTTCTTGAATGCACACCTGCAAGCTGTTTACAGCTGTAAAATAGTAGTGCAAGCTGCTTCACATGAACTCTCTCTGTGTGTACTCATGCACATGTTTTAAAGAGGGTCAGAGAGTGAGGGAGAAAATGTGTGAATCTATGTTGAGCCAGATGTTAATTTACTGATTCTAGGGCATATCTGTATGATTTTGGCTGTTGTAACTGCTCCATGCAATTACTTTAACATGGGAATGCCTGCCTAAGTAATCAGCAAATGCCTCAAGGTCACTGAGGACACAACAATCTATATCTATCTACCCAGAAGTAAATCCTATCGAATTTCCAGGTAAGTGGGAATAGAATTGCTGTTTGAGCCCCCGGTGGCGCAGTGGGTTGAACCGCTGAGCTGCTAAACTTGTTGACTGAAAGGTCGCAGGTTCGAATCCGGGGAGCAGTGTGAGCTTCCACTGTAAGCCCCAGCTTCTGCCAACCTAGCAGTTCTAAAACATGAAAATGTGAGTAGATCAATACGTAATGGCGCTCCATGCAGTCATGCCGGCCACATGACCTTGGAAGTGTCTATGGACAATGCCAGCTCTTTGGCTTAGAAATGGAGATGAGCACCAACCCCCAGAGTTGTTCACAACTGGACTTAATGTCCAAATAATATTGGTCCCAAATCCAACCCAGGATTCTTGCATGTGGAAGCTATGCAAACACTATGCATCCCTGATCAGGGCTGCAGCAAAAAGGCAGTGATATCTGGGGATGCTCGCATTAACCACTTCTCACTGAGATGACAAAGCAGAAGGCCGCATCACAATTGGCACTGTATTGTCGTGGAAAGGGATCCTTACTTTCTCTTGCCTGTCTGCAAAGGCTCCCACTGGATCTGCTTTCCTGCGCTCATGGAAGATTTCCTACTGTAAGGCTGTTACCTCCCTTGGGAACCATGGAGTCTTACGAGCTTGCTTGCTTGATAGTATTGCTGCATCCCTGGCATCCAGTGAAGCTTGGCAGCAGAGCAAGCTACGCTCTTTGGGAACAAGGAACTCTTCTCCAGACTGTCTCAGGGCTGCAGCTGGGAATTCATAGACAATGGGGAGAGAGATTGAGAGAGAGAGAGAAGTAGGGAGAGGGAGAGAGATTATACCACCCAAAGAGAGGGAACTTTTACCACCTGGCTTGGATCAATGCATCCAAAGGCACTGAGAACCGTTGTTCATTCCCCCACGAGTGATAGAAAATTTTATGGCTCATTTATTAATTATTTTTAAAATTGCACCTTTCCTCCAATGATCTGCTGGTGGCATATGGCTTTCCCCCATCAAAACACCCTTGTAAGATAGGTGAAGCAGGTTGGGGGTGCATCTCCATTGCAAAATTAATGCATTTTGATACTTCTTTAGCTGTTGTGGCTCAATATTCTGGAATTCTGGAATTTGTAGTTTGGTGAGGCAGCAGCACCCTTTGGCAGAGAAAAGTAAAGACCATGCAATACTACAATACTCCCATCATTCCATAGTACCGAGCCATGGAAGTTAAAGTAGAGTCAATCTGCATGAATTCTACAGTGTAGCCCAGGGCTGTCCAACTGCCGGCCCTGCAGGTGTTTTGGACTTCAACTCCCAGTTTACCAGTTGTTAGGATTTCTGGGATTTGAAGGCCAAAACACCTGCAGGGCCAGCAGTTGGATAGCCCTGGTGTAGATCAAGCATGGGCAAACTTAGGCCCTCCCGGCTGTTAGGAATTGTGGGAGTTGAAGTCCAAAACACCTGGAGGGCTGAAGTTTGTCTATGCCGTCTCCTGGGGCTATATGGTTTCCAAAGGGCAGGGACGTGATGGTTTTCTTTCTCTTCCCGGGGATTGCTTTCTTTCCCTCCTTTTGAGGCTTGGGGCTCTCAAGGACCAAACTTTACAGTATAGATAACTCAAAACAGGTTTATTGTCTTTAACATGAGTTACATGTCGGGTGTAGATGCACACATAGTGAAACACAGCTTATGCCTAGCTGAATATGTGGATATTATTGTGTCTCTCAAATAAAGGCAACTACTAGGTAACCTGGATACAACTTGGGGGATACTTGATGTGGACTAGCGATTTCCTAAAGGTGAGAACAGGTATGGGCAAACCCTGGCCTGGTGGCAGATGCAGCCCTTGGGCTCTTTTCTCAGGCACTCCTTTCTCCTACCATCCCTTCCTTCCTTCCTTCCTTCCTTCCTTCCTTCCTTCCTTCCTTCCTTCCTTCCTTCTCTCTTACCTCCCTCCTTCTCCCTCCCTCCTTCCTTCTTTCTTTCTCCTTCCTTCCCTTTTGTCTTTTCTCCCTCCCTCCTTCCCTCTATTCCCGTCTTCCTTCCCTTTCCTTCCTCCCTCCCTTCTCTTTTTCCTCTTTTCCTCCTGGGGGATGTTTAGCTGAGAGAAGAGAAGGTAGAGTCCCCCTGGGGAGATAGGGCTGGTTATAAATAAATACATAAATAAATAAATATTTGAAACACAACAAGAGTAGCACACAGCAAACAAAGTCACTCTGCTGGCTGTTGTATTGGATCACAGGCTGGACACTTCCCAAGTGTCTAGGACTGTGTGATTGATGTATTGGTGAATAATGCGTGTAGATCCCAGTAGGGTGGCCTTTTGCAGCTGACAGATGGCATTTTTGTCATTGCCGATAGTGTTTAAGTGCTGGCCAAGGTCTTTAGGCACTGCACCCAGTGTCCCGATCACCACTGAGACCACCTTTACTGGCTTGTGCCAGAGTCTTTGCAGTTCGATCTTTAAATTCTCGTATTGTGTCAGCTTTTCCAGTTGTTTCTCTTCAATCCTATTATTATTATCATCATCATTCTGACACAAAACCACAGTATCTCACAGCAAACAATATCTATATTCTGGATTTTGTATCAAAAAATCACAAGTCGAACACTTCCCAAGCATCTAGGACTGTGTGATGTATTTCCGAATGATTATTGATGATCCAAGTAAGGTGGCCTTTTGCAGTTGACAGATCGTGATTTTGTCAATGTTTATTGTTTCCAAATGCTGGCTGAAATCTTTTTTCACGGGACCCAGTGTGCCAGTGACCACTGGGACCACCTGTACTGGTTTATGCCAGAGCCTTTGCCGTTCGATTTTGAGGTCTTGATAACAGCTGAGCTTTTCCTCTTGCTTTTCCTCAATGCGGCTATCACCCGGTATGGCGACATCAATAATCCAGACTTTTTTCTTTTCCACAATTGTGATGTCTAGTGTATTGTGTTCCAAAACTTTGTCAGTCTGGATTCGAAAGTCCCACAGTATTTTTACATGTTCATTTTCCACGACCTTTGCGGGTTTATGATCCCACCAATTCTTTACTGCTGGCAGGTGGTACTTATTATTACTATTATTGTTGTTGTTGTTGTAGAAAGGGAACATGAAAACCCTGTTTCAAGATTTAAAAGGGTGTCCCATTGAGGAGGAGGAAGGAACTGACTTTCTGCTGCTCTAGAGACCAGGGCACAAGGGAGCAATGGGTTCAAAAGGCAGGGAAAGAGATTCGACTGAAAAGATTAGGAAGAACTTACAGAGAGTAAGAGCTGTTGGAGAGTGGCATAGGCTGCCACGGAGAATGGTGGCGTCTCTTTCTCTGGAGGCTTTTCCGCAGAGGCTGTCTATCGGGAGGGCTTTGACTGTGTTCCTGTATGGCAGGGGGTTAAACTGGATGGACCTTGTTTGGTTTTTTCCCCAGCTCTAGGATTCTCAGATTATATATCTGAAATCAGCAGTATGAGGTCTAAAGGATACGTTTTTTCTCTCCCGTCCACCATCTTATCCTGAACAAGGTGAATCCTTTTGGGATGCAAATGTTTCCTGTATTTTCTTCACTTTCCACCTCCAAAAGAGAAGAGGAAGGGGAAGAAAGGGCAGGGAGGGGACTCAGGGAGAACCAACTTCATCTGGGCCCACTTACCCCGCTCCAGTCCACCATGCGGCCCCCACGTTAGAAAGTTTCCCCATGCCTGAGTTAAAAAATGTAACAGCAAAGGAAAGGTAAAGGTTTTCCCCTGACATTAAGTCCAGCCATGTTCGGCTCTGGGGTGTGGTGCTCATCTCCACACTAAACCGAAGAGCTGGTGTTGTCCATAGACACCTCCAAGGCCATGTGACCAGCATGACTGCATGGAGCGCTGTTACCTTCCTGCCGGAGCGGTACCTATGGATCTACTCACATTTGCATGTTTTCAAACAGCTAGGTTGGCAGAAGCTGGGGCTGATAGTGAAAGCTCACGCCACTCCCCGGATTCGAACCTGCAACCTTTTGGTCAACAAGTTTAGCAGTGCAGCGGTTTAACCCACTGCGCCACAGGAAAATTAGAATAAATGTATGTAGCTCTCCTACTCCAGAAAGCTAGCAAGCATTGTTGCATGCCTATTGTCACTGGGTACCATTGAATCCCAGCATTTGACAATATTGAACTGACTGTTATACATTAAAAGTAGACTCATACTACTAGAATGGTCAGTGATGTAGAATAAGAACAAGAATGGGCTATTTTCATCTTTACTGGGCCAGTTCTGTGTACTGCACCAAGTTGGGAGCCATTTCGTGCTTTTAAACAACTGCTCATCGCATCCTATGATGAATTTACTTTGTCACTTTCACATGAAGCTATGTAATTGGAAAGGATTTATTGTGGATTGCTTGACCCTTCCCAGAAAAAAATGGCATCATTAATCTCTTAAATTGAAAGCATAATACTTCCTCGGAAGAGTCTAAGTTGCTTTCTATGGAAAGAAGGGTTTAGGAGAACAGTGATCGTATGCCCCTCTGAATACCATTGGTCATACATTGCAAAAGACTGGCATACTTTCCCATGTAAACCTATGCTATACCGAAGTCATTTCAAGAGTGAGTTAAAAGCCAAGTATCCTGCTACTATAATGCAATGTTTTTCAACCTTTTTTGAGCTGCAGCACATTTTTTACATTTACAAAATCCTGGGGCACACCACCAACCAAAATGACACAAAATGACACTCTAACACAGTAATAGATATAGTTAATATGTTTTTTAATGTATTTATACACTCAGTGTGAAACCTGGGCCTGTTTCGATGAACACAACATAGATATCCTGGCAGGAATGGCAGAAAGACACACACGAAGGCCTTGCTCAACAGCTGGGAGTTATAGTTCACCCACAATCAAAGAGCATTCTGAACTTCACCAATGATGGAATGGAATCAAACTTTCCACACAGAACTACCATAACCAAGAGAAAATACTATACAAATTTGGTGGGCATTGACCTTGAGTTTTGGAGTTGTAGTTCCCCTATATCCAGAGAGCACTGTGGAGGGGAGGGAGGAAGACGTGGGGCGACTCTGCGCAGTAGCGCCTGCACGGGTCACGTCTTCCCCCCCCGCCCTCCTGCAGAAGCAGCAGCGTGAGCAAAGCGAGGCAAAGCAAGCAGAACGAGGCTGGGAAGAAGGGAGCCCGAGTGGAGAAGAAAAAGTGTTCGGCAGGAGGGGGAAGAAAGGGTATTGGAGGTTCCAATTTCCCACGGCACACCTGATGATCATGACGGCACACTAGTGTGCCATGGCACACTGGTTGGGAAACACTGCTATAATATATCTGGGCAGAACATAATTTTCCACTCTTTTATGGCTGAAAATGCATACAGAAAATGTTCCTATCACAAACCTTTACACTTAGAAATCATTCTAAATCTGTAGAGAGACAAGAATTTGTTTGGAACAGAGCATGGAAATACTACTGTATTAAACGAATATTCTCAAAATACCCAGTTAACATGTAATCCAAAATGGTTCCTTTTCTGGGGTTTGGTCTGGAGCAACAGAAGCAAGTTTCCCATTACAGTACGATTCCTGTACCCACAAAGTATACACTCCAAGAACCCCTGAATAACTGAAACAGAATTGCACTGGAGACCTAGAGAAGCCCACAAACACTTTGTTTTACATTGTCACAAGCGCTTTATAAATACATAAATGTTTGCATTAGTTAATTGCCCCATTAAGGAAATGTATACAGTTGTTTTGCTTCAAAGGATTGGATGAGTATCTGAAGTAGTGGATCTTCTTACTTTTACTTTAAAAGATCTTGCAGGCTATAGCTAGCATCCTATTAATAGACACACACATACGCACACGTGTAAGTTGTACTGCTCACATGGTGCCAACTATTCCCTGTAGCACAGTGTTTCCCAACCGGTGTGCCGCGGCACACTAGTGTGTCATGAGCAATCATCAGGTGTGCCATGGGAAATTGGAACCTCTTGAGTCTTGAATAAGCCATGCCCCTTTATTCCCCGCAGGCCAATCCTGTCGCAGTGGCCTTGAACTCCCGCCCGGTACCAAGATGGCGGTGGCGGAGGCAGCGGGACCGAAAGAGGGGATGCCAGTGGAAAGGAAGTGCCTCATCTGAGGCGATGCGGCGGCGGGTGTGCCTGGCGGTGCTGGCCTTGGCGGCGGGCCTGCCGCTGGTCCGGCCAGCCGGGGCGGTGGAGCCCTTGAGCCTGAGCCTGGCCCTGGCTGGCGGTGCTGCCTCCACCTTCACGGGCTTCCTCTCCTACCCGCAGCTCTACTGCCTCTTCAGCCACTGCTACCACGACGCGGGGAACAACGGGGCCCGCCTCCGGGCAGGTACACGAGTGGCCTACCGGGCCTCAGAGACTGTGATGTGACGTGGAAGGAGCCTCATGGGCCATATTATTATTATTATTATTATTATTATGAATTATGTATTAACATATTATTATTTTCTCTTAGTATATACTATTATATTGTTATATTATCAGTATTTGTCATATTCTTGGTGTATATCGTTATTGACTATGAGAGTAATGATAACAGTCAGGATTAACTCCTGTGCTTTACTGATAATACTGTATATTGTATGTACCTATAATATTTATATTATTATAATGTAAAAATAATACAATATTGAAATTATATATTTTATATTACTTCTAATAGTACTAATAATATTACAGTATAATGGTATAGTACGATATAGTAAGTTACGAGTGTCATTTTGTGTCATTTTGGTTGGTGGTGTGCCCCGGGATTTTGTAAATGTAAAAAATGTGCCGCGGCTCAAAAAAGGTTGAAAAACACTGCTGTAGCACGATGGATGTATTCTGCTCACAGCAGTGGAAGAGGAGTTGCTGTAACAGCAATGTTGTACGTTGCGGCTGTGCATTGCACAATGGCACCAGGCATGAACATGTGTGGCACAAAGTTACTATTCTGCATAGTGCTGGTGCAGCATATCTCCATAGGTGGATATTGTTGGAGCATGTAAGGAATCTGTGTGTGCGTGTGTCAACTGTAAAATAAGATGCATGAAGCTGATTGGTCAGGCTATCTCCAGAGAGCAGGCTGAGCCTGGGACTTTTGGGTACTGTTACATTTTTGTTCAGGCTTCAGCTATGCAGGTGCTTGGAGCAGCAGAGTGAGAAGCAGAGAGAGACAGAGTAGGAGTTGCTCCTACTTCATGACCTACTGAAGGAGTTTATCTACATCAGTGTTTCTCAACCTTCCGAATGCCGCGACTCCTTAATAAAGTTTCTCATGTTGTGGTGACCCCCACCATAAAACTATTTTGCTACTGTTTTGAATCATAATGTAAATATCTGATATGCAGGACATATTTCCAGTCACTGGGCCAAATTTGGCACAAATACCTGATACACCCAAATTTGAATACTGGTGGGGTTGGGGGGACTGATTTTGTCATTTGGGAGTTGTAGTTGCTGGGTTTTATAGTTAACCTACAATCAAAGAGCATTCTGAACTCCACCAACGATGGAATGAACCAAACGCGGCACACAGAACTCCCATGACCAACAGAAAATACTGGAAGGGTTTGGCTTGAATTTTGGAGTTGTAGTTCACCTATATCCAGAGAGCACTGTGGACTCAAATATAGATCTGGACCAAATTTGGCACAAGTACTCAATATGCCCAAATGTGAACACTGGTGGAGTTTGGGGGAAATAGACTTAACATTTGGGAATTGTAGTTGCTGGGACTTGTCGTTAACCTACAATCAAAGAGAATTGTGAACTCCACCAATGATGGAATGAACCAAACTTGGCACACAGAATCCCTTTTGGTCGGAGGATCCGCCATCTGTTTCCAAATAGGAAGAGAAGGACGGGCGGAGAGGTCTTCAGCCTTGTCTGCCAAAAGGGTTCCCAAGATCATCAGAGATATATGTTTTCTGATAGTCTTTGGGGACCCCTCTGAAACCACCTTGCGGCACCCCACCCCCCAGGGGTCCCGACCCCCAGGTTGAGAATTGCTGATCTACATGGACACATAAAAGGACATTATGTGAGTTGATATAGTTGATAATGAGTTGATAATGTCTCATAAAAGGACATTATGTGAGTTGATATAGCTGATCACATTGTGCATATGTTGTTCTGAACTACAAAGAGTAAACTACTTGTTCATCTGCATGGCATGTTTTCTTTCTCCAGCAAGGCGGTGTGTGGACTGATCAAACGTGAACTACACGTGGTTTATTTTACTTTATGCCATTGATATTAATGCTAAACCAAGGGGCAATATTGGATTGAAATATTGCAGGTAGGGGATGTATTACTCAGTGTTGTAGGCAACACCCATTAGATACCTGGGGCAATCACGAAAAGAGTGTAGAGAAGTTACTTTTTTTAAAAAACTACAACACACAGTGCTGAATTTTTCAGCTTTCAGCTATCATGTTAGTTGTGGATTCTGGGAGCTGTCGTCAAGAAGGTAACTTCTCTGTTTACAGTCCTCACCACATTTCTGAAGACTTGATCACATACACGAGTGGCAATAGCATTTCCATTACACTGCACCCAAAATCTTCTGGAGTGAGAGGATAAACTGTTTGTATAACAGGCATGGGCAAACTTTGGCTCCAGGAGGGACTCCAACTCCCACCAGGAAGGCCTCTGCAGGCTGTTCAGGAAGCGGCTGAGGGTGGAAGGGGCCTGAGTTGAGAATCCAACACACCCGGAAGTTTGCCCATGCCAAAGTTTGCCCATGCCTGCTCTATAGCTATGCCTTCTCCCACAGCCCTGTGGACTGGGAATAGTGAAAACAGGTTTCCTGCTTTCTGGACTGTCTTTGGAAATGACAGCATAGAAGCAATTCTATCTGAACTCACATCATCCGTCAAACTTAGTTGGGCATATAAATGTGGACAGTCACCATGTTGCCTCCCCCTGTACTTCACTGCTTTATTTTTAGACCTGGAGATGTCTTTTCCAAAGCAGATCCAACCAGCTTTGGCCTCTCTGAGCTTTCGGCTCCACAGACTCTCCCAAAATGCAGATGTTGCTGGAAAAAGAAAGAAGAATTAGGCTTTTCTTTCCTTTCTTGAAGAAAAATAATAATACGCTTTTGTTTTGGTTTTTTTTTGCAATTGCTCTAGGGTTTGGGGCTGGGATTTTTTTTGTTTGTGTACGGGGATCTGACGCAGTTTCCTGAAATTCCTGCCTGGTCCTGCCAGGGACTAAACAAATGTACATCCCAGTGTACCCAAAGGGGAGTGGAGTGAAGGAAGGGGGAGAAGAGGGACTTTGCCAAACTCGCTTGACCAGAATGTGACACAAGAGCAGGAAATGAGTCACTCCCGGCAGGGCAGCTGCTCTCAGCTATTTGCATGAAGCGAAGCAGCACCGGACCAAGGGAGGGAGAAAAGGACACCAGGCCGCCCAGCCCAGCCCTGGCCTGAATCCCATCAAGAGCCTGGAGAAAGTTATCTTTTAGGATTGCAACTCTCGGAATTCCTTGGAGAGAAATAATCCCCTTTTATTAATCATTAAGGATGGGCTTCCAAGTTCCCTTGTATTAATAATTAAGGATGGGCGCCTGTTCTGTTGCACTAGGCTTGTAACATTCGTTCTTAAAGGGGCAAACTCATAAGCACATAGAGTGGTTCCTAACCTGTGGGTCCCCAGATGTTTTGTCCTTCAACTCCCAGAAATCCTAACAGCTGGTAAACTAGCTGGGATTTCTGGGAGTTGTAAGCCAAAATACCTGGGGACCCATAGGCTGAGAATCACTGAGATAAGAGGATACTAGAGAGGGAGGAAAAATTCTACAGAATAGAAGACTGTGCAATTCTCATTGTATAATGAGGAGGGATGTTCTAGCATTCATAGAATCATAGAGTTGGAAGAGCCTTTGTGGCCCATCCAATCCAACGTCATGCCAAGAAGCAAGAAAATAACATTCAAAGTACTCCTGACAGATGGCTATCCAGCCTCTGTTTAAAAGCCTTCAAAGAAGTAGCCTCCACTACACTCTGAGGCAGAGAGTTCCACTGCTGAACAGCTCTCACAGTCAAGTTCTTCCTCATTTTCAGGTGGAATCTCCTTTTCTATAGTTTGAAGCCATTGTTCCGCATCCTAGTCTGCAGGGCAGCAGAAAACAAGCTTGCGCCCTCCTCCCTTTGACTTCCCCTCACATATTTATACATGGCCATCATGTCTCTTCTCAGCATCGGGAATGTGGCGCAGCTGGCTGGGTGTCAGCTGCATAAGATCTCTACTGACTAGAAGGTCATGAGTTTGAGGCCTGCCCGGGTCGAGGTGGGCTCTCGACCTATTGTGTAGCCTGTTGTCGACCTTTGCAACCCGAAAGACAGTTGCATCTGTCAAGTAGGAAATTAAGGTACCACTTAGTGGGGAGGCTTAATTTAACTGATTTACGAGGCCATAAAAAGATCTCCAGAAAACGCGCTAAGGAATGAAGGAGTGCAACAGCTCCCCCTGGTGGCCAGATGTTAAATTGCCTCTGTCTGTCTTGTGTGTTTGTGTGTCTAAATGTAATGTGTACATTGTAATCCGCCCTGAGTCCCCTGCGGGGTGAGAAGGGCAGAATATAAATGAAGTAAATAAATAAATATATAAATTCTCTTATGAAGGCTAAACATGCCCAGCTCTTTAAGCTGCTCCTCATAGGGCTTGTTCTCCAGACCCTTGATCATTTTAGTCGCCCTCCTCTGGACACATTCCAGCTTGTCAACATCTCCCTTCAATTGCAGTGCCCAGAATTGGACACAGTATTCCAGGTGTGGTCAGACCAAGGCAGAATAGAGGGGTAGCATGACTTCCCTGGATCTAGACACTAGACTCTTATTGATGCAGGCCAAAACCCCATTGGCTTTTTTTTTTTTTGCTGCTGCTGCTGCTGCTGCATGACATTGTTGGGCAGCTCATGTCTAACTTGTTGTCCACGAGGTCTCCAAGATCTTTATCACATGTACTGCTGTCGAGCCAGGCATTGTCCCCCATTTTGTATCTTTGCATTTCATTTTTTTCCTGCCTAAGTGGAGTATCTTGCATTTGTCCCTGTTGAACTTTATTTTGTTAGTTTTGGCCCATCTCTCTAATCTGCTATGGTACACTCTTGCTATGGTACACTAGCATTGGAATAACTGTGAGTGCCTTCAAGTTGCTTGTCAACTTATGATAAGAGGAGTTGCCATAGGTACTGCATTTCCTCGATTTTAGAATACACTTTCATTCCCATATAAACATTACTAAAAACTAGTTTGTCAGAATCACAGGTGCTTTATTTGTATATGCATGTATGTGTGCAGAAAGAGGTTTTTTTCTATTGGTGGCACTGAAATTAGTGTGTGTCTTATAATCGATGGCATCTTAGAGTCAATGACACACAGTATATCATAGGTACACACCACAGTATTAAAATTAAGTGATTGTTTGTCATCATGGATGCTCCACGGTTGTAATTCGGAGAGTCTTTGTCCAAAAAAGTAACTTCTCCCAGCTCGCACAAATTATGTGTTGAACTATCAGTCTGTTTGGGCCCTGTTCATCCTCTCCTGCTCTCCCTCCTTCAAATCGCAAACTACTATATCTCGCTCTACAGACCCCGGACATTCAGGGTCTGGGTTGGTTGAGCACATTGCCTCTGAAGTCAACATGTAACTGCTTGTTTTAAAAACAACACCGCGCACACACCACATACCACCACCACCCAGCATCCCTGGCACATTAGGACAGGTCGGGGCAAGGCCATTGGGGGGCCCTGAGTTATTTCCCAGGAGGAGCCCTGCTAAGCTGGCTGCACAAGGACAAAGCTCTGGCAAGAGGGATGATACAGACATAAACTGCTCTAGCATTGCCCCCATTGTCTCCATCCATTCCTGGCTGCAAAGGGATTAATTTTCCTCTTACGCTGAACTAACCCAACTAGGTCGATGGGGTTCAGGACAGACTGGGTGGGAGGCCCTTTTGTGTGTTGGGATTTTGACAGAGAGTGGATTGTTTTGGCTGCTTCTAAGTCCCCTTTTATTAATCATTAAGGATGGGTGCCTGTTCTCTGCAACTGATTGGTAAGGCTTGCTCTTAAAAGGGCAAATTTGCCAGCAAATCCAGCAGCAGGTAGAAAAATACTGGAGAGGGAGGAGAGAGAAATGTTCAACAGAACAGAAAGGATTTGTGCGGGATCTAGTACCCTATTGTTTCTTGTCATAGTGCGCCAGAAGGTCAGGGAGCATAGGTTCTTACTGGACATTTAAAGCTAAATAATTATTTTCAACTAGCCATCCCCTGCCATGCGTTGCTGTGGCCCAGTCTGGTGATCTGGAAAATAAAATAATGAGAAAGTGTTGGTTTCAAATATAAGTAATTTCTTTATACTTGTGAGTAAACAGTATTTATTGTTGTTTCTTTGTCATTGTTGATGTGGATATTGTCTGGTTTGCCTACTCTGGATCATGCAACATTGTCCTTCTTTAGGGGTCCCTTTCAAATCTATGATACTTTATCTGTGTGTGTGTGTGTGTGTGTGAATAATATATTGTGTGTGTGAATTTATATTGTTATGGGCATTGAATATTGCCGCTTGTTAACCGCCATGAGTGGCCCTCGGGCTGAGAATGGCGGTATAAAAATGTAGTAAATAAATAAATAAATAATAAAATAATCATATATATCTATCTACATTTATGGTTGGGTGGCTGTTTGTCAGGAGGGCTTTGATTATGTTTTCTTGCCATGGTGAAGGGAATGGACTGGGTGACCTTAAGTATTTTCTGTTGGTCATGGGGTTTCTTTGTGGGAAGTTTTCCCCAATTCTGTCATTCGTGGGGTTCAGAGTGCTCTTTGATTGTAGGTGAACTATACATCCCAGTAACTACAACTCCCAAATGTCAAGGTATATTTTCCCCAAATTATACCTGTGTTCATATTTGGGCATATGGAATATTCCTGCCAAGTTTGGTCCAGATCCATCATTGTTTGAGTCCAGAATGCTCTCTGAATGTAGGTGAACTGCAACTCCCAAACTCAAGGTCAATGCCCACTAAACCCTTCTAGTGTTTTCTGTTGGTCATGGGAGTTCTGTGTGCCACGTTTGCTTCAATTCCATCATTGGTGGAGTTCTGAATGCTCTTTGATTGTAGGTTAACTATAAATCCCAGCAACTACAACTCCCAAATGACAAAATCAATTTTTTTAGTGATGGCCACTCCTTGGGTTCGCCCAGTGGTTTTTGAGGTTAATCCCACAAATGAACATTATATTTTTATTTATATAGAGGAGGTAATATATTGATTCTGTGGAAGGATGAGAATTTGGCAGGGCCCAGTGGTGAGTTTTTGAGTTATGTTAATCTACCCTACAAAATGAACATTATATTTTTATTTATGAATAAAGACAGTTGAAATAATGAGTAAGGGACGGATCACCCCTAAAGCCCCCCCCTGGCTACATGCCTGATAATTGGTTACAGCAGTGTTTTTCAACCTTTTTGAGCCGCGGCACATTTTTTTACATTTACAAAATCTGGCGCACATCCCCCCAAAATGACACAAAATGACACTCTAACTTACTATATTGTACTATGCCATTATACTGTAATATTATTAGTACTATTACAAGTAATATAAAATATATAATTTCAATATTGTATTATTTTTTAAAGTGTTATCTTGGATTACATTATAATAATATAAATATTATAGGTACATACTAGGCATGGTTTAGAACCCAAAAATAGGGAATCGAAAATCTAATGGGGGGGGGGGATTTTTTTTGGATTAGTAATAGAAAGACTTACCAAAAAAATTCCAAAAATTTATAAAATGTAACGTAATTACTAACGAAATTCGTTAGTAGTTCGTATGCCAGCGGATGCGCATTCCAGATGGTTTTGGCCTACAACTCCCAGAAATCCTAACAGCTGGTAAATTGGCTGGGATTTCTGGGAGTTGTAGGCCAAAACTGGGATAAATCACACTGAATTCTAGATGAGACTCTCCAAATAGGAAGGAGGGAGGGAAGGAGGGAGGGAGGGGGTATTCTATTCTTGGAAGCAGCAAAAAAAGGAGAAGACCCCCCCCTCGCTGCCTCTCTCTCACCCCTATCCTGAGGGAGCGAGGGCCCAAGTTTGCCCAGGCTGAGAGGAAAAGGAAGAGGCCTGAGGCTGTGAGTAATGGTGGGAGTTGAAGTCCAAAACACCTGGAGGGCTGAAGTTGGCCCGTCATGAAGCCTCTTCAAGGCTTTAGATCCTGGCAGGCAGAAGGGGCAGGTAGGGGGCCCACTCCTCCTCCCTCTAGGATCTAAAGTGCCCCTGCCACGGATCTAAAGTGCATCAATAATAGAATGAATGCTTTAGAGTAAGTGCCTAAATATTATAAGTAACAATGGGTATAAGACAGGTAAAATTCAAACAATGGGTAGTAAAATTCAACTCTGATCCCTCCCTCCTCAAGCAGTGCAAACGGGCTCTTCTCTATGAGCCGGGATTCTGCAGCAAATCCTCCCCCCAAAGAATATGTATGTGCACGCAGGCAGCAAACGCTGTGCCCGGGTTTTGGCTTTTCCCGGGAGAGGCTGCCTCCCGGGCTCATAGAGAAGAGCCGTTTGCAGTTTGCACCGCTTGAGGAGGGACCAGAGTCAGAATACTTCGGTTTGAATTTTACCTCTTCTTATACCCATTGTTATTACTGCTGTATTATTGCATGTGCATGGAATGTAGGTATATGACCAGTTGGATTACTTATAATATTAGGCACTTACTCTATAAGTTAGCATTCATTCTATTATACATTAGGTTGGTTTCTCACGTGTTGTGTGCAACTACCCCAATACTCTTTGATGCTTTAGATCCTGGCAGGCAGGAGGGGCAGGGAAGCCTGGAAAAATGTAAACGGAGAGGTTTACTCAAGAGTAAATCCACAAAGGAGGGCACTTCATCCAAAGTGCCCTCCTTTGCGGATTTACTCATGAGTAAACCTCTCTGTTTATTTCCTTTGCAGATTTACTTCTGAGTAAACCTCTCTGTTTACATTTTTCCAGGCTTCCAGCCGAAAGAAGGAGCGAGTTTAGGGCTTGCCTTGCCATAATACTTATTGGCAAGGGAGGCAGGAGGGTGGTGAGAGAGAAGGAGGGTGCCCCCCCCTTACGACCTAATTACGGTACTTAAGAAAATCCTGGCCCCCGAAGTTCTATAAAGAAAGTCCACTTCCTGGTTGGCGTTCCAGATGCGGAAATACTCAAAAGTAGCATTTCTTACGAATCCCTTCCGAATCATTTAATTTTCATAACTTTTTTCTCATGCCTAGTACATACAATATATTATCAGTGTTCTGGCACAGCAGTGCCAACAGGCCTCTGTTTTTCATTTGTTGCACTGCAAGTTTGCATGTATCTTGTAGGTGACTTTCTTAGTTTGCATTTACAGGCCCAGAGGGCTGCCAATCAATCCAGAGCAGCAGACCCGCCCCTATTCCTAGGATTTGGGAGGGAAAGAGGATGCTTTTCCTCAGTCTTAGCAGCTACTCTACAGGAGAGGACGTGATTTAAGGCTGCCTGTTCTTTCCTACTTGGAAAAGGCTTTAAATCTTACAGCTTTGCTGGGGTAACAGATCCCGCTTTGCTGGGGTAACAGATCCCGCTTTGCTGCTGTAACAGATCCAGCTTTGCTGCTGTAACACATCCCACTTTGCTGGGGTAACAGAACAGCTTCACAATTCTTTGTGAAGGAGGGATCACCTGCAATCCCAACAACCTGGCTAGTAGAAGGAAACCTTGCATGGTACGGGACATCTGGCTATCCATAACGCAGCTTGGAGTCGGAAGAAGGGTCCTCACGCCAGCAAGGTAAAGAAAGATTGCCCAAGGGAAGGGTCATAGGTTTTTCCCCGAAAGAGAAGACCAGCTTTGCCCAGTTTGCCGGCCCTGTTGCTGCAGACTGAGAAAGTCACCAGTTTGTTAAGAAGCCTTCCAGTTTGTTAAGCCCAAATAAAGAACTTTGTTAAACTTATTTTAAGCCTCAAAGGACCTTTATCATTGGGGGAAATGAAGGGGCCCTTCCAGCTGAGGCACCCCGGCGTCCCGTTGGGTATACAGAAGTCACGTCCAAGAAATTGACCCACCGTTTAGCCGCTTCCGGGGTTGGGGGGACTGCCCTTAAATGGGTGGCCTCCTTCCTCCGGGACCGGGGACAAAGTGTGGAGGGGGGCGGGGAGGTCTCCGGGAGGTCCCCACTCAACTGTGGGGTCCCCCAAGGGGCCATCCTCTCCCCCTTATTATTCAATGTGTACATGCGCCCCCTGGCCCAGCTGGCCCGTGACTTTGGTCTGGAGTGTCATCAGTACGCTGATGACACTCCAGCTTCTGCTGAGAATGGACGGCAGGTCGGACTCCGTACCCGATTGTTTCCATCTATGCCTCGAAGCCGTGACTGGCTGGCTGCGTGCCAGCCGGCTGAAGGTGAATCCATCGAAGACGGAGATCCTGTGGCCCGGTCGGCCTGGGCTGGGTGGGTGCCGGTTGCCTACCCTGGACGGCGAGCGGCTTAACCCGTCGCCGTCAGTTAAGAGCTTGGGGGTTGTGTTGGACTCCTCGCTGACCATGGAGGCCCAGGTCTCTATGGTCAGCAGGACGTCATTCTATCACCTCCGACAGGCTAGGCGACTGGCACCCTACCTGTCCAGGGATGACCTGGCCACGGTAATCCAAGCGACGGTCATCTCGAGGTTAGACTACTGTAATGCCCTCTATGTTGGCCTTCCCTTGTCGACAATCCGGAAACTCAAGCTAGTGCAGAATGCCGCGGCTCGCTTGCTCGCAGGAGTGCCGGCGAGAGAGCACATTACACCTATCCTCCGGCAACTGCACTGGCTTCCTATTGAGTACCGGATTGCCTTCAAGGTGTTGGTTTTGACCTTTAAGGCCTTGCACGGCCTAGGGCCTGCGTACCTGAAGGACCGCCTTACCCGTACTTTACCCCGAGATCACTGCGCTCAGATGAGCAAAATCTGTTGTTAATTCCATCAGTCCGCTCCTGCCACCTGTCAACGACGAGACAAAGGTCTTTCTCTGTAGTGGCACCAGTGCTCTGGAATGCCCTCCCGGACAGCACCCGAACCATCTCGGAATTGGGCCCGTTCCGGAGGGCGTGTAAGACGGCCCTCTTCGGGCTGGCCTTTAACTAGGCACACTGGACCAAAAACCATGATATTGGTCCTCCCAACCAGTGTCTTGACAATGTAAATTGTTTTTAATTGTGGTTTTATGTTTCTATGCTTTTATAAATTGTAGGGCCGCATGTTGATATGTTGCAACATGCCGCCCATGTATTTCTTATGTGATCCGCCCCGAGCCTGCTGGGAGGAGCGGAATATAAAAGTGAATAATAAATAAATAAATAAATAAATAAATAAATAGACATCCTACAGGCCCAGCGTGCGACAGCACAATCAGTAAAGCACAGGAGTTAATCCTGACTGTTATCATTACTCTCATAGTCAATAACGATATAGACCATGACTATGACAAATACTGATAATATAACAATATAATACTAAGGGAAAATAATAATATTATATAATCATCATCATAATATAACCCATGAGGCTCCTTCCACGTCATGTCACAGTCTCTGAGGCCCGGTAGGCCGCTCGCATACCTGCCCAGAGGCGGGCTCCGTTGTTCCCTGCGTCGTGGCAGCAGTGGGCGAAGAGGCAGTAGAGATGCGGGTAGGAGAGGAAGCCCGTGAAGGCGGAGGCAGCGCCGCCGGTCAGGGCCAGGCTCAGGCTCAAGGGCTCCACCGCTCCGGCAGGATGGACCAGCGCCAGGCCCACCGCCAAGCCCAGCACTGCCAGGCACAACCGCCACCGCATCGCCTCAGATAAGGCACTTCTGCTCCACTGGCGTCCCCTCAGGGAAGGCACTTCCGGTCCCGCTGCCTCCACCGCCGCTATCTTGGTGCAGTGCGGAAGTTCAAGGCCACTGCAACGGGATTGGCCCGTGGGGAATAAAGGGGCGTGGCTTATTCAAGACTCAAGAGGTTCCACTTTCCCACGGCACACCTGATGATCGCTCACGGCACACTAGTGTGCCACGGCACACCTGTTGGGAAACACTGGGTTACAGTGCTATATGAAGAAGGAGAGGAGGAGCCACACTCAGAGGTGTGCAGAGGACTTTTTTTAAAAAAGGAAAACAGATGGGAGAAGCTTTACATTCTATCTCTGGAAAGGGCAATTCTTTCACTTTAGACTTGACATAGCTCTATAGCTGCAGCACCTGTTAAGGAAGTTTTTTAAAAATGCATTTAGACATACAAGAAAAGAAATTTCAGGCATTATATGTGCCTTTTCTTGTGATGTGCAGCAGGTGTAGATAACAATTACATGCATAACAACTGACCGAGTGAGTGTCTGTATTGTTCATAGCACAATGGCTACTCTGTGGTGTTTTTATCTTATGTCGAATGTCTTCACCTGCTTTTGTTTGCACATACTGTGTAATAATCTGGTGTATCAGCAATTTGTATGCTATAGGAACCACTGACGGTGTAAGTGTACCTGGACTTGAAAGGAACAATGCGCAAATTCTCAGAAGGGAACAAAAATGTTTATGAGTCTTAATATGTGCGCTATACAGAAGTCATAGCACCTGAGGGAGGAGAACACCGTACAAGTTTTAGTAGGACAGCTAAGATTCAAGGACTTGAATTTAGAACACACGAGTTTAGAAATGTTACTTTTGGGAATCCAACTCAAACCTCCAGATAGCGTGATCGCAAGCTGTGTGAACTGTGGGATTTTGGAAATTGTAGTTTCCAAAAAAAAGAGCAAGTTGTTCAAGTTATGATCCAGTTAGGTGTGCAAGGAGGGGGTTACTTCTCTCCCAATTTATCCGGATAGTTGTTCTAGATCAGGCATGGGCCAATGTGGGGCCTCCAAGTGTTTTGGACTCCGACTCCCACCATTCCTAACAGCCTCAGGCCCCTTCCTTTCTCGCCGCTTGCGGCGGAGGGGGAAAGGAAAGGGCCTGAGGCTGTTAGGAATGGTGGGAGTCGGAGTCCAAAACACTTGGAGTGTCCAAGTTTGCCCAGGCCTGATCTATCCTAGAACAAAGAATCCACTTTCATTTGGTCACTCTTCCTCTTATCTGGCTATTTCAAATGAGGAAGAACCAGAAAGCAAATGCCCCAGTCCTCCTGACCACAGTTATTTGGATCTGGATGCAGCTAGCCATACTGTCTCCAGCAAGAACATTGCAGTATATAAATCTTAAGCTCCATATATAAAAACTCCAGCTAGAACTCACACCACTATGGGAAGGAGATCTGAGGTTTCCCTTCCAAAGGATATATATTCTTCAGCCAAGCTCTTTCCACTTTTGAAAAGGATTTAACCTGTTTCACTGAGAAGCGCACTCGAATGCTAAAATGTTTCTGAACAGTGTAAAATATTTTTTTAAAAAATCACATAGCAATGTTTCAAGACAACCAAAAACAGTGTACAGACAGAAATTTTTTTACATCAAGACTGGGCAATGGTTTGTTTTTGGCATGTATAGAAGGAGGTCAGAGTAACTACTTCATCACACTAGAGCAGTGTTTCCCAACCTTTTTTGAGCTGTGGCACACTTTTAACATTTAAAAAAATCCGGGGGCACACCACCAACCAAAATGACACAAAATGACACTCTAACACAGTAAAGAACGGCTGGGGGATGGTGGCATGCTGGGAGCAACTGCTGGGAGTGCCGAAGCCAGGGGAGGGGGCGGAGCCAGGCTGTGCCATGCCCCGCCCCCTACCCCCAGCTTCAGCTGTTCCAGCCTTGAGGGGGCAATGCCAAGCCAGTGGTGGCAGACCCATCACAATGCTGGCTTGGCACTGTCCCCTCAAGACTGGAGCAGCTGCTGGTAGTGCCAAAGCCGGGGAGGGGGCAGAGCCAGGCCAGGCCATGCTCTGCCCCCTCCCCCAGCTTCAGCTCTCCCACAGAGGAGGAGCATGAGCGGTGGACGGGCTTCAGTGGGCGGGGCTCCTCCTCTGTGTGGCTTCAGCGAGCGAGGGGTGAGAGTCATGGCGGATTGGAGGCTGGCTGGGGAAACGGCTGAAGGAGGCGGCGCCCCGGCCCCTTCTTCTTTTTCTTTGCTGCCGCCTTCCTTCCTCCTCCTCCCCAAGCAGCAGGAGTTCGGCAGGAGGAGGGGGGAAGGAAGGGGGGCAGAGAGCTTTTCTCGTGGCACACCAGGAGGTCCGTCACAGCACACTAACATGACGCGTCACAGCAGTTGGGAAACACTGCACTAGAGAATGAATCCACTTTAAATCTGGTTTCTGCCTCCTGCAGAATTCTGGGTTTGTAGTTTAGTGCGGATGTTAAAGGTTCCTCCCTAAACTACAAACCCCAGAATTCTGCAGGAGGCAGAAACTGGATTTAAAGTGGATTCGTTCTCTAGTGTGATGAGATCCTAGGGACTTTTCAATTGCCTGTTAAACCTTTTTTTAAAAAGCAGGCATGGGCAAACTTTCTAACTATCGCATGGTGGGCTGGAGCGGGGTGGGCAGGCCATGAGGAAGGGGGTTCTCCCCAAGTCCCCTCCCTGCTCTTTCCTCCTCTTATTCTCTTTCAGAGGCAGAAAGTGAAGGAAAGACGGGAAAGGTTTGGATCCCAAAAGGGTTGGCCTTGGTCAGGATAAGATGGTGGACGAGAGAGAAAAACTATATCCCTTAGTCCCTATATTGCCTACTCCTGATATAGAATCCTAGAATCCCTGAGGTGGAAGACACCCACAAGGGCCACCCAGCCCAACCCCCTGCCATGCAAGAAGGCACAATCAAAGCACTTCAGATAGGCACTCTCTGCGGAAAAGTCTCCAGAGAACACTCCCGAGGCAGCCTATGCCACTCTCCAACAGCTCTTACTCTCAGGAAGTTCTTCCTAATCTTTTCAGTCTAATCTCTTTCCCTGCCATTTGAAACCATTGCTCCCTTGTGTCCTGGTCTCTAGAGCAGCAGAAAGTCAGTTTCCTCCCTCCCCTCCTCCTCCTCAAAGGGACATCCTTTGAAATCTTGAAACATGGATCTCATGCTCCCTTTCTACCTTCTGTTCTCCCAACTAAACATCCCCCAGAAGGCAAGGAGAAAGGAAAAAGAAAAAAGAGGGGATGGGACGGGAAGGGAGGAAAGAGTGAAGGAAAGACAAAAGGGAAGAAAGAAAGAAAAGGAAAAGAGAGGGAAGGAGGGAAGAGGGAAGGAGGGGAAGAGAAGGAGGGAGGGAGGGAGAGGGAAGGAGGAAGGAGAGAAGGAAGGAAAGACAAAAGGGAAGAAAGGGAAGAAAGAGAGAGGGGAAAGAGGGAAGAAAGGGAAGAAAGGAAGAAAAGAAAGAAAGAGGGAAGGAAAGAAAGCCAAAAGGGAAAAGAGAAAGAGAGGGGGGGAGGAGGGAGGGAGGGAAGGAGGAAGGAAAGACAAAAGGGAAGAAAGGAAAGAAAGAGAAAGGGGAAAGAGGGAAGAAAGGAAGGAAAGAAGGAGGGAAGGAAAGAAAGCCAAAGGAAAAAAAAGAAAGGAAAGAAAGAGAGGGGGAAGGAGGGAGGGAGGGAGGGAAGGAGGAAAGAAAGAGAGAAGGAAGGAAGGATAGGATGGTGAGAGAGAGAGAGAGGGAGGGAGAGAGAGAGAGAGCGAGAGAGAGAAGGGCCTGGGTAAAGAGCCCAAGGGGCTGTACCTGGCCCACAGGCCTGGGTTTGCCCATATCTGTTTTAAAGACATTGTTTTTGAATCAGTTTAGATGAATCTATTAGCATGCATAGCAAACATGGATCTGAGTTGATCATCCTGGCAGGGGACATTGGGAATTGCAGTTCAAAAGGATTTTTTCTTCTTCTAAGCATTGTTTTGGATTTATCTTTGAAATGACTTTAAATGCCTGCAATAGCTTTGGGAAACAGGAGCAGTCCATCTTCTGCTCATGACTGTCTCTTGTCATGGATATGACATGAACCAGCATTTTAAAAAATGCAAAATTTGTTGTATGGATGCCTTGGCAGCATATTTCTTGGCTTGGGGCAGTTTCTACAAGAGGCATGTAAAGTTACATTTTGGGGACAGAGATGACTCATGGGGATGACTAAGTATCCAAGGGGCCTTTTGAAGTTACAGTGGTGCCAGTTAGTGTCCTGTCCTGGTGGTTGATGGTTGTGACCAGCCAATAGCCTCCATGGCTCTATGCAGGAGGAGCTGCTGGATCAAATGGCACCGACAGGCAGGAAAGAATGACTAAAATAGACTGGCTAGCAGAGGGGATCTGTTTCTTAGCTTGATGCTGGTGATGTCTATAACAACAGCAGGGAAATTCCAACATCCATCTATCCCTTGGAAGCAAGGTGCAGAAATAATAGCTATCTACTACATACTACATTAATTTTATTAATTCCATCTCCCAAATTAGTTTCTGGGAAGTGTAAGCTAAGAAAGTAACTTTTCAAACAGACAAGAGTTCTTTCTCCCACCCTGGACATTCCACAGATATATAAACCCAATTTTCCCATTTCCAACAGACCTCACAACCACTGAGGATGCCTGCCATAAATGCAGGTGAAACATCAGGAGAGAATGCTTCTGGAACATGGCCATACAGCCCAGAAAACACACAACAGACAACCCAGTGATTCTGGCCATGAAAGCCTTCAACAATAGAACTTTTCAAAATTCTGTTGGAAGTCTATTATTGGTGTTGTGGTTTCAAGAATGTTTGTTTTTCTAAACAAGAGACACCTGCAACCATAGGTAGGTCAACTGATATGCAGCTGGCGGAGCGGTTTGGTGAACAATGCAGCAGGGCAAAAGCCAAATAAGGGTAGTGCCAAAAGCAGGGAAGATGTCACACTCCTTAGAGATTTCATTTCCCATTGCATATAATCATCATTCATGCTGTCTAAGGCTCATGGGAGTTGAAGTCCAACCACAATGGATTTTGCCCTGTCCTAAAGCTTCTGGGGCCCCTTCCATACAGCTGAATAAAATCCCACATCATCTGCTTTGAGCTGGGATATATGGCAGTGTGGACTCAGGTAACCCAGGGTGCTTCCAGACAGCACTAAATCATGGGTTTTAAACAGGGGCAAAAAATCCCAGGACTTCAGAAGAGGTCCACATACAGACCTATTGGTCCCGGGATTTCTGCCTCGGTTGTCCAGACTTGATGCTTTGTTGCAAGATTTAGAGGCTCCCAAGATGGCCGCTGCAGTACTTCCATTGGAAATTTCAAAATTTCAACATTTCAAGGTGTGGATATGCAGATATTTGGATATGCAAATCCCTGCAAAAATTCAGTTCTTTGTCCAAGCCAGAAAAACCATGCACTCCAGACATTTCATGAAGTATCTGCCACACAAATAAAGTTTACAGGGTAGGACCACTTCTGCCTAAGTCAGCACTGCACGATCAAACAGGATCACACACTTTCAAGCCAGGAAAGGAATTTTGTCATTATTGACACTTTTTGGAGCCTGGCTGCTTGGCCATCTGTCCAGACCAGGCATGTAGCCGGGGGGGGGGGGGGGCTAAGGGGGCTTCAGCCCCCCCCCCCCAAATTCTCAGGGTGGTCCGCGAAAAGGCCTTACTGGTGTAGTCGAGCCAGGAAGCCCCAAACCCAAAAAGAACCAACTGCAGAGAGTCCCCAGTATTCCTCTTGGCCCATGGCCCAAGTTGCACCAGTACCAAGCCTTTTTTCCTTTTCTGCCTCACCTGGTCCCATACACCACTACATCAACCTTGTCCCTCCCAGGAAACCCAGCCACCATTACCCCCCATCTCCACATTTACAACACTTCATACAGCACATAGTATGGAAGACATTTTGGCCACACGTTACAAAACAATAAATAAACACTCTGCCATTTCTCCCATCGTTTCCTCTTTTTCCTTCCTCTCTCCCTATCCTTTCTCCGGCCTGGGGGAAGCATATCCCAGCTCAAAAACGACAGCTTTTGGGGCAGTTCGGCCCAAAGAGATCTCTTCAGGGGGGTGGGTGAAAGGCAAGCATTGATGCCAAAGGAAGATCTAGTTCTCTCTAGTACTGCAGCCTCATTTGCCCCTTTCTGATTGTTTTTTCTTCTCCTGGACTGTTCCTGATGTTTCTACCTGGCTGATTTAGCCAAGAAGCCTTGTTTTTCATCATGGACCCTCCCTGCCCTGGGAAAGATAGTTTCATCAAGGACCCTGAAGCGAACTCAAGATCCCTTCCTGGCTGGAAGCAGCCAGAGAGCCAAAAAGTACATCTATGGGCTTTTGAGAGGTTTTGAACCTGCAGCCCAAGCCTTTGCAGGCTGGGATATGTAGTTCGCCCAAGGACACGGATCATAGACTCATTTCTGTACCCCTGTATCCCTGTACATACAGTGTGGCTTCATATGTTCATATTGGCGTCGGAAACCAACTCAGACGTCGAGATCAGCCTTCAGAGACATGCGCAGGTCATATGAACGGGCGGTCAAAGAGGCCAAGAAGACCTATAACTCCTCCTTAATAGCGGCGGCAAGATCGCGCCCAGCACAGATCTTTAAGATCGTTCGAGACCTCGCTATGCCCAACTCACTGCCGAGAGACAATGAAAATTCAGCTATCTCAGCGGAAGAATTTCAAGTTTTCTTCACTGAGAAAATAATTGCCCTTAGGCGTGATTTACCCTCTATACCTGAGGAGAGGAGCGGGATGGGTAAGAACCCAGCTCCATCGCCTAGCTTGAAACTCGACCAGTTCAAGGCCCTGAATTCAGAGGAGATTAATCAAATCCTGGCCGCAGCAAGGGCAACTACTTGCTCTACAGACCCGTGCCCGTCCCATCTGATTAAGTCCTGTGTGGGGAGCCTCTCGGCCACTCTGACAGGGTTGATAAATCACTCATTGGAGCTGGGAGTTTTTCCCGATGCGCTGAAGGAGGCTAGAGTCCGCCCGCTGCTGAAGAAGGCGAATCTGGATCCAGCGGCGCCGGTGAACTACCGTCCGGTCTCAAACCTACCCTTGCTTGGGAAACTGATTGAACGGGCAGCAGCGATCCAATTACAGGAATTCCTGGAAACCTCAGGAAGCCTGGACCCCTGCCAATCGGGTTTTCCGCGGACACGGGACCGAGGCGGTCCTGGTGGCCATTACGGACGACATCCGCCGCCAATTGGAGAAGGGAGGTTCGGCTATCCTGGTGCTGCTTGACCTCACCGCGGCGTTCGACACGGTGGACCATGACTTGCTGTTGCGGCGACTATCAGCCATTGGGATTCAAGGCACAGCTTTGGCCTGGTTCGATTCCTTCCTGCGGGGCCGTTCGCAGCGTGTTGAGTGGCGAGGCCAAGTGTCCAAGAAATCCACCCTGGACTGTGGAGTCCCCCAAGGCGCCATTTTGTCACCAACGCTTTTTAACATCTACGTCCAACCCTTGGCAAGCATAGCCAGAAGTTTTGGATTTGGGTGCTACCAATATGCAGATGACACCCAGCTTCTGCTGAAGCTTGAGCCAGGCATAACATCGGTGCCTGAGAATTTCAGACAAAGACTAGAGGCAGTGACCAGATGGCTCCGCTCATACAAACTCAAGATCAATCCATCAAAGACTGAGATTCTATGGCCGGGACGCCCAGAGCCACCCATTCCGCTGCCTCTCTTTGAGGGAGAGCCGCTGATCCGGCCCCGTCGGTGAAGAGTCTCGGTGTGATACTAGACTCGAGACTCTCACTGGAGGCCCAGGTTGCTGCGACAAGTAAGGAGCTTTCTTCCACCTACGCCAGGCACGTCAACTGGCACCTTACCTTCCATCAGATGCGCTGGCTACGGTGGTCCATGCCACAGTGACATCACGGCTGGACTACTGTAATGCCTTGTACGTGGGGTTGCCGCAGTCAACCACTCGTAAAATCCAGCTAGTGCAGAATGCAGCCGCCAGACTCCTCACCGGGACACCACTGAGATGCCATATCGCGCCATCTCTACAGCGCCTGCACTGGCTGCCAGTCGAGCTCAGAGCCATCCACAAGATCTTGTCGCTTACCTTTAAGGCCCTTAAATAAGCCGGCCCAGCTTATTTAAAAGACCGCTTGTCCGAACCAGCTCATTTAAGGTCGCCGTGTTCAGGAAACAGGGACCTTCTCCGCATCCCAGGTGTGAGTGAGGCCCGCCTCGACACCACGAGACGGAGAGCCTTTTCCATCGCGGCCCCTGTTCTTTGGAACTTGATGCCGGCGGATCAGAGAGCCATCCGGGACATGCCCCAGTTCCTGACCGCACTGAAGACCTGGCTCTTCCGAAAGGCTTACGGCTAAGGACACCCTCCAGACTTGGCCTGAGTTACTGGAACTATTTTAATTAATCTTCCTATTCTTTTAGCTTTTAACTATTGAACTCTTTTATGTGTTTTATGTGTAAGTCGCCCGGAGCACTGACGTGGAGGGCGACTCATAAATAATAAAATCAATCAATCAATCAATCAATATGTTTTCCCTTTGACTCTTTGTAACACTTCCCCCACCCCATCCCACCTTTGTTAGTTAAGAAAGAAGGATTGCTTTGGAATGTTTACTTTGTTGCTGAGAGGAAATGTTGCCAAGCCCTTTCCACACCTCTTTGTTGACCACCATTTCATATTGCATGCGTTGCCCGGTCAGAATCTTGTTATGGAAATTGAACTCTTGTTTCAACTCCACGTCTGACCGGATCCGAGGCAGTTTCGCGGTCTGAGTCGTCAAGCTTAACTTGCCTTTGGAAATTGGACAAAAGATGATTGAATTGCATAACGAATGACACATCTGGCCTCGGAACCCAGGTGTGCTTCAAAATAGAACTTTTTGCCACCCAGGATCCAAATGAATTATCTTCGTTGGATCTCTTCCTTTCTTCTCCTTCTTCCTCATTCACATATGAGGGGAAGCACATAGACTCAGTAATCGCATCGTCAGAAACAATAGCAAAATCCGGATCTTGTTGCCTCGGGCTATCACCTGGCCAAAGGCCTCTTTGTCCTCTTTCATAATCCTTTCCTGATGACAGCTTCACCTAAGATTCATGGATACCAAGGGAATCAGTAGCTACTGAAATGGACATCCAAGTGCCACCTCTGTGTTGATGGAGGCAGGCAGGATTTCCCCAGGTACTGGTTGTGGGGGGTCGGGAGCAGGTGAGGGTTTTGCCCTCCTTTCTGCTAGAGATCCCTGTGTACAACTAGTGGGCCACTGTGTGACACAGAATGCTGGACTAGATGGGCTGAGGCCCGATTCAGCATGGCTCTTCTTATGTTCTTATGTTCTTCCTTCCTGGAACTCCATATATGGTTGGAGACACCTGATTGGCTGGACAGGCAGATGGAGAGGGGCGCTGATAGGTTGCCAGCGCTCCGCCCATCAGCTGGTCCGACCAATCATCAGCCGATCAGCCGGGAGGAGGTGGGCGGGAAGTTCAATTGTTTTGACAGTTCTGTAACCTTTAAAAACCAATGTTTTGAATGTATATGCATGCGTTCTTTGCGGGAATCAGGGTATTGCGGTTCGCATCCTCTCAGCTGAGCAGAATAAACAATTTCATGGCATCTACCTTGCAGTATTGGTGAGTATAATTGGATCTACGGGAGGCGGGTAGGCTACGAGGACCTAGTCGCTCCGGGCTCGCCAGGTTAACCGAACCCTCGCGGCCTCTGTCCCGCAGTCGGTCTGCGGGACTTGTCCGGTTGTTCGACAACCGGTCTGTGGGATTGTCTGGTTGTTCGACAACACTGGTACATTATTTAAACTGTTATGTTTTATTCATATCATGATCTGATCACCATGCTCATTATATCCCACATTAATGGGGTTATTGGGATAAAAATACAAAAGGTTTGCTAGGGTAGACCCTCTTCCACCCAGTCTCAGCCCCCCGAACCAAACTCAGCCCCCCCCCCCGAAACAAAATCCTGGCTACGGCCCTGGTCCAGACAGATTTGATTGTGTACTTGTGGCATCAAACAACAGTGTGCTTGTTCATGAGATATATCTGACTGTTGCTGATGGCTCCTCTTGTGAAAAGATGTACAACATTGACTAGGGGGGCACAACTTTGTCCTGGCCAGAGAAAATGTGCCCTCCACACATTTCATGAAGTTCCTGGCACACAAAGAAAGTGTCTCCTTCTTTTGAGGAATTTACTAATCTGGAACAAACATCTCAAAACTCAGATTTTAAAAATCCCATAATTTCCTATTTCAGGAACATACAGACGTGTGAAGATCCACATATTCGGCTCAAAACTGAAATTTCCCGCACCTGGAAATCTCGCGTTTTTTGTCTTTTGTACCAATTACTTCCATGTTTACAGTGAATGGCATCTGGCCACCCTTCTGTTTGCTGCGGAAACTCCTGATATAAAGGTACTGTTTGGACGGGCACCCAGTTCAAAGCAGATATTGTGGGTTTTTCTGCCTTGATATTCTGGTTTATATGGTTGTGTGGAAGAGTCCTGCATTAGAAGATACTTATAAGACTTAGTTTACAGTTTTAAACATGCTCATTTAATAAATAAATGGCTTACAGAGTTTGTAAAATACATAACACTACAGTGGAAACAACTTGAATTATGAAAAACAATTTCATTCAATAAAACCAAACACAGAATGAAACCAGCCAACATTGAAAACAGTGGACTACAACTTTAACACATGGGAACTAGAAATACAGACAAAGAATAAATGTGAAAGTTGTCTGGATGCGTAATATATGCAATTGGCCAGTACTTCTCTCAGTGCAGTCCCATGTGCCAATGCAACGAGTTAATCCCATTGAGAACACAGGATTTATGCCATGCTGTGTTGTAGTGGAGCCAAGACTCGTAAGGTCACAATGCCCAGACCTTTTTTATCATCAGGGACATCATCTGCCATTGTCCTTGTTTGCTCTGAGTTTAGCTGCAATCTCTAGAGAGAAATGGATTTTAATAGCTTGCAAGAAAGCTGGATTTTACCTAATATTATTATCCAGAGGTTATATTTCAGAAGAAAAAACTAGCAAAACCACCTCTAAGATTCCCACCCTAAGAAAACTCATAGGTTGCCATAGGTTGACAGGAGATTTGAAAGTACATACATAGAATAAAGGGAAAGGTTTCCCCTGACATTAAGTCTAGTCATGTCCGACTCTGGGATGGTGGTGCTCATCTCCATTTTTAAGCTAAAGAGCTGACATTGTCCAAAGATACCTCCAAGCTGGCATGACTGCATATAGTGTCGTTACCTTCCTGCTGGAGTGGTACCTATTGATCTACTCACACTTGCATGTTTTCAAATTGCTAGGTTGACAGAAGCTGGGGCTAACAGCGATGTTCAACCCTTTCCCTGGATTCGAACTGCCGATTTTCGGTCAGCAAGTTCATCAGCTCAGGGCTTAACCCGTTGCACCACTGGGGGCTCCTAGAACAATTATATCCACGGCATAAGATAATGTTATGAAATTCTGTAGTCAACAAGCAGCTTGAAGGGGTGCGTGCACACACACACACATGCAGACATACACACACATAAAAGAACAGTATATACATGGCCCCAAAGCAGAATAATCTCTCTCGGCATTACTTCGTGAACGAAGATTCTTAGGAAGGACTCATCCTACGCTTTTTTTTTTTTTTTTTTGTATATAAATTTTTATTTGGTTTTTGTGGGGGCGGTGGGGTAGGTGAGGAAATCGCATATATACTGATATGTGGTTACACCGATCTAAAGCATATTTACACATACCCCAGGGATTTTGGCTTGGGGAAGGGAAAAAGGGTGGTGGGTGGGGGTGAGGTGGTTGGGATAGTAGAGGTAGTATTTGTTGACTTCCCAAGGGTTAGTCCGAGCATACAATTTTAGATATGATCATTCTTCTGTATTCAAGGTGTTGTTTCAGGTGGCGTCAGTTATAGTTCGTTTAAGTCTATTCTGATGTTATTGCCTTCCTTTTGTAGGTAGTCCCCAAAGTCCTTCCAGTTCATTTCTTTTTTTTCCCTCCCTTGTTTGTTCTTCGCCAAAGGGAGTCCATCTGTATTATGTCCATTGTTTTTAGGATCCAGTCTTCTACCTTTGGTATTTTGTTTGTTCTCCATTGTCTGGCAAGCGTTATCCGTGCACAGGTGGTTAGTAGAAAAAACAATTTAGCTTGATTTATATCTAGTCCCTCTCCCGTCATACCTAATAGGTACTCTTGGGGGCCTAAAGTAACCTTTTTCCCAGTATCTTTTGTATTTCCTTTTTACAAGCGCGTTGATGACTAAAAAGGCCAATCTGAGATAGGCAAGTTCGGTTGCAAAAAGCACAGCAGAAACTCTCCTTGGGTGATGATGTTTCCAAGTTGCGGTTCTTTCTGTGTTGTCGTTTCTCTTCAAGACCTGTTCGGCGTGTCTTCTCGAAAGAGGCCGCAGCATTATGGATAGTGTGTCTCCATGCCTCCCGATGTGAGGCCAGGGTGGACCATTGTTGGTGATCAATCTGGCCGAGCCTGAGATGTTGTTTCAGGGAGTCCTTATATCTCTTTTTGGGGGCGCCTCTCTTGCGCTGACCCATGGCGAGTTCACCATAGAGTAGTATCTTTGGGAGGCGGTGGTCCTCCATCCTAGAGACGTGCCCTGCCCAGCGCAGCTGTGTTCTCAATAGCATGGCCTCAATGCTGATGATCCCTGCTTGCTCAAGGAGAGCAACGTTAGTCACATAGTCAGTCCAGTGCAGGGGTGCTCTCACTTTTTCATCATGCGAGCTACTATATGAACAATCAAGTTGAAAAGATCACCTGTTGTGCATGTGAGCGTGCGTGCGCACATGCGCGCGCACACTCCTACTGCAGCCTTCCGTCCGCGCAGGGCTTCTTTCTTGCCTGCCCACGAACTCACCGCCGCACGCACCCGGGAAGGGGACCCTCCTTGCCTGCGCGAGCGCTCTCTCTTAATGTCTTTGTTGCCTTCCTGCTGCGTGCTTTTGCGAAGTCCCCATCCCGTCCTGCTTCTTGATTGCACAGCAGGCCCCTCCCATGCATGCAGCAGGAGGATATTTATAGGCACACCCGCCAGCGCTCTGGCCAGATATGGCTTCGGCGGCGGCTCGGAAGGCGCAGGGCTGGGAAGAGGGGCTGCCTGGGCCAGGAAACTCAACTGAGAGAGGGAGCCACGTGAGGCTGGAGCCTCCCCACGGCAGCCTCCCCCCCCTCAATCCTCCCTCGAGGTTTCCTTACCTGGGCAGTAGAAGGAAGAGTGGAAGAGGTGCTTCCCCAAGGTGACAGATGCAGCGGGGGGGCGCCCTTCCTTCTTTCCTTTCGAGGGTGTCACTCAGAAAGGACGCCCAAGTGGACAGCTGGCAGGAAGGAGGACCCCTCCCACTGGTGGCAGTCCATGCCCACGGGAGAGAGAGAGAGAGAGGGTGGCTCTTCCTAGCCCTCCTCTCTCTCCCGTGGGCCCTCGCCGCCTTTCTCCTTCGAGGGCGAGGGAGGGCGAGGCGGAGAAAGGCGGCGAGGGCACAAGCAGCAGCAGCAAGTGGGGTCTCCATCCCTGCAGCCCCCTCCTCCTTGGGTTCAGCCCCAGGAACATGGCGGAGCCCTCCCTCCTCGTCCCCAACCAAGGAAAGAAAGCAGCACCACACAGCTCGCTCGCCCAGGTCTTGGCTTGGAATGGGAGTCCTGATGGCAGCAGCCTCCTTCGCCTCTTTCTCTCTCTCTCTCTACCTCTCTGGTGAGGTCCAAAGATCACCTGGAAGAGGGCTGAAGATCACCTAGGTGCTCCCGATCACCATAATGAGCACCCCTGGTCCAGTGTATATTTAGGATTGTGCGAAGACAGCACTGATGAAAGCGTTTGAGGAGTCGTAGGTGTTGGCGATAGGTGACCCATGTTTCACACCCATAGAGGAGAACAGACAGTACGATAAAAGAACAGTATATACATGGTCACAAAGTAATACAGATAAAAGAATCTTCAAATATATAATTTGGAAAATCTTTGCAGACATTTTCTAGACTGCTACATTGATCATTGAAATGTTCTTATAGCTGACATTTCCCCCTCATGATTAATTTAAATGCACCTCCAAGAGCCATCATTGTCCATAGACACCTCCAAGCTCATGTGGCCAGCATGACTGCATGGAGTGTAGTGACCTTCCTGCCGGAGCAGTACATAATGATCAACTACATAATGACCAACCTAGCATGTTTCCAAACTGCTAGGTTGGCAGAGGCTGGGGCTAACAGTGGGAACTCACCCGATTCCTCTGATTCACTGCTGACCTTTTGGTCAGCAAGTTCAGCAGCTCAGCGGTTTAACCCGCTGTGCCACTGGGGGCACCTGGCGTCAGAAGCTTACATGCACATATGCAAGTTTACTTCAGCCTGTTAGGTAAAAATGACAGAGGCCATAGAAAATTGAGGATTATCGGCCAAAAATATCTGAAAGGCCACAGTTTCCTACTCCTGCTTTACAGAGAAATATAGAGGCATGGCATACAGTGATGGATGAAAGCTGAATGAAGGGAGATACTATCCTCCAACCAATCAGTTTGAACTTCAGGCAAAAAGTTCCCTGTGAAAAAGGGCTGGAAGGAGAGAAAAGGGATGGAGAATTAAGAGGGAAAGAAGGAAAGAGGTTAGGAGGATGGCAGGGGTTAGAAAGACAGGGAAAGATGAAGAATGAAGCTCTGCCCAGTATTGGTCTGCAGCTCATGTGCCACCCCAAAGCATTTCTCACAAAACCGAAATAATATGACTAATCCTTGGGCTCCTTAAGATGGGGAAAAGGTATCTTAATTCTAAAATGTACTGAAAGGAGGAGGAGGAGGAGGAGGAAGGGTAGTAGTCAAGGATGATAACAATAAAGAAGTCAGTTTTAATTTAGGATCATCCTTATAAATCTGCATGTCTCCAAGCCAATGTCCAAACTGCCAATAAACGTAATTATTATTGACAGATGTCCTTGGTATGACTGACCCAGAAGCCAAAGCACGGGGTTGTAGTATCTAGAAGCTCTCCTTGCTGTCTCTTTGCATGCTTCTCTGCTGCCTTTAAACCCGGCTTCAGCTGCTCGCAGTGGCTGGCTGAACATTTGCTGCTTCACCTGGCTGGGGCACGTGCAGCTGGTGCAAAGCATCCGGATCTCAGACATCTCCAGGGCTCTATTACAGCACTGTGTCTCAATCATAAAAATTGACACTCTGCAGCATATGTATTCAACTTGATTATATACCGCAGCAAAGTCTCTGTACTTAAGGGCTTGGGAATTTTGCACTCAAAAGCTCTACATGGTGCAGCAAAATGCTGCATTCAGGCTTTGGAAATTTTGCCAGATTGGAGAACTACCTTCCAGAATCTGCGGACTAGCATGGCCACTGGCCATGACGACTGTGAGTATCTGGAGATGTCACCCAAAAAAGTAACATTCCCAAGCTCTTCATTCATATTAATGCTTCACTGGAAGCTCTGCCATGATGCTTACTGGCAATGTCGTGTGGGGATTGCCTGTGATGAATCAGTACTTAATCTTGGCATAGTAGTCATAGCAAGTCATTCCAATTACTGCATGGTACATACTTACACACCCTCCGACTGTCCCCTTTGGCTGGGAATGTCCTGATTAATCTTCTCTCATCCCACTTATTCAGCTGCTTTTAGAGCATCCCAGTTTCTCTCATCTTCTCCCACTTCCCTGCTTTGTCTTCAGCTTACTTCATTTATTGCAAACTAAGTCTAAGAACAAGAATAGCTTGTTGTTGTTGTTTATTCTTCAGTCGTTTCCAACTTTTCATCTTATGGACCAGCCCACGCCAGAGCTGCCTGTCGGCCGTTGTCACCCGCAGCTCCTTCAGAGTCAAGCCAGACACTTCACGGATGCCATCCATCCACCTTGCCTTCTTCCTTTTTCCTTCCATTTTCCCCAGCACCATTGTCTCCTCTAAACTTTCCTGTCTTCTCATGATGTGGCCAAAGTACTTCATCTTTGCCTCTAAAATCCTTCCCTCCAATGAGCAGTCAGACTTTATTTCCTGGAGTATGGACTGATTTGATCTTTTTGCAGTCCGGGGCACTCAGAATTTTCGTCCAACACCATCGCTCAAAAGCGTCTCTCCCTTCGCTCAGCCTTCCTTATGATCCAGCTATCGCATCCATAGATTGCTGTGGGGAATACCATTGCTTTAACTAAGCGGACCTTCGTTGCCAGTATGATGTCTCTACTCTTCACTATTTTTGTTGAGATTGGGCATTGCTCTCCTCCCAAGAAGTAAACGTCTTCTGATATCCTGGCTGCAGTCTGCGTCTGCAGTAATCTTTGCACCTAGAAATACAAAGTCTGTCACTGCTTCCACATTTTCTCCCTCTATTTGCCAGTTATCAGTCAGTCTGGTTGCCATAATCTTGGGTTTTTTTTTTGTTTACCTGCAACCCAGCTTTTGAACTTTATTCTTTCACCTTGGTTGTAAGGCTCCTCAGCTCCTCCTCGCTTTCAGCCATCAAAGTGGTATCATCTGCATATCTAAGCTTGTTCATGTTTTGCCCAGCAATTTTAACTCCAGCCTTATCAGGACCCGCACATTGCATAGAAGTTGTATAGGTAGGATGAGATTATTCAGCCCTGCCATACTCCTTTCCCAATCTTGAACCGGCCTGTTGTTCCGTGGTCTGCTCTTATTATTGCTACTTGGTCGTTATACAGATTCCTCAGGAGACAGACAAGAATAGCTTGCACTCCACCAACTCAGCAGAGGGGAAAGGACAGGTCGGGGGCAGAAACATGCCTTTCTCAGCAGGGTCAGACAAAAACAAACTTCTGCAGCCTTCCCTCATTTGTGTGTTCTTCCTTAGTAACCATTTTCCTCATCTTGACCATATTTTGATGTTGCTTGGCTACGTGTGTACCGGTTTTTATCTGTGAAACATTGGAAGGTGTGAACTTTACATAATTCTGAAGCAATCCCTCTCTTACTCCCTGAGGTGCTCTACTTCATTGCTCTCCCTCCCATTCTTCATTCCTCATGACAATGAACAGCAGTTCTCCCATGGAAAGGGAGAAGGCAGAAGAACAGTTCAGATGGGCAGGTTGAAGGATTACCGCACGTAGACAAAAAGGAGGGAGAAAAATAGTTTTACAGAAGTTGAATTGGATGCAATAACTCCTTAGAGGGTGGGTAGATTAGTGCAAAGTAGAGCAGAAGATTATATTATGCAAGCATAGGCTGTTGTGCCAAACAGCATAATTTATGGAACTCAGGCCAAAGAAGATTAATTCCATAGTTGTGAAATCTGGAATTTCCAAAAAGCAATAGAGTCATGTATGTTGTGGGTAAAGACAATGAGATTAAACATACATATGGGAAGAAAGCCCAGGCAGCTTGATCAATACTTCACCTTGGGAGTCATGTCTCAAACATCCAAATTATTTGAAAACATAATGTAAATGTTACGGTTTCCTCAATTTATAAGTGCAACCATTTAGCGCAGTGGTTCTCAACCTGTGGGTCCCCAGGTGTTTTGGAATCAACTCCAAGAAATCCTAACAGCTGGTAAACTGGCTGGGATTTCTGGGAGTTGAGGCCAAAACACCTGGCGACCCACAGGTTGAGAACCCCTGATTTAGCAGATCAGTAGTGAGATAATAGACTTCCCTGCAATAGCCATGGCCATGTTGCCTTGTTAACTCTGAGTGTGTCATCCAAGAAATGTATTATTTCCAAGTTCTGGGATTATGAAAATTATTAAAGATTAACATCAACAAAAAATGGAGGAGTCCTGAACATAATGACAGTGATTTGATAAATAGATGAATAAAACCAGGACAGAAAAGGACAAATTAGCTATAAACCAGTTTTTTAAAAAGGTCTACAAGGTTAACATGTATGTTCCTTAAAAATATGCAATATTTTCTTGTATGGAAGCAAGCAGTTTGTTCTCAGGCCTAGAAAGAGCAATCCCTAATAGTGGTTCTTGTTTATAGATAGTTCTGTCTGCTTCCAAATCCTGTCAATGGGGTGTTGGACCCAACACTTGATACAATGGACAACTGGAGTAGACTCTCTCTCTCTTAAAATCTAGGTAGACTTTTCCAAGAATAAACAATCCTCCCCTTTGAATAGCATTCTGAATTGCAACAAAGGCTGGGTGAATGATCAGTCTAAATTTGATACTGATACTAAATATGCATAGGTGGTTTTTTTTGGTAATGGTCTAATAAGTCCAAACTGGCTGATGTGCGTGACTTGTTCCTGAAAGTGTCTTCATTACAGTGCAGACATCATTTGGAATATAGACTGCTGCTTTATATAGGTTTCAAGCCTATTTATTTGAATTCCTTTCCTAGGAATTCCTGGTATTCTGTGTGGGGTCTTCTGTTGTTGCAGTTGTTGCTGTTTCATGCATTTATATTCTGACATTTCCCAGTACTAGAACTCATAGTGACTTACAAAAATTTTTAAAAAGACATAAGTCAGATATATTAACCTTATGGTTCAGTACAACTAAACAATCCATAGAATTAAAACCATTAAAAAGATAAAAATTAGTGAAACAACATACCATTGCAAGTTTTTGCTCTGAGTTTCTAACAGTCCATTGGAACCAAAAAGTTTTCATGTATTGCGAGGAGAAAGGACCCAATCTGGTGTCCTGAGGAGTCGCCACCAAGAAAGTCCTCTCTGGTATTCTCACCAAATGTGAGTGGGTCATAGGCCGTTAACTATCATGCCTCAAATGCTATGGAATCATGGGAGTTTAGTATACCCTTCTTTAGCCTTCTCTGCCAAAGAATAATGATGCCTCTCCATACTACAAACTCAAGGATTCCATATCATTGGGCCATGGCAGTTAAAGTTCTGTGAAACTGCATTAATTCTACATTGTAGGGACCGCAGTGGCACAGTAGGTTACACCGCTGAGCTGCAGAACTTGCTGACTGAAAGGTTGGTGGTTCGAATCCATGGAGCAGGGTGAGCTCCTATTGTTAGCCCCAGCTTCTGCCGATCTGGCAGTTAGGAAAATATGCAAATGTGAGTAGATCAATAGGTACTGCTCCGACAGGGAGGTAATGGCATTCCATGCAGTCATGTTGGCCACATGACCTTGGAGGTGTCTATGGACAATGGCAGCTCTTTGGCTTAGAAATAGAGATGAGCGCCACTCTCCAGTGTCGGGCTCGACTAGATTTAATGTCAGGGGAAACCTTTACCCTAGGGTGCTACAATGTCTATGGAGATTGCAGATCCCAGACAGATTACTAGAAGGAGATACAGTCTTTCAGTTTTCCTAGACTTTAGAAGGTTTTCAAGGTCACAACTAGCACTTTGAATTGTGCCTGGTAGTGAACCAATGAAGCTATTGCCATGAGGCATTTGTATAGTCTCTGGAGGAAACCCTAGTTAGTAATCGGATCGCAACACTTTGATCCAACTAGAATTCCCAAAATTTATGAAAGGGGAACCCCATTTAGCTCAAACGATAGCAATCCAAATGAGATGTTACTAAGACATGTGTCTCTGTGGTAAGGCAAGACATTTCTCACTATGAGTATAGGTAGTGCCCCAGCTTTGGCTACATAAATACATTCTTGGCCACAGAAAAAGCTTGAGCCTCAAGGCTGAATGCAGGAGGACTAGTTGGTCTTGAACCCACTAAGTTACAAAAATCAGATTAGATAATGTATCTTCAGGGTGGTCAAGATTAATTGGACTGTTTTTTTCAAATGAAATTTAGTGCCCAAGTAACCATAGTTTCTCACCATACCCCATTGGTGATGTTTTGAGAAGTGTCTCCGAATGTTCATCCTCACCACACAATTATTCCATCATTATCCTTACATTTTCTAAACCTCCTTCCATTCTTTTTTAAGTAAACACTTTGATATGCCTCTGGGCTTCCATCATAGATTCCTTGCAAATTTCTTCTCTTAATTACTTGTTGAGGGTCCTCTCTGACTTTGCAAAATTCCCGTCGTTTTTTTAATTCCACAGGAAGATATCAAAGACACACATACATACAAATATGCTCTTTCATTTCTGTTTAAATAACTGAGTTTTATAGGAATACTCATCTGCATTAAACACGGCATTATTTAAAAAGATGAAGAGTACCATATCTCTAGTCAACACACAAAGGCAAGTATGGGAGGAAATTAGTAATTCAAAACAATAAAGAAACAACGCTGAATTTCAAGAGAATGTCCCCATTCCCTCCCACATTTCACAGATGAAAGCTGGGACACAAGCAAAATCAGAGTGTATTCAAGATGGTAAAATGTCTTCATCAAGAAGAATACACAAGCTAGGAACAGTACAGCACTTTGGTTTTGCTTGTGCCTAATAGAATGGGCAAGATTTTGCTTCCTTCTCTCATCTTCCCCTGCTCAGCTGAGTGCAAGGCTGTGGTTTTCAACTTTGACTATGTTTTGATGGACTTTAACTGTTAATTTTTAGTGTTGTTTGCGTTTAATTTTGTTTTAATATTTGCATATTTGTATATTTTAAATTGTATACTAGTGCTTTTTGTTAAACTGCTTCAAGTCCTCTTTGGATATATATATATATATATATATATATATATATATATATATATATATCTGTATACCTTTATAAAACGGAATGTTTGTATGTGTGTGTGTATGTGTGTATGTGTGTATGCGGAGGGCGGGAGGGCAGAAGGGCGGAAGCAGCCACTTTCACAGGCCAGGGCGGATATGGGGCAGCCACTTTCACAGGCCAGGGCGGATATGGGGCAGCCACTTTCACAGGCCAGGGCGGATATGGGGCAGCCACTTTCACAGGCCAGGGCGGATATGGGGCAGCCACTTTCACAGGCCAGGGCGGATATGGGGCAGCCACTTTCACAGGCCAGGGCGGATATGGGGCAGCCACTTTCACAGGCCAGGGCGGATATGGGGCAGCCACTTTCACAGGCCACAGCGACCAGCGCGGGTGATGGAGCTGCACCAAACTTGGTACACAGAGCCCCCCTAACCCCCTTTACGTTCTGGCGCGGGTCGGGGGACATGACCCACGGATTATGGGATTTGTAGTACTTTCCAACACTTTGGTTCCCACAGACCACTGAGGCCACCAAAAAGGACCAATACAGACCACACTCAGCACACACAGCCCCCATGACCCACTCTACATCCTGGTGCAGTTCGGAGGAGGGTGGACCATGGATGATGGGACTTGAAGTGCCTCTACTCACTTCCCAAGTCCGCTGCAACCCTCATCCAATCACTGATCGAGACTAAACTTGGCACACATAACCCCCATGACTGCCTTCATGTCCTGGTGAGGTTTGGGGAGGACTGACAATGGATGATGGGATTTGTAGTACTTTTACACCCTCTGTTCCCACAGACCACTGTGGCCCCCAACAAACACTGATAAAGACCACACTTGGCACACAGAGCCCCAGTGACCCAGTCCACATCCTACTGAAGTTTGAGGGGACAGAACATGGATGATGGGTCTTGCAGTACCTTCCTCACTTTCCAAGACTGCTACAAACCTAATCCTATGATTGATCAACACCAAACTTGCCACACAGAGCCCTCATGACCCACTCTACATTCTGGTGCAGTTTGGAGGAGGGTGGAGCATGGATGATGGGACTTGAAGTACCTCTACTCACTTCCCAAGTCTGCTGCGACCCTCATCCAATTACCGATTGAGACCAAACTTGGCACACACAACCCCCATGACTGCCTTCACGTCCTGGTGAGGTTCGGGGGAGGACTGACAATGGATGATGGAATTTGTAGTATTTTCACACCCTCTGTTCCCACAGACCACTGTGGCCCCCAAAAACACCGAGAAAGTCCACACTTGGCACACAGAGCCCCAGTGACCCACTCTACATCCTACTGAAGTTTGAGGGGGACAGAACATGGATGATGGGACTTGCAGTACCTTCCCCTCACTTCCCAATCCTGCTACAAACCTAATTCAATGACTGATCAACACCAAATCTGGCACACAGAGCCCTCATGACCCAGTCTACAGCCTGGTGCAGTTTACTGTGAGACGGACCACAGATGATGGGACTTGAAGTACCTTCACTCACTTCCGAAAAACAATGCATCCTCATCCATTCACCAATACAGACCAAACTTAGCACACAGAGCCCCCATGACCCAGTCTACATCCTACTACACTTGGGGGGCAGAGATGATGGGACTTGCACTACCTTCAGTAATTTCATGATACCACTGCAACTCCCAATAATGATGGATCAAGACCAAACTTGGCACACAGAGCCCCCATGACCCACTCTACATCCTGCTGCGCTTCACAAATAACCCGGGCAGGGCCGGGTCCCCAAGCTAGTATATATATAAATATAGGAAAAAAGGTAAAGGGTTCCCCTGACATTAAGTCCAATTGTGTCCAACTGTGGGGGTTGGACACAATATATATATGGAGCCCCCAGTGTCACAGTGGGTTAAAACACTGAGCTGCTAAACTTGTTGACTGAAAGGTCGCAGGTTCAAATCTGGGGAGTGGTGTGAGCTTCCACTGTCAGCCCCAGCTTCTGCCAACCTAGTAGATCAATAGGTACCACTCCGGCGGGAAGGTAACGGCGCTCCATGCAGTCATGACCACATGGCCTTGGAGGTGTCTAGAACAACGCTGGCTCTTCGGCTTAGAAATGGAGATGAGAACACACACACACACACACACACACACACACACACTACTCTGGGACTTCTGAATTCAGTTTTGGAGCACAATACTCCTGACGTCAGGATTGTGGAGAAAGAAAACAAGTATGGATCATCAATTTTGCAATCCCAGGTGACAGCAGGATTGACGAAAACCAACTGGAAAAGCTTACACAATATGAGGATTTAAAGATAGAACTGCAAAGACTCTGGCAAAGCCAGTAAATATGGTCCCAGTGGTTTTATTTTACTTTATTGTAATTGTGTTGTTGGGCCTGGCCCCATGTAAGCCGCCCCAAGTCCCCTTTGGGAAGATGGTGGCGAGGTATATATAAAGTTTATTATTATTATTAGTATTAGTATTATCAGCACACTAGGTGCAGTGCTTTAAAAACTTGGCCTGGATTTAAAAACAATTGGCGCTGACAAAATTACCATCTGTCAGCTGCAAAAGGCCACCTTACTGAGATCTGTATGAATTATTCGCCAATACATCACACAGCCCTAGACATTTGGGAAGTGTCCGACGTGTGATCATGTCGTGTTTGCTGTATACTAATCTTGTTATGTATCTAATAATAATAATAATAATAATAATAATAATGGACTATGAACTCAGTTTGCAGCAATTTAAGTAAGCTGAGGACAAAAGGAGAAAGTAAGGGGGGGTAGAAAAACTAGGACATTTCTAAAAGCAGCAGCAAAAGTGGAACAATAAGAGATTATTTGGTACTTTCTCTGCCAAATTGGGACCATTGGAGTGTATATATCCCTGATCTGTGCAATACTTTACAGAACAACCCAAAGCCTATTTTTTCAGAAGGAAGCCCCACCAAAATCAATCATTTTTTCCCTCCAAAAAAGTGTAGACTTGCAGCTTTGCACATTAACCAGATTGTTAAACCCGCTGAACTTATTGGAATTTTCTTATATATACAATATACATATGGAATACATATCTGCCTCTCCTAGACAGAGATATATTTTTTGAATGTGGATGGTCTCAAATCCAAACCATTGTATTTTGGGTTGAGGCACCTATTTGAATTCCAGTAGTGTAGTGGAACCATGCTCATTGACTTGGGTTCCTGGACTATTTAGCCAGGATGGTGATATCACTACCATCCTCTCCCAGGCTTTCTTATTCCCTCTGAGTTTTGTTTGGAGTTACCAAGACAATCGTGCAAAGTATTCTGAAGTGGCCTGGGCATAAATCCAAGTGTCAGTTAAAACATACCTATTGAATTAATGAATCTTACATAAGTGTTGTCTTACCAAGTTCTCACTGAATTAATGCAGGAGTGGGAAATGTGTGGCGCTCAAGATATTGTTGACTGTAGCTCTAAGTAGCCCCAGCCAACCTGGCCAATGGTAAGGAATGCTGGAAGTCCATGAACCTCTGGAGGACTGGACAATTCCTATCCCTGTTTTAATGAGTCTACTCTAAATGAAAGTAGCAACTGCATTTAAGCTTTGGTTGTCAGTTAGCAATTAAGATGTATTGACTGTGTATTCCTGATGGAGATTAAAACTGCTGGAAATGATTTGCCAACATGGATCAACTCTCCCAGGGATGTTGCTATGGGGACTGTATTGATGAAAACAGTGAGCCCACTTCAGATATGTGGGCTCTGGATCTGCAATTTCAACCAACTATATATATTCGCACCCCATATTATTAACTGGTGGCAAAGATGAAGTGTCACATCACCACAGTGTAATAATATAGGGCATATTCAGCTACATTTTTTCATGTTTAGGGTCCCAGAACCAACCCCCCTTATGGAATACTGTGGGTCCACTGGACTTGAATGTCAAAGTTTACATGTAAACAATGTCTGGCATCCTGTTAGGAAGTTTTGGTATTCACATTGATGTAGCTGTTTAGTATTCACATTGGTGATTATGTCTCATTGCCACTATTGCGCATGCCTCCAACTCTACCTTAACATCCAGATAGCCATACGGTAAGGCAGAGTTTTGTGCTGCTAGCAAGCAGGGTGCTGAAGGATGATGGGTCCAACTTGATGTTGAGCAATCCAACTTGATGTTGAAAAGAGGCTGTGCATGTCATCCTTCAGCACCCTAATTGTCAGCAGCACATACTGTAAATCCATCCCCCAGTATGGTTGAGTGGTTTTAAAGGTTGTTTGGGGATGAGAATGAGGGAAGAAAGTAGCGGAGTGGAGGAACTGACCATCATTCCTTTGCCATGGTCCGACCACCACCTGATCAAGTTTAGACTCACTGGGCCTTTCCACCTCCGCAGGGGTGGTGGACCTATTAGAATGGTCCGCCCCAGGAGACTTATGGATCCGAACGGATTCCTGATGGCTCTTGGGGATTTTCCCGCCTCCTCGGTAAGTGACCCTGTCGAGGCTCTTGTCTCACTCTGGGATAGGGAGATGACAAGGGCTGTTGACACGATCGCTCCAGAACGTCCCCTCTTGAGTAACCGAGCTAAACCAGCTCCTTGGTTCACTGAGGAGCTGGCAGCAATGAAGCGAAAAAAGAGGAGGCTAGAGTGCGTGTGGCGTAGGAAACGGAGCGGATCAGCTCAGGCGCGCCTGGTCTCTTATCTGAGGACCTATGACGCTGCAATAAAAGCCGCACAAAAACATCTATTGCGGCCAAGGTGGCCGCCGCAAGAACCGTCCAGCGGAACTGTTTCGAGTCGTTAGGGGTCTTTTAAATCCGCCTCAGTGCGAGATCCCTGACGGCTCGGCGGCACGCTGTGATGAGTTTGCTAAGGTCTTCGCGGATAAGGTGGCTCTGATCCGTTCCGATTTCGATACCACTTTAACGGCAGTCTCTGAGGATGTGACACGAGCATCTGCTTGTCCGGTTTTGATGGATTCGTTTCAATTGGTTCAGCTTGAGGATGTGGACAGGATCCTTGGAGAGGCGAGGCCCACGACATGCATCCTAGACCCCTGCCCATCCTGGCTGATCAAGGAAGCCAGAGGGGGTTTGGCAGAGTGGGTGAAGGTGGTGGTTAATGCCTCCCTTCGGGAAGGCACCATTCCAGCCAGCTTAAAGCAAGCTGTTATAAAACCGCTGTTGAAGAAACCATCACTGACCCCACTCAATTAGTGAACTATCGGCCAGTTTCCAATCTCCCCTACTTGGGCAAAGTCATGGAACGTGTGGTGGCTTCGCAACTCCAGGGGTTCCTGGTAGACACTGATTATCTGGATCCGGCACAGTCTGGCTTTAGGCGGGACATGGGACTGAGACAGCCTTGGTCGCCTTGGTAGATGATCTACGCCGGGAACTTGACAGGGGGAGTGTGTCCCTGTTGGTTCTGCTGGACCTCTCAGCGGCTTTCGATACCGTTGACCACGGTATCCTTCTGGGTCGCCTTGCAGATATGGGGCTTGGGGGTACTGCATTGCAGTGGCTCCAATCCTTCCTGGAAGGTCGTACCCAGAAGGTGTCATTGGGTGACACCTGTTCGGCTCCACAGCCGTTGTCCTGTGGAGTCCCTCAGGGTTCAGTACTGTCCCCGATGTTGTTCAACATCTACATGAAACCGCTGGGAGAGATCATTCGGAGTTTTCGAGTAAGGTGTTATCTGTACGCAGATGACGTCCAGATCTGTCACTCCTTCCCACCTGTCACCAAGGAGGCTGTCCAGACCCTGAACCGGTGCTTGGCCGCTGTGTCGGACTGGATGAGGGCTAGCAAATTGAAACTAAATCCAGACAAGACAGAGGTCCTCCTGGTCAGTCGTAAGGCCGAACAGGGTATAGGGTTACAGCCTGTGTTGGACGGGGTTACACTCCCCCTGAAGACGCAGGTTCGCAGCTTGGGAGTGATCCTGGACTCAGCGCTGAGCCTGGAACCCCAGGTCTCAGCGGTGGCCAGGGAGCTTTTGCACAGTTAAGACTCGTGCGCCAGCTGCGCCCGTACCTTGGGAAGTCTGATCTGGCTATGGTCGTCCACGCTCTGGTCACATCCCGAATAGATTACTGCAACGCACTCTACGTGGGGCTGCCTTTGAAGACAGTTCGGAAATTGCAATTAGTCCAGCGGGCGGCAGCCAGATTACTAACGGAGCTACATACAGGAGCACACCACCCCCTGCAGGGTCAGCTCCACTGGTGGCCTGACCATCCCCGAGCCCAATTCAAAGTGCTGGTCTTGACCTTTAAACCTCTATACGGTTCTGGCCCAGCTTACTTGTCCGAACGCATCGGCCGCTACGTCCCATCCCGTAATCTAAGATCATCCGGGGAGGCCCTGCTCTCGCTCCCGCCGACCTCTCAGATGCGGTTGGTGGGGACGAGGACAGGGCCTTCTCGGTGGTGGGCCCCCCGCCTGTGCAATGCGCTCCCTACGGAGGTACGGTCCATCTCATCCCTCCTGACATTCAGGAAGAAGGTGAAATCCTGGCTCTGGGATCAGGCGTTCCCTCACCAGCACTAGGCAGCATGGGAGATGGAATTTTAATGGGAGGGAGGAAGAGGGTTAATGTTTCTAGGGCTGAATACTGTTTTAATTGGAATGATTGTAGATGTGTTGAGGGATTGTATTTTAAATGCCTTAATGTTTTAACGGGTTGTGGGGTTTGGGGTTTTACGTTGTTGATGTGGCATCGAATTGTGCCTGCTGTAAGCCGCTCTGAGTCCCCCCTCGGGGGTTGAGAAGAGCGGGGTAAAATCCTGAAATAAATAAATAAATAAATAAATAGCTACAACATTGCAGTTCCTTGTGCAGTGCAAGATCTCAGTCAATTATTGAAATCCAATAATGGCCATTCCCTAATTTGCTGGAGAGTTTCATTCATGGTAGCCTAGACTAGATGCATCAGTGCTCTTGCCATGCACAAGGCATATCCAACTTTATAGATTTTCCAAAGTAGGATTGTGGTCAGAGTTTGGAGAAGTCAAGTTTTGGACTAAACTATCCATCTCAAAATCTGCCAGCCATGAGCATGTTGGCTGTAGGATTCTGGAAATTGTAGTCCCAAAGTACAGTCAGTTTATGAGATGCTGGAGATGTTGTTGGATGGTTTTGTGCTTGATTGCTTTATATTAACTTCTTTTTCAAAACATGTATTTTACATGACAGCTTAGAAGCAAGCTGCAGACTAGGCAGATAAAGGCAGTGCAGTGTCTATGTGTTTACATGTATGTGACAGCGAAGGAAAGACAGAGAAAAGAAATAATTACTAATGCAAAACTGAGCTGTGGAGTAAACTACAAAATAAAGTGCGAAAATGTGAAAGAATTTTGAAGGTGGTCCTGGCAAAGAATTTGCAAAAAGAAGAGAAGAGGCAAGAAGAGGCAAAAAGGCTGGGCTGGCCAATAACAGCTAAAGCATTCTGCAGGGTACACAGCAAGTGGTATGCTGTTTGTATAAATATGGGAGAATGAGTAGCCTGGGAAATGCTGCTGTTCAGCATACAGAGGCTCTGTTGGGATGAAGTTCTTTTCAAGGACATTTGCCCCCTTTCAATGAGCCTGACTGCAACACTAGACAAACTTCCTTGAGACCAGTGTTTGGAAGAGTTGCTTTTTAAAAGTAATTAATCTTCCTTACAGATTTCAGTATCAAACAAGTAATTTATTGCTAGTACTCACTGTGATATTTAATATTATATAAAATTGGCCTTATGTAGTCACTCATCAAATGCCTGACAAAACAGAAAAGTCTTTACTTGCCTGCAAAAAGAAAGGAGGGATGTATCAGTCTGACTTATCCGGAAAGAAAATTCTAGAGCCTGGGGCGAGCCACTGAAAAGGTCCCTCCCATGTTCCCACCAGATGGGACAGAGAGAGAACTTGTTATGATGCTGGAAAAAATGATTTATTGCACTGGTTGTGTCAGGCCCCAAGCCTCAGTTTCTCTAGTTGCCCCACAACCACACTGCAGCCATGTTGGCTGTCAGAAATCCTCTAAGTCAGTCTGCTTTTCCCAAGAGAATTCAGTACCAGGCTGGCCGGTTCAAATAGTCAAGGCCATGGCTGCTACTCCCAGTGATAAGCAGAGACGGTGGAGACCAGAAGTTGGGTAAACTTTGCACAGATGTGGGCACTAATTGGCTCACATACCTTTGCTGCTGAGATCAGCTAAACAGCAGCTGCAGCCCGTCATGGGAACCATGACACTCGACACAACCACGTCGGACAGATCAAAGGGTTAGAATACTATAACCATTTGGTCTAGGAAAGGCTAATCATCTCGAGCCAACCATCGCAATCCCTAGTCATGGATTCCTGAACGGGCCTTGGGGCCTCCCTGCTCAAGACTTTACCGCCAGCTCGCTGGTTGCTTGGATCTAGCCCGTTTGGGCCTCCGTTTGCCTTGCTGCTTTGTTCCTGATTGCTACAGAAAGAATTTGCCTCTGTATCCTGCTTGATCCCTGGTTGTTACGGGACTATATTCAACTTGCTGCTACCATTGAACAGTGCTGCTATTTACCAGTGCCACTTTAAAGGCATCTTAGCTTGACTTCTAGCCTCTTTCCTATCTCCAGTTATTTTAAATAAACCTGTTGAACCTCAGCTGAACGTGTGGTTTATCAAGGGAGGTTTTCCAAGTGTCCAAAAGGGCGACAGGTCCCCCCCCCCATTCTTGTTCATTACTGTTTTGTAGAGATTAGATCCCTGAAGATGATTGTCAAGATATAGTGATTTCAGCTAGGACCACAGTTATAGGGTCTGTACACTAAACCAGATTGGCCAGGACCGAGAAACAAGCTCACGTAGTTGAAAACAAGCCACAGAAGTTGATTACGATTTGGCCAAAAGAGATGCAAGTACAAGCAATATATTTCAAAAGGTACAAGCATAAACATACAGAGAAATGCAAGACATCTTATACAGTTTTGAAAGCTATTCAGACTTCCTGCTCGCTCCCCTGAGTGGCTGAGAAAGAGGCTGGCCAGGATCTGTGCCCTTGACATCACAGCCCACAGACAGGGATTTCTATGGTGGAAACGATGGCAGCCAGGGATTGGTCTGTGCAAGGAGCCAATCCGCCACAGAGACACTCCCCAGGAGGGCACAGTCTATGAAGAAACAATGGTGCAGATATGCTAATACGTTTTTGATAAGTTCCATGTGAGAAAAAGGTGTAAGACTCAAAAGACAAATATCTTGGACATTCGAGGACTTGGCTGCCAGTATAGAAAGTTAATGAATGCATGTCTCTTAAGTCCCCTCTTCCATAGTAGTGATAGACTCTCAGCCTCAAGTTAAATGGACAAACATTCTGAGCTTCGGTTGTTAGAAAGAGGATCATCCATCTACCTACCTATCTACACAATGATAGTTATCCGGCTTGGAAAATGGCTGGAGGGATCTTGGCTGTGGTCCCCTTCCCAAGGTATTATGCAAACTGGGTCACAGAGAGGTGGCTGCCTTCAAGTTACATTTTGATACATGCATTTAGAAATTGTTAATACATTTCATATAAGAAACGGATACAGTACTCAGTATGAAAGATACAAGTTACACAGGAATAATCAAATTGATACAATTTATTAAATGGTTTAGAATTGATAAAAGTTTGTACGGTAAAGCTGCTGCTAGATCCACTCCAGAAGCTCTAAAAGCTTCAGAAATTTGCAAGTTCAGATCTTTAGAAAAAGGTTTTTAATAAGAAGAAAAAAATCATATATTCGCTTGAAGTATCTTCAAAATTTATAAATCTTTCAGGAGGGCTCAATAACAGAGAGAACCTGAACAATTTCTGTCAAACTGACTTGTGGAATTTGTTTAAAATGCCCCATAAATGTGATTAGAATATGCTACTAATTACAACAACAAACTGACTTTATCCCCATCAATAAATGACTTCATCTTCATTCGTTGCAGTACTTTCAAAGTGTAACTTCATTATGCTTTTGTCTTCTACTGCAGGGAACTGTTACTTGGAACTTGGTCCAAAACTGTGCCTGTCATCAGCAATGGAATGGATGAAAGCAAGCGAACTGAAACTTCATCCAGACAGTCGAAACTTCATCTGGTCAGTCGAAAGGCAGATCACAGAATAGAAACTTAGCCTGTGTTGGATGGCGCTACGCTCCTCTTGAAGACTCAGATGCGCAGTTATGTTCCTTGGTTTAGCTCTGAGCCTGAAAGCCCAAGTTTCAGTAAACTTCATCAATGAGCACATTTAGACTCACTATTTTTAAACAGATGGTCTAACTATGGTGAATGGATGATTCTTGGAATTCTGGTCACACCACTCTGTTATAGCGCTATATTCCACTTTAATTGCTTGTGGCTTTGTAGTTTAGTGAGGCCCAAATGCTCATTGTCTGAGAATCCTAAATTCCTATCTCTAAAGGTAAATCCTAGTATCCCACCAGATGTTGCTATGCCAGTTAAAGTGGAATATATCAGTATAATGGTGGAATGTGATAAGGATAAAGAAGGTCATTTTCCCAAGCCATGCCATACGCTTCTCTCCATCATGCCTAGATCCTAAGGGAAGTCTAAAGTTCTGTGGCATATATTTTTAAACCCTCTATTGTCAAGGCAGACATACATTTCTTTCATTGCCAGCCTGTCTGTTTCCTATGAAATCACCCCCAAGAGCTTCAGTGGTATTAAAGAAGCCTTTATTATTAGGAGTCAAAGAGAGAGTAGATTGCTCGGGGGACAGTGTGAGCATCATGTGGACATAAGCTCATTGATTCCATGCAAGGATAGCTATCCTGTGAGAATCGAGTCTGAAAGAGGTGTCTCCACCCAATGCTGGAACGCAGCCATCTTGGCTGGAGGTCACAGCAGATACTTATTCCCTCTTATGCATATAAAATGGATAGGAGATATAGAGTGGATCTCAGAGGTGGGCATCTCAGAGATGGGGATAAGAACTGGGATGGGAACAAACTATACAGAATTAAGATGTACTCTATTAGCACAACTATAATGTCAAAGTAAAGGTTTTCCCCTGACATTAAGTCTAGTTGTGCCAGACTCTGGGGGTTGGGGCTCATCTTCAATTCTAAGATGAAGAGCTGGTGTTGTCCATAGACACCTCATAGGTCATGTGGCTGGCATGACTGCATGGAGCGCCATTACCTTCCTGCCGGATAAGTAACTATTGATCTACTCACATTTGCATGTTTTTAAACTGCTAGGTTGGCAGAAGCTGGGACTAACAGTGGGAGCTCACCCCACTCCCTGGATTTGAACCGCTGACCTTTTGGTCATCAAGTTCATCAGTTCAGTTGTTTAACCCGCCGCACCACTGGGGGCTCCTAGAACAACTATATCCACTGCAAAAGAAAATGTTATGAAATTCTGTAGTCAACAAGCAACTTGAAGGTGTGCGTGCACACACACACATAGAGACATACACACACATAGTCTTTGCCATAAAAGAGCAGTATATACATGGTCACAACGCGGAATAATAGTATACAGATAAAAGAATCTTCAAATATGTATTTTGCAAAATCTTTGCAGACATTTTCTAGACTGCTAGGTCGATCATTGAAATGTTCTTATAGCTGACATTTCCCCCTTATGATTAATTTAAATGCATAGGCCAGAATTTTTTATGCTGGTCTGCACCACATAAATTTATGCAGACTTTGCCTTGCTGCAGAAGTGCAAAGGAACCCTGCTGGTGAATTGCTAAAATATGTAATGGAACATTGGCAATAGTGTCCCATTGTAAATTGGCCTTGATGCCCAATGGTCACTTTTGCTGCCTCCTCAACACAATACAATACACTCTTGCTGGATTTGTACATAGTGTATATCTACATTTATCTTTCTCACAGATTTAACTCCCCTTACAAAGATGTAAGTCCCCACTTGAATTCTGGCCATCTTCAGTGCGTACAATTAACAATTGGTTTTTTGTGGTTGTGTGCCTTCAAGTTGTTTCCAACCCCAAGGTGACCTATCCCAGGCTTTTTGGGACTGAGAGTGCGTGACATGCTCAGGGTTCCTTACTGGGTTTCCATGGCCAATCGGGGAATCAAACCCTGGTCTTCAGAATTGGATTCTAACATTCAAACCACTATACTCTGCTTATTCTCAAACAATTGTTTACCCCAGTCTTTATAACTTCTTAAAACAGGCTTCAAAATACTGAACTGCAACACCCAACAGCTGTAGCGAATGCAGCCAATGGCAAGGAATGTTTTGACTTGCTGTTCAGCCATTGCTGGAAGACTATGTAATTCCCAACCGTCTTAAACATTCTGAAGCTATCAGCATATTTTCCAACTTTCTCCTTCTCAATCACATTCTTTTCTTCTGACAAAAATCTAAACGTTTTATATTTATTTATCATGTCAGAAGTGAATTGAGAATATAGCTATAATGCATTAAAATGACAAAGTTAAAAACTTGACAATGTATTGAATTTTCTTTGACCAGAAGCCGACCACTTCAAGTGCCTCTGGTGTCGCTGTAAATCAGTGGTTCTCAGCCTGTGCTCTGTGGACCACCAGTGGTCCCCAAGAACTAAAATATGGTCCATGGGCTCACCATTACTACACCGTCGCAACAAGAGTGACTGATCTCATGAAACCCTCTTATAGTCTGAGGCAACGGGGATGCTGGGAGGGGAGAGGCTGACTACCCACGGAAGACGCACCAACAAACCTCATGACTGCTGCTGCTTCTCCTCCTCCCTCCATCTGAGCGGAGCCATTCCATGTGGCGCCTGGAAGCAGGGGCGCCTTGATGTCTTCGTTTTTAGGCCTGTTCCTGGGGTTATTTAGGGTGCTGATTCAGAAAATTGCATTGGATAAACCACATCAACTCTAGATTATTAAACATGGTTTTCTGTGGGTGAGCAGATGGCGACTACTGGATGGCATATATTTTGATGTGGTCTATCTTCTACTTCTAGGAGAGAATACTTCTAGCACATGGCCATACAGCCTGAAAAACCTACAACAACCCAGTGACTCCGGCCATGAAAGTCTTCAACAATAGATTAATAACCCTTTTGGTACTAATGTTGGAAAGTGGTCCCTGGTCAAGTGATCTCTGTTCAAAAAAAAAAAAAGAAGCTGGGAAGCACTGCTGTCAATATGGTATTTTATGTTAGACAGAGGTATTTTTATTAATTCTTTACAACAATTCAGTCTATTTCTTAAAAAACAAAACAAAACAGTGTACCTGAAGGACCGCCTTTCCCTGCACATTTCCCAGAGACCACTACGGTCCATGGATCAAAACCTACTGGAGGTTCCATCACTTAAGATCTGCCACTTGTCATCGACGTGACAGCGTACTTTTTCTTTTTTTAAAATGAATATTTCTTTTATTATTTCAAAGTTTATAACATCCATACAAACATATACATAAAAACACAGTGCCCTGTGCATGTGACCCCCCCCCCTCACAACCATCCATACCCCTCCACCCCTGCTGAGGGTTGCATCTTCTTTTTCTTCTTTTCTCTTCTGCAAGCTTTCCGGACATTTACATTTCATTACATCTTAAACAACAACTCCAACTTATTTCTAATGGTTTGATCCCGGGTTCTCCAAACAATATATACTCTCACACGATCCCAGCGTCCCAACAGCTCGCAATTTATCCTCCTGTAGCTGATTCACCCTCTTTTCCATAATTTCAAATTGAATGTGTTCTACCAAGTACCACAGCCAGTTCTCGATTGTCCATTTCGTGGAGTCCTTCCAGCCTAGAACCACCACCGCCTGGGCGCTTTCTATCATTGCTGCCTTCGTTTCCAAGTGATCCCCCATCTTGTTCTTTTTTTTACCAACACCGCCATCTCTTTTGTGATGGTCCAATTTATATTCAATACTCTGTTGATCTCCCCTTCTACCTCTTTCCAGAATCTTTGGACCACCTCGCATTCCCATAATAGGTGCATATACACTCCTTTGTCTCGGCAGCCGTGCCAGCAACGAGTGCCCACGTTTTGAGAAAGATAGGTCAATTGGGCCGGGGTGCGGTACCACTTGTGCAGTATTTTCCTCCTTGTCTCCCTGACTCTTGTGTTTTTGAGTTTTACAATATCCCCCACTATCCTCTCCATCTTTACTCCTGAGACCTGCAACTCCCTCTCCCACATTGTGGTTAACTCTTCTACTGTACTCCCTCCTAATGATATTAATATTTTGTATATCCTTCCGACCTGGACCCTTTTCCCTTCCTTCTTTTCCCTGATTATCTTCTCGAATTCCGTGTCCTCTCTTTGCAAGGCCTCTCTCACCTCCCTCTGCCTAAGGTACTCACATATCGCCCTGATCTGCAACCACCGCCTTCCTCCCAGCCAATTCTCCAGCCTCTCTCTCCTGATTCTGCCCCCTTCGTCCACTAGTTGCTCCAGTCTAGTCACCCCTTCTCTCTCAGTTCCCTTATTGTTCTGCTCAGGTTTTCCTCCCTCTCGGGGTTCATAATCTCCAGGGAGGCTACTTTTGAGACTCCCAGAGCTAGCTTCCTTTGCCAAGATCTCCACACTCCCACCGTGGCCCTCATTGGTCCCATCAATTTCTCCACTTCACTTTTTTCCCATCTCCTAAATATCAGTTCCTCTCTTCCCACTACGTTCGCTTCTTTTTCCAGTGCTACCCATCTCTTGTCGTCCTCCTGCAGCTCCATCAATCTCTCAATTTGAAAGGCATTTCCGTACAGTTCTAAGCTAGGGATTCCCCATCCTCCCTCCGTTTCGTTTGCTATCCTCCATTTTTTCCTTATCCTTGGTTTCTTTCCTCCCTCCACCCAATAATTCAATTTCCTATCCCGTTCTTTTATCTTTTTCCCTGGGAGGACCCCTGGCAAGGCCTGGGCTAGGTATAAAAATTTTGGCAAGATCATCATTTTAATTCAGCGTACTTTTTCTGTAGTAGCACCTACCCTTTGGAACACCCTCCCGAGGAGGCACGAGCAATAACTGATCTACAGGCCTTTCGGAGGGCCTGTAAGACCAATCTGTTCCAACAGGCGTTCAATCTTTAAGGTTGTAATTCCTACTCTGTTCTTAATCTGTTTTTATTATGCTTTTAAGTATGTTATGATTGTGCTGTTTGCTTGCTGTGAACCACCTTGAGCCTTTTTGGGAAGGGTGGTATATAAATTGAAATAATAAATAAATACATCAAAACCCTGATATTATACTGTACCTGACTTAACATCCTTGATTTCACAATGGAAGTCAAGGTGAGTTACACAAAATCTCTTATCCCAACCTGGACTCTGGTAGTTTTAGCAAGGTTACTATAAATTACATACTTATGAACCATCTTCTCTTTATACTGTGATGCCCAGAACTCAGTATGTCAAATTTGGACTTCCTTGTGACGAGTAGAGCAGTAATTTCTGAGCTCAAGGCAACATGGATTCCCTCCTTTTCTATATCCTTCTCATAACAACTGCCTTGCAAGGTAGGCTGTGTTGAGCCAGTGTCGCTAGCACAAAGGCAACCCATCTGTTTCATTAGTTAAAATAGTGATTATCAACCTATGGGTCCCCAGATGTTTTGGCCTTCAACTCCCAGAAATCTTAACAGCTGGTAAGCTGGCTGGGATTTCTGAGAGTTGTAGGTCAAAACACTGGGGACCCACAGGTTGAGAACCCTTTCACACAGCCATATAATCCAGAACAGGGGTGCTCACACTTTTTCAGCATGCGAGCTACTAATAAAACAACCAAGTCAAAATGATCTACCTACCCACTACTCAGAGAGCCATAAAAGCAAAATATTTGGAAATTTATTTCAGTGAGAGCCATATAATATATTTTAAGACTGAATTCAACTAAATGTGAGTATAGTAAGCCCCTGAATTTATTCATAACAATAATGGTGATGATAATATTCATTCATCCTCTGCTGCTGCTGCTGCTACTACTACTACTACTACTACTACTAATAATAGTAACAACAACAACAACAACAATAGGTTCCTAGAGTAGAAGGAGACCTCCAAGGGCCATCCAGTCCAACCTCCTTCTGCCAAAAGGGAAAAACACAATCAAAGCATTCCTCACAGATGTCCATTCAGCCTCTGATAATAATAACAATAACAATGGGTTTTTATTGATTGATTGATTATCATTTTTCTATACCGCTCCTCTCAGCCCGAAGGCGACTTGGGACGGTTTACACAAGGCAGTCTCCTAGAATAGGAGACCTCCAAGGGCCATCCAGTCCAACCTCCTTCTGCACCTGGGCGGCGTCGGGAGCCTGCGGGGCGGGACTGAGCCTTTCTCCCACCCTGCCTGCGATCTACCAGGACACCCTACTGGTAGATTGCGATCTACCTAATGAGCACCCCTGATCCAGAATATCAAGGCAGAAAATCCCACAATATCTGCTTTGAACTGGGATATCTGAGTCCACACTGCCATATGTCCCAGTTCAAAGCAGATAATGTAGGATTTTATTCTGCTTTGTGGAAGGGGCCTGAGTTAAAGGTACTTGAATCAGAGGCTGCCAGATCTCAGACGAACCTTCCCTCCACATCTTGACATCTTGACCATTCTCTGCTGTTGCTTGGTCACATGTGTCCCAGTTTCATCTGTGAAATTCTGGAGGGTATGAGACTGCATCTCTAATTACTGGCCTCCTTCGCCAGCGCAGCATCTCTTTGTTGACAGACATTCCAATCTTTATTCTTTGCAAATAGGCTTTGCTTTAAAAACCCTCCCACTGTGCCACTACTGCTACAACGCTGAAGGTGTTAAACAAAACAAAGGCAATATTTAATCTTAGCTCCCTCTTCTCTCTGCCCTGAGCAATAGTCTCTCCCATACACTGCTGCTTGGTGAATTGTTCCTTGCTCTTCTGCCCGTGTGCTTCTCTCAACTCTATTGCAGCTTCTACATTTTCTTTTGTAGAGATCTGTGTAGCCCTGTGCTCATTTGAGGGCATTTAAAAATGTTTAGCCCGGCATTTAGAGTTGCCATCTCTCTCCATTTTAAATCACCTGTGGAACATCTCAGGGCCCTTTCATGCAGCCCTATATCTCAGAATATCAAGGCAGAAAATCCCACAATATCTGCTTTGAACTGGGTTATCTGAGTCCACACTCACATAATGTGGGATTTTTTGCCTTGATATTTTGGGATATAGGGCTGTGTGGAAGGGCCCTAAGTTTCTCACTTGGTCTGTCATCAGAGGCATTTATGAACTGTAATAGAGCCAGCACTGATCTCAGTGGAATGCATAGACCAGTCTTTCTCAACCAGTGTGCCGTGGCACACTAGTGTGCCGTGACGGACCTCCTGCTGTGCCGCGAGAAAAGCTCTCTGCCCGGCCCTTCCTCCTCCTCCTGCTGAACTCCTGCTGCTTGGGGAGGAGGAAGGGCCGGGCAGTGGCGAAGAAAAAGAAGAAGGGACCGGGGTGCCGCCTCCTTCGGCCGTTTCCCCAGCCAGCCTCCAATCTGCCATGACTCCCACCATGACTCTCACCCCTCGCTCGCTGAAGCCGCGTGGAGGAGCCCCGCCCACTGAAGCCCGTCCACCGCTCATGCTCCTCCTGAAGCTGGGGTGAGGGGGCAGGGCATGGCATGGCCTGTAGGAGAGCTGAAGCTAGGGGGAGGGGGTGGAGCATGGAGCGGCCTGGCTCTGCCCCCTCCCCCGGCTTCGGCACTCCCAGCAGCTGCTCCAGCCTTGAGGGGACAGTGCCAAGCCAGCATTGTGCTGGCTCTGGCACCACTGGCTTGGCACTGCCCCCTCAAGGCTGGAGCAGCTGCTGGGAGAGGTGAAGCCGGGGTGGGGGTCAGGGCATGGCGCAGCCTGGCTCCGCCCCCTCCCCGGCTTCGACACTCTCAGCAGCTTCTACCAGCAGGCCACCATCCCCCAGCCGTTCTCCGCCCCCTCCCCGGCTTCGGCACTCCCAGCAGCTTCTACCAGCAGGCCACCATCCCCCAGCCGTGTGTTAGAGTGTCATTTTGTGTCATTTTGGTTGGTGGTGTGCCCCCGGATTTTTTTAATGTTAAAAGTGTGCCGCGGCTCAAAAAAGGTTGGGAAACACTGGCATAGACAACCGTTTTCATCCTCTTTTCATTCATGACTATCTTTGGTGTAAAGTTTTCTGTTATTTAAAAAAACATTAATTTTGAATCACACCTGCAAGCAACCCAGAAGCCAGTGCAGGTACTAAGAAGACAAGTTAAATGCAACTAGTTTGCATATAGTTTGGTTCAAGATGGCGGCCACGATCGGATGTTGCTGGAGTGAGCTCCTGATAAACTCCGTAGAACCGGCAGACCAGCTTGGACAAATACCCTACTCCACTGAGCCCACCTCACCAGTTGTTGGGGGTTTTGACCTCCAGTCTGAAAAGGCTGTTGCAGGTCCCCCCAAAACCCTGGAGGGCCGACGAGACCCAGTCTTCGCTCTCGGGTGTTCTAGAAGCGAGAGCCGCCACATCAGTTCGGCCCCCTCCGCCCTTCCCAAAGCCGACGGCGTTACCGTCCACTCCAACCCCAGTAATGGGAGCCAGCACAGCATCTTGACCACCCCAACCCTCCCCAGAAGGAGATGGACATTTGGGGCGCCTGGTAAGGAGCATTCCTACCTCTCCGCTAAAGAACTCAAGGAGCTCCAGGCGATCCGGATTCAATTCCGCTTGGCAATGGTGCATATGGCGAAGTTGGCAGAGACGCTGTTGGCCCTCCCTCTCACCAACTACCTACCCCCTGATGGTGATGGAACCAAGCCAGCTGGACTGGAGAGCCACCCGGCGGACTCATGCCCCCTGGGAGATTATTGCCCGCTGGCTGTGCTGGGCCCGGGCGGCTGCCTGTGGTCCTGCGGTGGTAACCCACGGCGAGAGCCGCTGGACACCTCCGCCCAACTGGCCAGAGTCCCGGGCGAGCGACCTCGTCGTAAGGCCTGCTGTTTCTCCCCGCCAAGAGGACTACTACCGTGTTTCCCCGATAGTAAGACACCCCCGATTGTAAGACGTATCGGGGGTGTCAGAGGGGTTGGCTAATATAAGCCATACCCCGAAAGTAAGCCATACCCCCAGCCGCCGCGTCACTCGGTCCCGCCTCCTCCTCCGTCGCCGCCACCGCCCTCCCTGCGGCCTCCTCTTCGGGGAATGAAAGAGGCGGCTGAGGAGAGCCCTCTGCCGCCTCTCTTCCGTTCCCCGAAGAGGAGGCTGCAGGGAAACCGCGCGATCGCTCCCCCTGCAGCCCCCTTTTCAGGGAACGGAAGAGAGGCGGCAGAGGGCTCCTCAGCCGCCCCTCTTCCGTTCCCCAAAGAGGGGGCTGCAAGGAGAACGATCGCGCGGTTTCCCTGCAGCCTCCTCTTCGGGAAACAGAAGAGAGGTGGCAGAGGGCTCTCCTCAGCCGCCTCTCTTCCGATCCGAGAAGAGGCGGCCGCAGGGAGGGCGGCGGCGGAGGAGGCGGGACCGAGTGACGCGGCGGCCGGGGATACGGCTTACCGTCGCCCAAGGTAAGCCGTACCCTGAAAGTAAGGCGTAGTGGGACTTTTCGGGGGAAGAAAGTAAGACGCTGTCTTACCTTCGGGGAAACACGGTGGATTCGACCAAGATGGCGCCAATCAGCCAGGACGCCGTAATGGCGACCTTGGCCCCGCCTTCGTCTTCCCTAGGAGAGCGGGAGGCGGATCCCCAGGTCCCTGGGAGGGTCCGGGGGCGGAGTCCAGCACGGGCCTCGACGCGCCCAGCCCCGCCTTCACCTTTGCTCTCCCCTTCACCTACAGAGCGAGAGGCGGTCTCCCAGCCTCCTGGGAGGGACTGGGGGCAGAGCTCGTTGCAAGCTGCCGGGACGACACACCCAGCTCCGCCTCTGCCTTTACCTTCCCCTACACTGTTGTCGACGGAGCAGGAGGCGGACACACAGCTTCCTAAAAGGGACTATGAGTGGAGCTTGATCGAGGGTTGCTGTGGCAACCAGGATGAAGCCTGGGCCAAATCCCAACCCCTCTCTCTCCCTCTCAGAGTGGCTTCTGATCCCCCTAGTGTTGGGGGCATGATCTCGAATTCGATGGGTTGGGCAGCTCCTGAGCCCGCATCCTTGATGCTGGAGTCAAGTGCCCACCCCCAGGCCCCACTTTCCTCTGCACCAAAGTATGAAGACAGGGGCTGGACTAAGCGGAGGCGGGGCCGAAGGCGGGGTTGAAGGCGGGGCAGGGGGTGGAGTCAGAAGAAATCCCAACTCTGCCCAGCAACGCCCGCTCTTACAGCTACTGGCCTGCAGAGGGTGACCCCCAATGCCTCGGGAACCATGAGGACCCTCGAACCTTCCCCTGGACCCCTGGCGTGAGAGAGGTTTGCGCCGCCCGGGCCTGGGGCATCCAGAGGGCCCCCCTCCAGGACCTTCTGGAATGCCAACCCCGGGTGTCGAGCTCACTCGCTGGCGAACCCTCACCCCAGGAGGCTTGACAACCCGACGATGGGGAGTTCAGAGCCACGGGCGTGTGGTGACCATCTCCCTCTGGAATTGGAAACGCTAAAGGCGCTGTTAGACCTGTGGGACCCTCCTAGGCTTCCCTCGTTTGATGGCCATTAGCTGGATAGCTCTCTGACCCATGCGGTCATGAGCCTAGCCCCCCTTCCCTGTCTTAGATGTAGTCACCTCCCCCTTGTTTGCTGTATTGTATTGTTTGTATACTATGTATTTTTGTCAAACCATGGAAACCGCTCCGAGCCTCCGGGGAGTGGTGGTATACGAAGTTTGAACAAATAATAAATAAATAAATAAATAACATTCAGCTTGAAATTGTCAAACAAAGTTTTCAAATGTAACAACTGATTGCTTTCAAATATCCCAAATATCATTTTCTAAGATGCAATGTTTGTTGTTTTTTCATTCACTCACTTCTGACTCTTTGTGACCTCATGGAGCAGTCCACGTCAGATATCCGTGTTGGCCGTGGCCACCCCTATCTCCTTCAAGGTCAAGCCAGTCATTTCAAGGATAACATCCATCCATCTTGCCCTTGGTTGGCCCCTCTTCCTTTATTCTTCCTTTTTCCCCAGCATCATTATTTTTTCCAAGCTGTCCTGTCTTCATCTTTGCCTCTAATATCCTTCCCTCCAGTGGGCAGTTGAGCATTATTTCCTGGAGTATGGACTGGTTTGATCTTCTTGCGGTTCAAGGCAATCTCAGACTTTTCCTCCAACACTACAGAACAACATATATCTTCCTTCGCTGAGCCTTCTTTATAGTCCAGCTCTCACTTCCATGGTTACTATGGGGGAATACCATTGCTTTAACTCTGTGAATCTTCATTGCCAGTGTGATGTCTCTCCTCTTAATTATTTGATCGAGATTGGTCATTGTTGTCCTTCCAAGAAGTAAACATCTTCTGATTTCCCGGCTGCAGTCTGCATCTGCAGTAATCTTCGCTCCTAGAAATACAAGCCTGTCATTGCCTCCATGTTTTCTCCCTCTGTTTGCCAGTTATCAATCAGTTTGGTTGCCATCATTTTGGTTTTTTAAAAAATGTTTAACTGCAACCCAGCTTTTGCACTTTCTTCTTTCACCTTGGTTAGAAGGTTCCTCAGCTCCCCCTTGCTTTCAGCCATCAAAGTGGTATCATGTGTATAACTAAGGTTGTTAATGTTTCTTCCAGTAATTTTAACTATAGCCTTGGATTCTTCAAGCCCTGCATGTCTCATGATGTGTTCTGCATGCAAGTTGAATTGGTAGGGTGAGAGTATACAGCCCTGCCATACTCCTTTCCCAATCTTGAACCAGTTAGTTGTTCTGTGGTTTGTTCTTACTGTTGCTACTTGGTCATTATACAGATTCCTCAGGAGACAGACAAGGTGGCTTGGTATCCCCATACTACCAAGATGCCATATCAAAATACAAAGGAAGTGTGGAACATAGTGGCAAGGGCTATCCCTGAGAAGGAAAGGTGGGTTTTATTTTAAAGTCTCTTACATAAAAATATATTTTGATACAGCCAAGACTTGATAATCCAGATGATTTACAAGAACTCTCAAACAGTACCACAATAATGCAGACTCATGCAGATTCATTATAGGTTGCTGGCTGTGGGCTGGGAAAATATGTAGATTTGAATTTAGAGAGGGGACGCTTTAAACCTAAGTATAGAATTAAGTTTGTTTTATGCTTATTATTGAACTGACAAAATTATAACAGAGATGTCATGAAGGATGAAGTGAACATTATGTCCATTTCCCCTCATATTCAAATATCTCCTAGTATTCAAAAAGTATTACAGAGGAATTATTCTGCAGAGTAGAAAATGCATTTTACACTCTGTTTTCTGTGCAGAAAGTATGTTTCCTGTTTAGAAGACACAGGTTTATGTCCAGAAAAAAATGGTGGTGGTGGAGTTGCATAAAAACATACACATGCTTTTCTTTGCAGAATAATTAATATTTTATGATGCTCCATTACAGGGGGAACACTGTGAAAGAATATTCATTTTCTTCCTCACTGGAGAAAAAACTGCTGTAATTATTATTCATCCTCACATGCAAGGGTGAAATAGTTGAGGATTTACATCCTTAATATACATCAACATCAAACTAATTGGATTTATTTATTTAAAGCCACTGTATTCCACTCCTCAGCCAAAATATTTCCTGGAGAAACTTACATCATACAGTTAATAGAAGCAAGAATTTAGAGGTATGTAGTCTAAAAATATGAGTACTAGGGTGTCAAGTATTCCAAATAGCAATAAGGGAAAGTTGAGACTGGCTAGGACATGTGAGCAGGTCTATACAAAGACCACCTCAAGTCTTGTAAATGGGGGCCCTCTTTTGAACGGCCCACTGCCACCAAATGTGAGGCTCTCCACCTACCTCATCTTTACTTGCCCCATTTCTGCCATCAAACATGAGCTGCCATCATTCCATTTAGCTTAACTGATTTACGAGGCCATTAAAAAAGATCTCCAGGAAACTCGCTAAGGAATGAAGGAGTCCAACAGCTCCTTCTGGTGGCCAGATGTTAAATTGCCTCTGTCTGTCTTGCGTGTTTGTGTGTCTAAATGTAATGTGCACATTGTAATTCGCCCTGAGTCCCCTGTGGGGTGAGAAGGGCGGAATAGAAATGAAGTAAATAATAAATAAATAAATAAATAAATAAACCTCCAAACCACTGAAAATCTTGTAATGTCAGGGCAGCAACCACTGTGAGAGGAGGAATTTCTCCACCACCTTGATCTAGAGTTGGAAGAACACATATCAATCATGCTTATAACAAACCGCTTCTACTTCCATCACATTTGTGGCATAATATGAGAACTATGTGCTTAGCTAATATCCCCAAATTATGGATGTTTGTCATCCCATGGGACAAGTTTTCCAGCTCATATTTGGTGGCAGAAATGGGGCAAATGGAGATCCTCATTTTGGTGGTAGTGGCACAACAGGGGAGCATCCCCATAGTGAAGACAATTGATAACTACTAGCCAGAATGGCTTTATTTCACTTCTAAAATTAGAAGCAGTATGCCCAAGTTCCTGGGAATGTGAGAAAGTACACAGTTGCTGTCATGTCTTGATGAAGGACTTCCTGTAGGCAATTAATTGCTACTAAATGAATAGAATGCTGGTTTAGATCTGCCCTTGGTTTGATACATCAGGACTCTGCCAAATAACTCACAGTTTGTTCCAAAATTTGTCTTCCAAAGTGGGCTTCACTTTGCATTCTTGTGCAAACACCAGCGCCTGGCTTCAAGCACTCCTCAAATATCTTGATATCATTAGGATTCACTGTGAAGGTTAAGCGGTCTAGCGGTTGACCTTCCCATAGACACACAGAGGTTGCCACCTATCTCTTCCGACTACTGCATTCTCCTTTCTTGAGTTTATTAATCTATAACCCAGCTTGTTCACAGCCTCTGCTTCTGGACGGAGTTTGGACTGCAGTGCCCAGAAACCCCTAACCAGGCTGCCTGTAGTCTGGGAACTCAGATGCTTGCTCTGTTCATGCCAGGCATGTTGCCTTAATTCTTGTAAGATGGCAGATTGCTCATTTGTTCCCTTTCACCAAGATCAGGAAATAGCTCTGTCTTAATGGGCAAGCGTCTCGAAGAGGTACTTCAATTCAGCCTGGAAGAAATGCAGTTGTTTGCTTTGCTAGGCTATTTCAACACTTCCTCCTTTTCATAACCTTCTGTAAAACCTTGGTGTTTGCATAAGTGTGCAGGGGAGGGGGTGTACGTGGTTGTGATGGTCCCCTGCATAACAGAAACAGAGAGCTAATATCTGCCCCTCCCTTCTAATTTGTTCTCTGCCTCTGACAGGATGGACGAGAAAAGCTAATCAGACATTTGATGAGCTCCTAATCAACATGTTTAGATTAGGGCAGAAAATCTTAATTGGGAATGAGCTGTAACTGGACACAGTGCAGACTGACTTCTGAGGAAATATGCGTAGCGGTGGACAGAATATGAATCCACCTCATTAATGCATACTTTATTGCCTCTGCTGCACCTTATATTTCTCCTCTTATTCCACCTTTCCCCAGTTTTCTATTAGCCTTCTTCCCATCCTCTCCTAAAATTTGTTGCTGTCATGGTACTTGTGGAAATAGAAATGCTTTATAATACCAATTTAATTTCATTATCTCGCCAATAGAGGTACACTTTCACATCATCTATATAACCACCCGTAACATCCTTCCCATATAAGTACTGAAAGATAAAATACATACCACCTATCTACCATTCAAATGTTTTCCATTTTCTCTCATGGAGGCGAGCCCTTTTGTTTCTCAGGAAAAGTGACACTGAGATACAAACAGCGAAGTAATGGAAGATATGTACTAGTCGGAAATTGTGCAAGCCCATCCTGTGATCTTGATTAGGAAGAAATTATATACATCAAATGGCAATTTGGAAAGTTTATTTATTCATTTATGTGTTATACTTCCTTTGTCCCAATATAGACCCAAAGCCACTCAAAATGTGAGTTAAAACAAAATACAGTTAAAATCGATGATATTAAAATCATATTTTAATAATTTGTACAAACTGTTAAAATATAATAATATTGGTCAGAACACTATTCACTGCATAGCTTCATTACTACTGTCCTTATGCATTCATAACAATGAATGCATAAGGACAGTAGTAATGAAGCTATGCAGTGAATTCCAGTCCAAATCCCCATTCCTGTTTACTGTAAAGCAGCTGCCGCAATCACATAGGGAAACAGATCGGAGAGGAGGAAAGAAAGGAAGCCCCCGAGGCCGCTGCCGCCCATGGGCGGCACCCAGGAACATGGCGGAGGAGGCAGAGGTGCTCTCCTTCCGCGTGCGCATGCCTGGCAGCGGCCCCAGGGGCAGGGCTTCCCTCCGCCTCTTCCTCCTTGCGCCCTCCTTCCTTAACAAGGGCGCGGGGGTGATGGCGGGGGGGGCACCATTCCCTCCTCACCCGCCCCCTCGCAGCGCTCTCCCCCCGCCCTCCCAAGAGAGAGAGAGAGAGAGAGAGAGAGAGAGAGAGAGAGTCATCATGCAGCACGTTGCGGTTTTTTTTTAACATTATTATTTTTTGGTCCTTGAACTGGCGCCCCCCTAGGCCTGCGCCCATAGGCCATGGCCTAGTGTGGCCTTATGGGTAATCCGGACCTGCATGGCACGAGGTCAAATGGCATGTTTTGTGAGGTCAGGAAACCCAGACTGGATGTTCCAAGATTACATCATGCTTCATTGTTCCTGAGGACCCATTACCTCAATGTCTCCTAAATCAGGAACTAGGGAGTCATAGCCACTCATCATATAGACACATTGCAGGCAGTTGGTCATTTACACAGTGCCAGGCTACTTTGTACAGTAGCCCTGCTTATAATGTGACCTTGTTGAACACGGTTCCAGCTATATGTGAAGAGCCTTCAATAAAATAGAATTGAAAACCTGACAATCTCTGGAAAACATTTTTATCTAGGCCTCCAGCATAATTCTGTGGTCAACTTTATTTTATAGTCCATCAGAATATACCCTGCCGGCAGGTTCAAATCCGGGAAGGGCATAGATGAGCTCCCTCTGTCAGCTCCGGCTCCTAATGCAGGGACATAAGAGAAGCCTCCCACAAGGATAGTAAACATCAAACAGCCGGGCATCCGCTGGGCAATGTCCTTGCAGACAGCCAATTATCTCACACCAGAAGTGACTTGCAATTTCTCAAGTCACTCCTGACACGAAAAAAATAATAACCAGAAGTTTACCATAGAAACACGTTGGAGGCATCAGTAGCATCAGTAGGCCATCCAACACAATTCTATGATATGTTTCAGCCGGATGCCCAAGACATAATTCATTTCAGGTAATAAAAAAAACAGTTCCAGATTATATGTGAAAATTGTATTACACAAAGGGTCCTGGAACGAATCTCTCACATAATACATAGATTTCCTGTTTGTGTGTGTGTGTGTGTGGGGGAGAATAGGGGACACCAATACACAATATTTAGTTTAATGAGGTGAAAACCAAGATAGTGTGAGGGTTGGTAAACATGAATAAGCAGAATAAGCAGAAGCTTTACCACAGTTAATAAACCAAGATATATCCTGCTGTATAATAAAATGTCACTTAGGCTTCTGAAACAAGTAATGGTATCTTAGTTCAAAGGTTCAAACAGGGTAACAATGTATGCATCCGTTTCTTTGAATACAAGCAGGGTACAGAGGAATAAAATAGCCCTTTTAAATAGTCTTTGAAATATGCTCATGTTGTAGCAGATAACCATATTCCCACAAGGCAGGCTGCTCGTGCAGACGCAGTAGAAGGGAAGACAGACAACAGGATTTTCTCAGAAAGCTCAGTTTACTTTGTTTCCACAGCTGCGGGTCCGTCCCGCACAACATGGTGCTTCAAGGGGCGGCCCCTCCCTCTTGTAAGGCACATATTTATACAAGCATCAGGGTTCAACTTATGGTTGCCCAAAATCTTATTATTGGTTAAAAGTTATGTCGCAGCTAGAATTGCAGCCTATCATAATGTAACACGGACTGTCCACGCTTCATTGTTGGAGATACAGTGTTTCTTTATCTCTTGCATTCCTGCACATGCTCAGTTTGACTCCCTTCTCTGTTCTGCTGTCTCTGGGCAGATTATTGCTAACTCTGCCTTCTTCTCTATGCTTATGCCTGGGTAGCATTTTCTCCTGACGTTTCTTCTGTAACTCAATGAGTCTCCTTTAATGTCATAAAATGATCAGTCCTTAAGATAGTTGGCAGCCAGCACTTTTGAATCTTCACTGTCCAAAGAGAGAGCAAATGGCAGAATGACAGAACTGTTGACCTCAGCAGCCATTCAAAACCCTGGCCCCTTGCGCACTCAGCCAATCAGCTGCTCACACATCTCTGTCTAGTTAACCCACCATATCATGGCATCCTTTTTCAAATCCTAACCGATACTTCTCAGAATCTGACTAGACTGCCATTTAAATGATTCTCCAGCACAAGCAACAGGAAAGGATCCTCCAGAATTTGGAACAGACTAGGTGGCATATTGTTTTTTGTCCTCCAAGAAAGGGGAATGATAGCAGTACTTTATTTTCCAGCATATTAGTTGACTTTTGAACCCAGGAAAATCCTCCCTGAACTTGGGGATCATCTAGTACGCCGGGTACAAAATATCACTTCCTGTTTTGGGTCAAGGCGAGGGGCTCTTCCACTCCAGGCCTGCCTTGGCTGTCAATGTGCAGGAGGAGGCGGCGATACATTTGCCGGACGGCCACGTCGCCTCCTCCTCTGCTGCACTGGCTGCCGAGGCACCCGAGGGCTGCCCTGCAGTGCTGCTTGACTCCTTCTGCCAAACTTCAGCCTGACCGAGGGGCGCTTCCACTACAGGCCTGCCTCGGCTGTCAATGCACAGGAGGAGGAGGCGGTGGTGGCGGCGATATACTCGCTGGATGGCCACAAGGGGTAGTCTAATATGGTGAGTATATAAAAAAAATGAAATTTTCAATTGAAAAGTTTGGGGGGGGGGGTTGTCTTATGCACCCAGTTGTCTAGTGCATCGGAAAATACGGTACTTTCTCCTCAGAGACAGAAAGTCAGCCCAAGCAATAGCTCGGGGACTTCCACTGCTGTCTCCAACTTCTTTTCCTTGGGCTGTTTCTGAGTCTACGTATGTGACTATATCCGCAGAGAGACAGGCAAATGAATACTCTGGAAATAACCGGGACTTTCCCATGGTAATATATACAGATGCAGACTACATTCCTCCACAAACAGCTTTGTTTCCAGAGCTCTGTTCAACATGCCAGTGAATCAGGTTGAGGCATCACCTCTTGAAGGCTTTTGCAGCAACTGCTGGTGGGAGGAAAGAGCCCAGATGGGGGCCATAGCAACATACCTATTGCTATCATATCACCTGATCAGCAAGAGACCAAGCATCAGTGGGTAATGATGGCGTTTGTGCATAGCTAAGAGACACGTTCCTGCATGTATGTATTTGTTTTACAAAATCGAGTTAGGCAGGCAAGAATTTTTTTCTTAATCACACCAGGGATATACTTTCAAGAAATTCCCAACTGGGATCATGACCTAGTTAAGCAATTGTGAATGAGTAACTTGCTTAACTGTAGCAAGAAAGCAAAGCATTAACTTGATTGGAACTGAAAAAAATATCACACTAATTATGCCTCTATTCAATTTTGTTTAATATATTATAATGTTGGAAGCTTAAGGTGTTCAATATAACACAACTGAATCATTAAATGATCCCAATATTTTATTAAATACTATTTCTCTTATACAGACAATTTTGACAATTCAGAAGAAGAAGGAATTCAGATAACATTTTGGGGAATTATTGACATTTAAGCAAATGTGAATATACATAAATTTACTCCAGAGCAATGGTGCTGCTCAACTATGAATACTTTACGTTCGCAACCAATGGTGCTCAACCATGGGTACCAGTGCAGTGCATATGAAGTAGTGGATTGAAATCCAAGAAAGTCTTTGCTAAAATAAAATAATATGTCATAACATTTCCACTAATTTCTCCATTACCCATGTCTTTTTCCTCTTTATGCTGAGACAAACTAAGGCAACTACAGTATCTCTTTGAAAACATTGAGTCCCACTAGAGATATAAGATTTCTGGAAATTTTGGAGTGATGGGGAGCAACAAAAAGAAAATTTTCAGAAAAATTGAAAGAAATATTAGGTGAAAGCATCCACTGAAAGATAGAAAGTCACGTTGTCACTTACACGCATAACATTCAAATTTAAATTTGCTTAGCGCAAAATTATATTTGGTATATATAAAAATACAGTTTATTCAGAATATAATTGCAAATTGAACTTTTTTTAAAAAAAATTTGCTACAAATCTTTTCATATGGTCTTGAATCTAAACTAGGGGGGGACTTATTTGGTTTTATCAGTTTGAGGAGCAGACCCCCCCCCCCCCCAAGAAAAACAGGGAAAAGGCATTCACAGATATCCCACATTGGTTCCTTAGGTATGTCTGTATAATGCTGATACCTCTGAAAAATCCTGCAAATCTCTTGGAAAGACTGGCGGACAAATGTCAGCATGCCAGAAGAAGCAAAGACCACCAGCATTGAAGCAATGCTCCTACGTCATCAACTCTGCTGGACTATCCACATTGTCCGAATGCACAATGACTGTCTCCCAAAGCAGTTACTATGCTCCCAATTCAAGAACAAGAAACGTGATGTTGGTGGACAGGAAAAGATATTTAAAGATGAGCTTAAAGCAAACCTTAAAAACTCTGGCATAGACACTAAGAACTGGGAAGCCCTGGCCCTTAAACGCTCTAATTGGAGGTCAGCTATGACCAGTAGTGCTGCAGAATTTGAAGAGGCATCAATGGAGGGTGAAAGGAGAAATGTGCCAAGAGGAAGGCACATCAAGCGAACCCTGACCGGGACCGCCTTCTGTCAGGCAACCGATGTCCTCAATGCGGGAGATCATGCAGGTCAAGAATAGGGGTCCACAGCCACCTACAGACTCACCGCCAAGACACTACACTTGGAAGACCATCATCCTTGGACTATGAGTGATTGCCTAAGTAAGTAAGTAATGTCTGTATAACTACGCAATGTCTCCTAGTCTGATCACCCTAAGAGCCTGCAGCTGGAATGGGCAGAAGAGGCTGTATGGACATGTTCCAGAAGAATTCTCTCCTGACGTTTCGCCCATATCTATGGCAGGCATCCTCAGAGGTTGTGAGCTCTGTCGGAAACTAGGAAAATAGGGTTTATATATGTGTGGGATGTCCAGGGTGGGAAAAAGAACTCTTGTCTGTTGGAAGTACGTTAAAAAAAAATTTAAAAATATTGTTTTATAGTGTATATAGGAAACAAAACAACTGAACTAAAGAAAAAAAGAAAAAGAAGAAAAATATGCAAAAGGTTTTCAAAAGGGTGTAAATTCAGTGCTCATTAAGTTGATGGATATGGCTCAATGCTCCTGTTATGGACGAAATACTGTTTTTAACTTAAGAGAATGTGTATGATGTGTTAATGTTAATTGTATTTTAATGTGTTTTAATGCTGTGTGTTTTTGGTTTTATATTGTATTTATTATGTTGGCACCGAATTGTGCCTTTTGTTAGGCCACTCTGAGTCCCCCCTTGGGGGTTGAGAAGAGCGGGGTAGAAATGTTGGAAATAAATAAATAAAACATATGAAAAATCAGAGTTGGCTGTACAGTTAATTATACCTTAACCTTTCTTAACCCTCTATTTCCACACCCATGAACCCCACCCCATGACCTCCGAGGCCCCTCAAAAAGGATCACACAACTAACCAGCAACTACCCAAATATCTTCTTTCACTAAATCCCCTTTATGGCAATCTTCAAGTTTACCTTTGTCTTCTTTTCCAGATACCCAAGTGCCATCCTCCATTTGTTTACAAATGAAAGTGAATGTTTGAATTGGCCACCTTGATTAGCATTTAATGGCCTAGCAGTTTCAAGGTGCGGCTTCTTACCAATCTTACTAAGACCTATATTTTATAGGATGGAACTATGTTTGTTAAACTGATATCAAATTGCTATAACTGTGCAAAGTACACACACATGTGGAATTCCATGCACGACTGAGCTTAGTGCCAGTTAGCATTTATAGGATTTCTGAAGGCACAAGATGTGTGTTCTACCCTTGTGGTCCTTTTTAAGTGGAATATCAGCATTTTAAAAAAAGTCATTATATGGTTTGCGCCTGACTCTTCAATGAGTTCTATATAGACATTTCAAGTGAAATAGGGGTTGCAGTGCTATGTGCTTGTGATGAGCAGCTGTTTCTGAGAATGTCAGCCTTGGTTTCCTCACCTAAAACAGGAGTGATGATTACCTGCCTCCAGGCCGCTCTGGGACCGAATTTGCTGACATCAGCACAGTGCACTCAACTCTTCAGTTGGAAGAGGTTATAGCGATGTATAGTATTGGTATGATTATAAATAAAAGGGAATGAACCCATTTACAAATCAATCCTGCCGATATGGAATCTGAAAGCCTTGGGCAAGGGTTTAACCTGCCAGTTGAACTCAGCTTATACATTCACTGCATTTCAAATATTTACATATTAAAACTAAACAAGACAGGGTGAGGTGAAGGGAGCCTGATAACATTTCTCTTGGGTTGTTCTAAAGGTGATCTGCTGTCAAATTCAGCTTTTATAGTGCAATCCAGTATATTCAGAAGTAAGCACCATTGAACGGAGTGAGGCTTATTATCTGATAAAGTACCGTACTTCCGAGAATCACGCCCTTAATCACACAGATTCTATTAACTTTTATAACTACCTAGGGTACTCGGCGTTGCCTAGGTTATTTGAAAAATTCATTTTTTTAATTATACAAAATGCATAAGGTTGTGGGTGAACTTTAACTCACCTCATGCTAGGTTAACCCTGAGAAACTCCATCAGCACTTAAAGTTTGTTATGTTGGGCAAGTTTGCTATAGATCAAGGGCGCTCATTAGGTAGATCACGATCTACTGGTAGATCGCGTAGGGTGTCCTGGTAGATCGCAGGCAGGGAGGGAGGAAGGCTCAGTCCCGCCTCGTAGGCTCCCGACACCGCCCAGGTTGGACTGGATGGCCTTTGGAGGTCTCCTCCTATTCTTGGAATCCATTGTTATTATTATTATCAGAGGCTGAATGGCCATCTCTGAGGAATGCTTTGATTGTGTTTTTCCCTTATGGTAGAAGGAGGTTGGACTGGTTGGCCCTTGGAGGTCTCCTTCTACTCTAGGAACCTATCGTTGTTGTTGTTACTATTATTATTATTAGTAGCAGAGGCTGAATGAATATTATCATCATCATTATTATCATTATGAATAAATTCAGGGGCTTATTATACTCACATTTAGTTGAATTCAGTCTTAAAATATATTATATAGCTCTCACTGAAATAAATTTCCAAATATTTTGCTATTATGGCTCTCTGAGTAGTGGGTAGGGAGATCATTTTGACTTGGTTGTTTTATATGTAGCTCGCATGCTGAAAAAGTGTGAGCACCCCTGCTCTAGATGCATCATCGGTGGGGTTCAGTTGCCTCCTGGCTGCAGAACTACAGCTCCCACTATAGTAAGTCAATCCCCTCAAAACCCCCCAGTAGGTTTTGTTAGTCATGGGGGTTTTGTGTGCCAAGTTTGGTCCAGGTCCATCATCGGTGGAGGTCAGTTTCTCTGGTTGTGGGTAAACTACAACTCCCAGAAAGGAAGGTCAGTTGTCCCCACCCCACCCCCCGGGAATCAAATTTCAGCATATCAGGTATGTGTGCCAAGTTTGGTCCAGATCCATCAGTGTTTGGGTTCATAGTGCACTCTGGACGTAGGTGAATGACAACTCTCCCACATCAAGACCTCCAGTATTTTTTTTGTTGATCATAGGGGTTTTGTGTGCAAAGTATAGTCTTTGATGGAGTTCAGAATACTCTTAGATTGCAGGTGAACTATACATTCCAGAAACTACAACTCCTATATATCATGGTGAATTCTCCACAAACCTCTCTCTAGTATGTTGAGTTGCTGATCAATTCTTCTGTTTGCTGTGTGCCACAGAAGAGAAAGCCACGGATAAAATGAAAAGAAGGAGAAAAGGAAGAATTGAACAAAGAAAAAGAAGGGAAAAGGGAACCTCATAGAAGATACCAGGAAGTCAAGAAATCTTTATTCTATCTTTTAACTTCTATTCACTATTCTACATCTTTCTACCACACCTTCTCCCTTGCTCCCCTTTAGTCCCCCTTTCCTATCCTTCCCCCTTTCCCCCACTCCCATCTCTTACTTCATTTAGTTATCTATTATTTCATATATCTATCTTAAGCTATATTGTATGCTTTTGATATTTTATTACAACTTTTTTAAAAAAAAAAATTTTTCAAATAATAATAATAATACACTTTATTTATATTCCGCCCTTCTCACCCCAAAGGGGACTCAGGGTGGATTACAGTACACATACAAGCAGACAATCCCTGCCGTTTTTGTATTTCACATACAGGACATACAACATATACATATTATTTTTTAAAAAATAAATATTTAAAATAAATATTATTTTTTTAAAAAAGAATAGGAAAGAGTTATGGCAGAGGCAGTGGGTAGGGTTATGCAAATTCCACACCAATGGAGAGAGTAAGAAACACTGGGATGCCTGTGGTGGAGGAAACACATAAAATCTAGGATGAAATTGTCCTCGTGTTAAAGCCTTCACTTGGGTGGTGGGCTGTATGGTGTTGGTGGAAGACATTGGCAGTGCTCTTGTACATTTTCATGATGCTCACTATAACCTGCAATGTCATTGGATGGAAGGCCATTGGTGTCTCATGAGTAGTGGAAGCTATAGCTATTCATGGAAGTGGGAGCACGTCTGTGTAAGTGGACACCCCAGTCAGAGACGTACATACATATTTTCACTTTTATTATGTGCAGAGATCTTGCAAGCTTGGGAAAGTCACTTTTTGGATTACAAACACCAGGATGCCCTTATTGTTATGGGCTCTGCCAATCTGGGGGATTGTGGTACCATTTCTAAGCTTGAGAAGCACTGCAATCATTCCAAATGTCTCTGCTACATCACTGTTATTCTTCTTAGCTGATGATGGGGAAGCTGTGGAGAAGCACTCTTTATGGGTCTAAGGTCAGTCAGTGACTTGGTAACTGAGCAGGCATTTAAATCTAGGTCCTTCAATGCAAGAGCAGCATATTTTCCATTAGATTTAATTTCTCTCTCATTCACTCGATCCATTCCATGCATTTCAAACATGCAAATTAGCCGAGAGCTGCTGAATAGCAAAAGACTGAAGAGCCATTGTCACTGCATTGTCCAATTTTAGAATAATGTATTTATTTTTTTACATTAAAAAAGAAAGAAAAGGCTGGACCAGTTAGCTGAGGAAGAACAAAAAGAGGCTTGGAAGTTAGCATTTGATTTTGAGGAATCGAATTTATTTTTCTAATAAATGCATAAAGGGTAAGAAAACAAAGTTCGGATCCTATGCACATCGCTAGGTATTACTCAGCTCAATTAAATTTACTTGCGAGGACTGTACTACAATCTTATTTTTAGATTTTTATATCCTTTCCCAATGAAGGGCAGTGAGGCCTGAGCCTGCAGTAGTTCTTATGAGCACATTTCTCACATGTGCTACAGTGTCAGCTGATTTTTGCACCTGATGCCCTGCTATGGAATTATTAGTGTGATACAAATATGGCTTATTTTGTTGACTGATGCCAATGTAGCATTCATCCTTTATTAGAAAAAACTCTGTCAGGTTCTAAGCTGGTGGGAAATTTGGCCACAATTTAGTCACCAAAGAATGATACTTCAAAAGCATGGTGTAGTGCAGTGGTTCTTAACCTGTGTGCCACGGACCATTAGTGGGCTGTGAGGACGAAAATCTAGTCTGCGAGCCTCCTTCCTCTTTTATTTTATTTTATTTTTGCTCCAGTCATGCCATCTGCCATTTTTCCCTGTCACTAACCATGGCATATGTTCAGAAACTAGAGCTGATGTGGTCTATCCAATGCAATTTTCTGAATCAGCACCTCAAACCGAATCTAAAGGTGACCAAACACTGATTCCTAACCCTTTCGGTACTAATGTTGGAGAGTGGTCCCTGGTCAAAGTGGTCCCTGGTCAAGTGGTCCCTGGTCAAAGTGGTCCCTGGTCAAAGTGGTCCCTGGTCAAAGTGGTCCCTGGTAAAGTGGTCCCTGGTCAAAGTGGTCCCTGGTCAAATGGTTCCTGGTCAAAGTGGCCCCTGGTCAAATGGTTCCTGGTCAAAGTGGCCCCTGGTCAAAGTGGTCCCTGGTCAAATGGTTCCTGGTCAAAGTGGCCCCTGGTCAAAGTGGTCCCTGGTAAAGTGGTCCCTGGTCAAAGTGGTCCCTGGTCAAATGGTTCCTGGTCAAAGTGGCCCCTGGTCAAATGGTTCCTGGTCAAAGTGGCCCCTGGTCAAAGTGGTTCCTGGTCAAAGTGGTCCCTGGTCAAATGGTTCCTGGTCAAAGTGGCCCCTGGTCAAATGGTTCCTGGTCAAAGTGGCCCCTGGTCAAAGTGGTCCCTGGTCAAATGGTCCCTGGTCAAAGTGGCCCTGGTCAAAGTGGTCCCTGGTAAAGTGGTCCCTGGTCAAAGTGGTCCCTGGTCAAATGGTTCCTGGTCAAAGTGGTCCCTGGTCAAATGGTTCCTGGTCAAAGTGGTCCCTGGTCAAATGGTTCCTGGTCAAAGTGGCCCCTGGTCAAGTGGTGCCTGGTAAAAAAAGATTGAGAGCCACTGGTGTAGTCATATGAGCACTGGACTATGGACCTTCATCACAAAGGCCCATGGATTGCTATGCATTGGGGCAAATCCATCGGCTCCCTCTGGGGGAGGGGGGAGATAACCTGTCACTCCATGCCCTGCATTGCTTACTGACTTACCGAGACCCCCATCCCATGGGGGGAAGCGTTTCTAAACGAGCCCCTCTTTCAGGATGGAGCCCGACCAAAAGTTCATGGGCATCATATAATGGGCTCTGTCCTGAAAGGGGGGAACGGGTGGTGTACGATGGAGAAAGTACCCCATCTGATGAGATAGTATGACTCTGGAGAGCAGAATTTGAATTCCCCTCAACTATGAAACCCACTGGGTGATTATGAGCAAGTGACTCTCTTTCAGTCTCAGAGGAAAGCAATGGCAAAGCTCTCCTGAGCAAATCTTCCAAGAAAACCCTATAATAGAGTGACCTGAAGATCGTCATAGGTTAGAAATGACTGGAAGGCACAATGAAGTGCTGTCACCACACTATAACAAAGGTGAGTTTCTCTGTGCTGTACCAGACTCGGGTAAATATCTATCTTCAGATGTCTTTGCATTGCTGCACTACTTGCTTATGTCATGTGGCCATGACTTATTTGGCATATTCATATATGTGAAGTCAACCAGCTGCTGAACAAAGATTGGAGATGCTCGGAAGAATCCATAAGTCCTGAAAAGCAGCCACAGTAGAGTCAATAACAAAAACTTTTCAGGATTCGTTGTCAATTGTGTGTCATGACGTCATCATAATGTTACTGCATTATTTTGGATACAATTTTTTAAAAAGATGAACCAATCATGAAGCCAGGACAGGGTGCAGGAGTGAGTAATGACAGCATCAATGCTGGCAAATAAACATGTGTGAATGGTGCTGTTAAAGCTGCAAGGGTGCAATGGAGATCATCAGCAAAACTACAGTGGATTTCCAATGAAACAATGCAGCATAAAAGTTTAGTGTGATAAGGCTCTTAGCCTATGAAAGCTTATTCTGCAAAACTTTCTCTCAGCTAGTCTCAGAGGTGCTACAAGATCTCTTTGTTCATGAAAACCATGTTCACAAATCAATGTTTCAATTATCATTAATGAGTTAGCTTTAACATCAATGATTCTTAGCTCTCGGTTTTCCTTCCCCCCCTCCCCCCTTCAAAATCCCAACATGAAAATGAGCTTATGCATTTTCTCTCTCTCTAGAACAATCTATTTGCACACAGTAGAAAATTATATTGCACCCTGCATATTTTTCAGGATTTGGACTCTTAACTCTCTCCCCCACCTCGTGGGAAAGCTGCCGCTGATAAGACTGGCAGGAAAGGTCTGATAATAGACATACTATTTGGTAAACTTCTAAAGGAGAGGGGAAATTTTTCCGCAACATAGAAATTAAGAAAACAATGGACTGCATTTACTTTTTATTGATTAAAAAACTCCTTTGTGAATAGTTCCTAACATGAAAAATGCAAAATGTAGCAATACTGTCCCGCGAATGTGGGTATTAGTTCGAAAACAGAGGTGCGAATCATATAGCCCTCCAGACTTGTTGGAGTTCAACACCCAGCATTCTTCAACTATAGTGGCTAAAATTGCATTAGTACAACATCTGCAGAACCACACATTTTCTACACTTGCTTTCAAAACAGAGCTTCCCAACCTTTTTTTGACCAGGGACTGCTTTGACCAGGGAACACTCGCCAACATTAGTACTAAAAAGGTTACAAATCAGTACTTTAGATTTGGTTTGGTTCTTTGGGGTGTGGATTCAGAATATTGCATTGGATAGACCACATCAGCTCTAGTTTCTAATACAGAACATATGCCATCCAGTAGTTGCCATCTGCTCACCCACAGAAAAACAAATCTAATAAGCCTCGGCACTATTTATTTATTTATGACATTTCTACCCCAGAAGGGACTAAAAAGTGGCTTTACATACAAGCAATGATTTGATGCCTTAAAACAAATGTACACTTACATAAATATTAAATTAGAATTAAAAAGTACATTAAAAATAATTAAAACATTTAAAAACAGTACATTCAGAGTTAAACACATAATCCACGAGCGTAATCCGGGCCATTCCAATGGCCATTGCACATTGTTCCAAGTCTATCTATTGCACGAGTTCACTAAAGGCTTGGTCACAAAGCCACATTTTCACTCTCTTGTGGAAGGTCAGGAGGAAGGGGATTGATCTAATATCCCTGAGGAGGGAGTTCCACAGCTGAGGGGCCACCACTGAGAAGGCCCTGTCTCTTGTCTCTGCCAATTGCACCTGCAAGGGAGGCGGGATTGAGAGCAGGGTTTCCCCAGATGATCTTAAACTCCGTGGTTGTTCATAGAGGGAGATACGTTCAGACAGATAAGCTGGGCCAGAACCGTCTAGGGCTTTATAGACTAAAGCCAGCACTTTGAACTGTGCTAGGTAGCAGATATAAGAGGTAGCACTATAAGAGGGTTTCGCGAAATCAGTCACTCTCATTGCAACAGTATAGTAATAATGAGGCTGTGGATCACATTTTAGTTCTTACGGATCACTAGTGGTCCACGGATCATAGATTGGGAACCACTGATATAAAAGTATTGGATTTAAGTTTGGAAAGCCAAGCATTAGCAATCTTTTGTGCTCAACCTATAAGGTAGCCTACAATAGACTGGGAAACAGGCATGACCTCTCCCTTCCTGAGCCCCCAACTACCAACAAGCAGATTTGGGGGGGAAGATACTGTATTGGACTACAAGTCTCAGGATCCCATAACACACATAATTAGTGGCCACACCATCTGGATAAATCTGTAAGACATAGTCAAAATTTGCTTTTTCAAGCTGTGCTGATAGGTTGCCATCAGCTTGAAACTGGGGACTTCTAAGCCACTCTGCCAATCAATACTTCCCATCAAAACATCCAGGTGTCCCCTGGGCAACATCCTTACAGACGGCCAAGTCTCTCACACCAGAAGCGACTTGCAGTTTCTCAAGTAATTCCTGATACAAAAGAAAATCTTATAGAAAACAGTTGAGAAACTACCTTTATAAAACAACACAACTAAATGTCCAACATAAAAAGTAGGGTTTGGGGAGACAACAACAAATACGCACACAAAACACCAAATACTTAACTAAACATAGCAAGATACATGTTATTTACTCAAGTAGGATTTGGGTTTTAGGGCATGCATAGAGTTCATTGGAAACATAATCTTCTGATCAGGGTGTATTTACATTGTAGAATTAATGTATTTTGGCACTACTTTGACTGCTATGGCTCTATGCTGTGGAATCATGGGAGTTGTAGTCTCAGGCCTTCTCCTCCAAAGTGTGATGGTTACTCACCAAACACCCATAGCATTCAGCTATGGTGGTTAAAGTGGTCTCAAACTGCATTAATTCTACAGTCTAGCACAGGCCTGGGTAAACTTCAGCCCTCCAGGTGTTTTGGACTTCAACTCCCACAATTCCTAACAACCTACCAGCTGTTAGGAATTGTAGGAGTTGAAGTCCAAAACACCTGGAGGGCCGAAGTTTGCCCAGACCTGGTCTAGCATCAGCCCAGATGTTTTGAGGAGAAGCAGGGAACAAGCACTAGTCCTTTTATTGAAAACTGATCTCATAAAAAGTCATCTCTACCCCCTTAATAGTGACTGACTGATGTATACTCAGTATATACTCTCCATTTCTTTGCACATATGCTGATGGAAAACCAGATGACTTCAATATCATCTGAGCTCTAAGTGTTGCTGTTCCCAGTGAATGAATCATACTCCGGATTTGTTTTCATGCTCCCTGGCAGTGTTGGTTGCGTGTCTTTCATAAGAAGGAAAGTTCTGTGCTTCCCAATGATCAGATTAATGCTTGCACATACCCATGCTGGCAGTGCGTGGATTTGGCTATGGGGAAAAGACATGCTTCCCTTTTCTCATGAGAAGTGAAATGTGGGAGAAGAATGATTACACTATGTAACACAATGTTACATAGGGAACTGTTTATTAAACTGCAAAAAAAATTGTTTTTGTGGGCCAGCCTGCAGCATGTTATGCTATAGTATTTCAACGAATATCTCACGGAGTCTCAACCAAAGCGACATAGTTTGTGGCAGCCCAAAAAAGTTTCTGGAGTATAACAACTACTTTCAAAGTAAGTACCCCACAATTAATTAGGAAATATCACTTTCAAACCAGGAACAGATTATGTTGAACACTTTCATGGCTGGAATCACTGGGGGCCTTTCCACACAGCCCTATATCCCAGAACAGTGTTTTTCAACCTTTTTTGAGCCGCGGCACATTTTTTATATTTACAAAATCCTGGGGCACACCACCAACCAAAATGATACAAAATGACACTCTAACACAGTAATACATATAGTTAATATGTTTTTAAATGTATTTATACACTCAGTGTGAAACCTGGACCTGTTTTGATGAACACAACATAGATATCCTGGCAGTAATGGCAGAAAGACACACACGAAGGTCTTCCTCAACAGCTGTCAGTCTCTCTCTGTGTTTAGTTTTTATCGCAGTCAACCGGTCCTCATGGAAAACGTACCCGGTCCTCAGGGAAGCCGGCTGGAAAGAGAGCAGCCAGACGGAAACACACTCTGAGGCAGAGAGTTCCACTGCTGAACAGCTGTCACAGTCAGGAAGTTCTTCCTAATGTTCACCCTCCTACACAGACATGCTTCCCTGTGATGTTTGCTTTTCTGCCTGCACTGTTGTGCTCTCTCTCTCTCTCTCTCTCTATATATATATATATATACTAGCTGTACCCGGCACGCGTTGCTGTGCCCTATTTAGGAGATGCGAGAAAGTCTGAGTATGTAGGAATTTGCTGGAGAATTGCTCCCTCAGAGTTTTGTTTTGGCAGTTAACCTTCAAACACCAACTGAAATCTCTCAGCATTCTATCCTAGCCTTGGATGGCTCTTGCCAGCGTTGCTATGGTTACAGCAGTTATGCAAATCTGCCCTTATTGGCAGCCAATCATGTTGTTCAGAATGTAGAGGCTGGGTGAGTCTTTGGCTGCCCCGGAGGATGCTGGTAAATGTAGTTTTATTTTTACTCGTTGTTTTGGGGGCCTTTTAGGTTTTGGGGAGGAAAGTTTCTTTGCTACAAACATAACTTGCTTGAGGCCTATTTCTGTTGGCAAGTATTGTGTTTCTGCGTTGTATGGTTTCTTTGTTTGAGGTATACATCACATGACGTGAACCCATTTATATAATAGATATACATATATATATATATATATATATACATACATAAATGTAATGTTCATTTGTGGGATTAACATAACTCAAAAACCACTGGACAAATTGCTGCCAAATTTGGCCACAAAACATACTAATACTAACGCAAGGAGGGACCATCAGTCAAAAAATGGATTTTGTCATTTGGGAGTTGTAGTTGCTGGGAGTTATAGTTCACCCGCAATCAAAGAGCATTCTGAACTCCACCAATAATGGAATGTAATCAAACTTCCCACACAGAACTCCCATAACCAAGAGAAAATACTATAAGAGTTTGGTGGGCATCGACCTTGAGTTTTGGAGTTGTAGTTCACCTATATCCAGAGAACACTGTGGACTCAAACAATGTTGGATCAGGACCAAACTTGGCATGAATACTCAATATGTCCAAATGTGAACACACATGGAGTTTGGGGAAAATAGACCTTGACGTTTGGGAGTTGTAGTTCACCTACATCCAGAGAGCACTGTGGACTCAAATAATGATGGGCGGGCCTCTTCCTCATGGGGAGGGGGACACTCCACCCCTTTCCGACCCTCCCTCCGCTCACTGCAGCCTCTCTGCCGGCCTTTCCTCCTCCTCAAATGGCGACCGCTGGGAAGGGGGCGGGGCCTGAGTGATGTCATCCTTCCCTCCTCCCTCCCTTGATTGGAGGCTGGCGTGGAGGGGAAACTGCCGAAGGAGGCGGTGCCCTGGCCCCTTCTTCTTCGCCGCCGCCCAGCCCTTCCTCCTCCTCCCGCAAGCAGCAGCAGCAGCAGGAGTTTGGCAGGAGGGGGAAGAAAGGGTATATTGGAGGTTTTCCTACGTCACGCCTGATGATCGCTCACGGCACACTAGTGTGCCATGGCACACCGGTTGGGAAACACTGTCCCAGAATAACAAGGCAGAAAATCCAACAATATCTGCTTTGAACTGGGTTATCGGAGCCCACACTCAGATGTGGGATTTTCTGCCTTGCTATTCTGGGATACAGGGCTGTGTGGAAGGGCCCTGGGTTGCTGTGACTTTTCCGGGCTGTATGGTCATGTTCCAGAAGGATTCTCTTCTAGCATTTGACCCACATTGTATGACAGGCATCCTCAGAGGTTGTGAGGTCTGTTGGAAAGTACGCAAGTGAAGTTTATATATCTGTGGAATGTCCAGAGCAGGAAAAAGAACTCTTGTCTGCTTGAGGCAAGTGTGACTATTGCAGTCGGCCATCTGATTAGCATTGAATGGCCTTGCAGCTTCAAAGAATGGCTGATTCTTGCCTGGGGGAATCTTTCGTTGAGATGTGTTAGCTAGCCCTGATTGTTTCATGCCAAGAATTCCCCTGTTTTGTTACATAGTGTTATGTTTATCACTACTATGTAATATCCCACACGGCCCTTTTAGAGGATCAGACCTTTATCTAGACCAGGGGTTCTTAAACATTTTCTACCACTTTCCACCGAAGAAATTTGTACATGATCCCAGGTATATAGGTATATAAAATAGGTATAAAATGCAAACATTTACTGATAACAAATCAGCATTTCCAAGACTTGCTAAACAGGCTGATTTTCCATTTGAGTGAAGTGTAAACACTGCATGTTGTGGCTAACAAATTTGTATACATGGGTGGCATTCAGAAATCTTTGTAGCCAAAAATTTTGTGATCCCAATATCGAGCCATTGGGGGGTGGGGGGGTGGGGTGGGTTCAGGACCCACAGTTTAAGAAGCAGTGATCTGAAACATCATACATTTCTGTCACATGGGATTCATTCTACATTTAACTCCTATATTATTGGAATTTTATGGTGAAATCCAGCACCCTTCTACACTGGCCATATAATCCAGATTATCAAATAATCCACATGATCTGCTTTGAACTGGATTGTGAGTCTACATGAATGGATTTTACATGGCAAGAAGATCCCTCAAGGCTACTGACTTGAATCTGTAACCCTGCAATGTTTTCCATTGCACCTTCTGCCTTTTTTTTCTTGCCAGCTCTTTATATAGAGGGAAAGATGGGATTACTTTACTTTTTTTACCTCTGAGGCTCCTTCCACACAGGTGAAAAAAATGTCACATTATCTGCTTTGAACTGGAATATATGGCAGTGTGGACTCAAAGCAGATATTGTGGGATTTTTCGCCTTGGTATTCTGCATTATATGGCTGTGTGGAAGAGCCCTGGGAGGTCATCTATCTGGAAATACCTTAAGAAATGTGCTTAAGGTACTTCCAGATAGATTGGGGATGTGGAAATTCAGCTAGGGATGGGCAAAAGGTCATCCTTCAAAATTTGCTAGATTGTAACCTGCAACATAGTTTGTCATTGAAGCAAATCAGGGGTCCACATCTCACAAAATCTAAAAGTAAAACATTTTGTACGCCTGTTGTTACCGAAATCTGACTAAGGGCCCTTCCCTAAAGGGGACAGAGCCCAAGCCACCCCTAAACCGCGGGGATCAAGGCCCAAATCTGGATGATCTTCCCAGAACTACAAATCCCAAAGTAACCCAGATCAATGCTCACCCAGACGGAAGTACGCCACTACCGAGAGAAGAATCTAATTCAGCTGAATAGGATGCAATGCCATGCCGAGGTTCCAAAGGCAAAACATAGTCTTTAATGGGAAAGCAGTCCAATATATAGAAAAGCAGTCATTTACATTTGAATCGGGCGCCCTTCCCTCCCACGTGTAGCCACAGCTGATTGGCCGCGCTGTCACAGTCAGCTGGGCCTGGAGGAGACCGGCGCTTTAACCAATAGGAAAGCGCCACTCGAACGAGCCTATCCTGGCCGGCTATGCAAGGCGGGAAAGGACACAAAGGGAAAAAACGGCTGGGTGGAGGAAGTAACTTATGGCTGAATACATTACGGCCGGAGGGCCCCCGATGTGGAAGCCCACCTTCCTGGTTATTGTCTGTCTTGAATTCCTTAATGGCAGTCTTTTGTCCTGGCCGAAACTCCTTTGTCTGGGAGTTTCAGTCTAGCGGGAGCATGGTTTCTCAGTTCAAAATGGCCAAATCATATGTTATTGCAGCCGGTAAGTGGGGTTCAAGCCCACTCTGGTCCAGCTATGGGGTGGCTGTGTGACTTTGGGTTTGCCAGAGCCCATGTATCCCTTTGGGGTCCAGCTCCGAGGCCAAGGGGGGACACGAGCGGGGGGATCCAGGCCCATAATGGCGGAATCTATGTTCCACAGAACACCTGGCTTCCCCCCCATATTGGCGAAAAGCATCATATGGCCAGAAAAATGTATTATTTGTTCACCAGGGGGACTCTCCGCAGAGGGAGTCCTGGCAGGGTTTGGAAGCATGGTTGCTCAGTTAAAATGGTCCGGAAAGGTAGCTATTGGGGCTGGCTGCGAGGGTCCGAAGCTCGCATGGATCAGCCATGTTTTGGGTCCTGTTTACATGACCATTACATATTCCCCCTACCGTGTTTCCCCGAAAGTATGACACCCCCGATTGTAAGACGTATCGGGGGTGTCAGAGGGGTCGGCTTATATAAGCCATACCCCGAAAGTAAGACGTACCTCGGGCGGCAGGCATGGCGTGGCTTCCTGGCCGGGCGAAGAGGCTTCAGAGGGGCTCAAAAGGGCCCGGAATCCTCCTCCTCTTGCTCTTCTTTCTTCCAGCGGCGCCTTCCATCCTCCTCCTCTTCCTCCCAGCAGCGCCTTTCCCTCTCGCGGTTCCGCCCCCTCTCTTCAGTGAAGGGAGGGCGAGCCGCCGGGCGGCGAGAGGAAGAGCGCGGTGGAAGTCCCGCCGGCGGCGGCTCAGGCGTCTTTCCCCCGCCGCCCCGCTTGCCCGCGCTCCAAACGGGAGCCGGGCGGCGGAGAAAAGCACCTGAGTCGTCCTGGAGGCGGGACTTCCGCCGGCGCCTTCTCCCTCTCGCTGCCGGCTCGCGCTTTCCCATGGCAACCGGGTCCTCAGAGAAGGGAAAGCAGGCAGGCGCAAGGGCAGCCCTCTTGTGTTTACCTGCCTTCCCTTCTCTGAGGACCCGGTTGCCATGGGATCTCGCGGCGCCTTCTCCCTTTCGCCGCCAGCTCGCGCTTTCCCATGGCAAGCGGGTCCTCAGAGAAGGGAAAACAGGCAGGCGCAAGGGCAGCCCTCTTGTGTTTACCTGCCTTCCCTTCTCTGAGGACCCGGTTGCCATGGGAAAGCGCGAGCCGGCGAAAGGGGGAGAAGGCGCCGGCGAGATCCCATGGCAACCGGGTCCTCAGAGAAGGGAAAACAGGCAGGCGCAAAGGGCAGCCCTCTTGTGTTTACCTGCCTTCCCTTCTCTGAGGACCCGGTTGCCATGGGAAATCGCGAGCCGGCGCGAGAAAGGGAGAAGGCCCGGCGAGAGCTTCCCATGGCAACCGGGTCCTCAGAGAAGGGAAAACAGGCAGGCGCAAGGGCAGCCCTCTTGTGTTTACCTGCCTTCCCTTCTCTGAGGACCCGGTTGCCATGGGATCTCGCCCGGCGCCTTCTCCCTTTCGCCGCCAGCTCGCGCTTTCCATGGCAACCGGGTCCTCAGAGAAGGGAAAACAGGCAGGCGCAAGGGCAGCCCTCTTGTGTTTACCTGCCTTCCCTTCTCTGAGGACCCGGTTGCCATGGGAGCGCGGTGGCGAAAGGGAGAAGGCGCGGCGAGATCCCATGGCAACCGGGTCCTCAGAGAAGGGAAAACAGGCAGGCGCAAAGGGCAGCCCTCTTGTGTTTACCTGCCTTCCCTTCTCTGAGGACCCGGTTGCCATGGGAAGCGCGAGCCCGGCGAAAGGGGAGAAGGCGCCGGCGAGATCCCATGGCAACCGGGTCCTCAGAGAAGGGAAAACAGGCAGGCGCAAGGGCAGCCCTCTTGTGTTTACCTGCCTTCCCTTCTCTGAGGACCCGGTTGCCATGGGAGCGCGAGCCGGCGGCGAAAGGGAGAAAGGCGCGGCGAGATCCCATGGCGCCGGGTCCTCAGAGAAGGAAAACAGGCAGGCGCAAGGGCAGCCCTCTTGTGTTTACCTGCCTTCCCTTCTCTGAGGACCCGGTTGCCATGGGATCTCGCCGGCGCCTTCTCCCTTTCGCCGCCAGCTCTGCTTTCCATGGCAACTGGGTCCTCAGAGAAGGAAAACAGGCAGGCGCAAGGGCAGCCCTCTTGTGTTTACCTGCCTTCTCTTCTCTGAGGACCCGGTTGCCACCCGGCGCCTTTCGCCGCCAGCTCGCGCTTTCCCATGGCAACCGGGTCCTCAGAGAAGGGAAAACAGGCAGGCGCAAAGGGCAGCCCTCTTGTGTTTACCTGCCTTCCCTTCTCTGAGGACCCGGTTGCCATGGGAAAGCGCGAGCCCGGCGAAAGGGAGAAGGCGCCGGCGAGATCCCATGGCAACCGGGTCTTCAGAGAAGGAAGGCAGGTAAACACAAGAGGGCTGCCCTTTTGTGCCTGCCTGCCTTCCCTTCTCTGAAGACCCGGTTGCAAGGGAAGCGCGAGCCCGCAGCGAGGGGGAAGGGCGCCGGCGGAAGTCCCGCCTCAGGGCGACTCAGGTGCTTTTCTCCGCCGCCCGGCTCCCGTTTGGAGCGCGGGCAAGCGGGGCGGCGGGGAAAGCGCCTGAGCCGCCCCGCCGGCGGCTCCGCCCCCCCTCCCTTCACTGAAGAGAGGGGGCGGAACCGGCGAGAGGGAAAGGCGCTGCTGGGAGGAAGAGGAGGAGGATGGAAGGCGCCGCTGGAAGAAAGAAGAGCAAGAGGAGGAGGATTCCGGGCCCCTTTTGAGCCCTCTGAAAGCCTCTTCGCCCGGCCAGGAAGCCACGCCATGCCTGCCGCCCGAGGTAACTCTTGCTTTCATCTTACTTTCGGGGTACCCTCGGCTAATGTAAGTCGTACCCCGAAAGTAAGACATAGTGGGGATTTTGGGGGACAAAAGAAAGTAAGACGCTGTCTTACTTTCGGGGAAACACGGTATCATTGGCCAAGCTCCGAGAATGACAGGGACATATGTGGGGGAGTCTTGGGCATAAAGAGTGGGCCTCACCCCACGAAGAAACCCAACGTCCCTCCCCCAAGGTTATTGTTTGTGCAAGGCAAAATGGATGGGAAAAGTGGGTTATTGTGCTCTGTTAAACTCTGGAACTCTCTGCTTGAGGGCATTATCTTAGTGTTACAGGGACACAAAAGGGGGGCACACAGGGGTACAATGTAGACAAGACAATACAGAGATCCCCAGCAGTTATCCCCAGTACATTCCCATACAGTTCTTGCTCCCAGAGAAATGATCTTAAAAACAGGCAACACAATGCTGCTTTCTTCCTGGGAGTTGTAGTCCTCCACTGTCCTTGGGAACTGCAGAGCCTTTGGGGCCTGGGGTGCAAAGCAGTGGCAAAGTCATTGAGGGTCCATGATGTGAAGGGGGAGAGCAGGATATGTCCAACTGAAGAAATGTCCTTGGGGAAACTACAAAGTCCTGAGGGGCAGAATGGCTTCTGGAGTGCAATAGAGTGGCAGAGAGTCACAAAGTCCATGTGGCAAGGAGGGAAAAGGCTGGGAATATTCAACTGGGAAGTGTCCTTGGCGAACTGCTTCTCCCAAAGCCCAAAAGACCTGGGTTCCCTGTGAATCCCCCTGCGATCTGGGCAAAACCCCTCCGGAAAACATCGGACACGGCTTACCCAGAAAGGGAGTCTCTGTGGGTCCATAATCTATGAGATGTAGCAAGGCTCTTGCTGGAATCAGCTGGGGAGAACAGTCCAGGGATGGTCCGGGGAAATGCAGCAGGAAGAAAAGGGCAAAGTGTGCCAGTGTACTTGGGGATACTATAAAGTCTGTGATCCGGGAGAGAGTCTGAGGGTGGGGATCCTGGTTGTGCCCACTTGTATGGGGCTGAGCTCAGAGCAGTGAGAATAGCAGCAAGTTAGAGTCCATGATCAGTGTCCTTGGGTGAACTTCAGGTCCCAGCTGGCCCAGACCTGGGTCAGGAGTTCGAGGCCTCCCTACTCGCATAGATCCCTTCCCAGAACCCTCCTGAAGGCGATCCACCAAGGCAAAGGCATCTTCCCTCCCCCCATAGTCCATGGTTGTTCTTTTGGTCCCCTCTGGCAGTTTCCAGCCAGGCAAAGGGACCTTGAGTTCGTTCAAGGAAGAAGTGGTCAGAAAGCAGAGAGAAATGAGTTCGGGTACTTGGGCTCCAAGCTCCCCGTGTTGGCAGAAGGCTTGGGGTGCCTTTCCCCCCTTCAGGATCCCTATCGTCCAAAATCACTGATTTGCTGCCGGTTTTGGATTCACTACTGCTGCTTGAGTTGATGGAACTTAATGCGAAAAAAGATGGGGGCCGATTGTCCTCAGATGACCTGAGCGCGCTAGCGGCAGAGCCAAGCCGCTGGTTGCGAGCGGCTGCTTTCCTGGGCTTCCCTCAGGCATGGGAGGAAAAAGGGGGAGAAGAAAGAGTGGAGACAAAAGAGGAGAGCAGGGGCAGAGTGCTTTGAGACAACAACGGGGCAAATCGGGGACACTTCCAAAGTGTGGATACTGAATGCATTGGTTTCTATGGCGATCTCACTTATCCGCGGATCGCTCCTTCCCTTGGGGGGGCGCTCTTCCCCCACCTTTCCAAGATGGCGGCGACGGGGCGAGCGGGCGTGCAGGAAATGCCGTCCGCTCGCCGGGCTCCCTGCTAGAGGCCGGTTGCAGCACGGACGATCGGTGAGGGGGCGGAGACCAAAGGTAGGAACAGGGGGGAGGTCTGAAGGGGTTTGTTTTGGGATTTTTCTTTTTAGCGGTAGAGGGTGGGACGGGCGTTTCGGCCCTGGTGGTGGCTGGTGGTACTGCAGTGGCCTTGCACAGGCCTGGGAGGAGATTAGCCAGTCTGTTGTGGCTTAGTGGCATGGATGAAAGTTTGTGATTTCCAAGCAGGAGTTTGCTTATGGGGTTGTGAGGGTTCTGGCAATGTGTGGGACTGTGTGGGCGCTGGGAGAAATGTTCTATTCTATTGTTTTGCAGTGTTATGTGGAGTATTTCTAATGTATGCATTGGTGCTCTGTGGGCTGAATGGGAGGGAAATGTATTTGGCTTCTGTCTTGCTGTGGGCTGTTTATGGGGTCCAATGTGTTGTTGCCATATGTGAGGTTCTGGTGGTGCTGGGGGAAATGTCCTGGTTTTATTGTTATGCTGTTTGATGTTTGCTAAAATGTCTTTCATGTACTTTTGGCTGTGTAAAGGTTGTGCAGATGGGGTGAGGGGAAGCAATGGTGGCTGGGTGTACTGGGAGGGACGAAGTTGATGTTGTGAACTATGGAGCTGAGTGGGGCAGAAGGAAAAAAAGGGTCTGGTACTGGTGCAACTTAGGCCATGGGCCAAGAGGAATACTGGGGGCCTTCGAGGTCAGAATCTCCAGATTCGACCTCACTGTTTTAGTCTCTGACTTGTTATTCATCCACAATTTCCTTCCAGTTCATTTTATTTTTGTCCTATGTAATCACAGGGAATGTCTTACTTATTTTGGGATCTCCCATGGTCCCAAGACCCTTCCACACAGCCATATAACCAGAACATCAAGGCAGAATAACCCATAATATCTGCTTTCAACTGGGTTATCTGAGTCCACACTGCCAAATATTCCAGTTCAAAGCAGAAAATGTGGGATTTTATTCAACTGTTTGGAAGGGGACCCAATGGTGGTGGTGGGGAACTCACCCTGCAGTGTTAGGATGTGCTCTCTACCATAGCGGGACTGTGGGCCATTTATGGTCACCTTACTGCCTAGGTAAGGTTAAGCCTGAATGCTTCGCTGATTGACACTTAGACCACGGAAATATCATTTATGGCCTTGAGAAAGCCCCGCCCGGGGGCGAAACGGGGGAGTGGCCCCGAAAAAAACTTTGGCATCGCCAACCCGTCGGCCTCTTTTTGAACTTATATTTTGGAGCTTATTCTACCTCCTATATCCCTGTGTCATCCGCCATTTGGACTTTACAGTTTTTGGGGACATCATTCAATTCTATGGACGGTCACTATATTATTTGAGGAGTTGCGATTCTATTATGATTTATTGCCATTGTTCTATTGCGTATAGAGCATCTCCTGTGATATTTTTCTCTATGTATGACTAGTCCTGATTAATGTGTGTAACATCTGTATAACCCAATGCTGTTTATGCGGTTATGAAATAGATATTTTGATATCTTAGTCTTTGTACTACTTGTTGTTCTTGCACCCAGCACTCAGTGATTTAGCTCATCTCCATTTCTCAGCCAAAGAGCCGGAGCTGCTGGTGGCACAGTGAGTTAAATCCTTGTGCTGGTAAGACTGAAGACCAACAGATCGGAGGTTCGAATCCAGGGAGAGCGCTGATGAGCTTCCTCTGTCAGCTCCAGCTCCCTATGCAGGGACATGAGAGAAGCCTCCCACAAGGATGGTAAAACATCAAAACATCCGGGCGTCGCCTGGACAACATTCTTGCAGATGGCCAATTCTCTCACACCAGAAGCGACTTGCAGTTTCTCAAATTGCTCCTGACATGGGGAAAAAAGCCGAAGAGCCAACACCTCCTAGGTCAGCTGTTTGGATTTCTGGGAGTTGAAGGCCCAAAACACTTGGGGATGTTTTTGGGAACCCCAGGTTGAGAACCACTGTCCTAGGTCATGTGGCCAGCATGACTGCATGGAGCGTTGTTACCTTCCCACAGAAGTGATACCTATTGATCTACTCACATTTGCATGTTTTCGAACAGCCAGGTTGGCAGAAGCTAGGCCTAACAGTGGGAGCTCACCCCGCTCCCTGGATTCGAACCACCAACCTTTTGATCACCATTGATAGTTGCCACTAAATACGTAGCAGCAACCGGGCTGTAACATGAGGTTATATAGTCTACTAGCCAAAATAGGCTGCGTAAAATAGGACAGCTGTGCATAGTTTAACATACTCTTAATTCCAAGACAGGGAGGGCATTTGTACCTTCCTTTGCAGTGGATTCCGTTACAATCAGCCCTACATATCCACGGATTCTGCATCCACAGATTCAACCATTCATGACTCATTAAAATAATAATAATCCAAGAAGTAAACACCAGGAGGGCCGAAGTCTGCCCATGCCTGATCTACACTGTAGAATTAATTAAGTTTGATACCACTTGAACTGTAGTGGTTCAATACTATGAGGAAAAAAATCCACTCAAAATTTAGTTGCTGCCTCCTGCAGAATTCTGGGATTTGTATTTTAGGGAGGAGGCTTTAACAGCCTCACTGAACTACAAATCCCAGAATTCTGCGGTTTGTGGAGCCATCACCAGCACTCTTTGCCAGAGAAAGCTAAATGTAAAAGCGCAAACCCTATGATTCCATAGCATTGAGCCATGGCAGTTCAAAACATATACATTGCGCTGGGGTTAGGTTCCAGGACCTCCTGCAATAAGTGAAAAACCACGATGTAGGGATACTCTATTTATTTTAATATTTATACATTATTTTAGTAGTTAGTAGTTTAGTATTTCTGCCTTTGAAGACAGTTCGGAAACTGCAACTAGTCCAACGGGCACTAACTGGAGTGACATACAGGGAGCATACCACTCCCCTGTTGTGTCAGCTCCACTGGCTGCCTGTCCACTTCCGAGCTCAATTGAAAGTGCTGGTTTTGACCTTTAAAGCTCTATACAGTTCTGCCCAGCTTACTTGTCCGAACGCATCAGCCCCTACGTCCCACCTTGTAACTTAAGATCATCCGGGGAGGCCCTGCTCTCGCTCCCGTCAGCATCTCAATGTTTAAGATCATCCGGGGAGGCCCTGCTTTCGGTCCCGCCTGTTTTGCAGGCATGACTGGGACGAGAGACAGGGCCTTTTCAGTGGTGGCTCCTCGGCTTTGGAATGCCCTTCCTAGTGATATCGGATCAGCCCCCTCCCTCCTGACATTTTGTAAGAAAGTCAAGACTTGGCTGTTCGAGCAGACATTCACAGACATTCACTTTAATTAATCGAGACCAACGGAATATTATGACGATGCAACGGAAACCGATTTTAAGAATGAGATGCTGAGATTTGTATTTTATAGTTTTAACTGTTAATTTGTATATGGCTGTTTTTATCATATTTATGATGTATTTTGTCTGTGGGCAGGGCCGTAGCCAGGATTTTGATTCGGGGGGGGGGCTGAGTTTGGTTCGGGGGGCTGAGACTGGGTGGAAGAGGGTCTACCCTAGCAAACCTTTTGTATTGTTATCCCAATAACCCCATGAATGTGGGATATAATGAGCATGGTGATCAGATCATGATATGAATAAACATAACAGTTTAAATAATGTACCAGTAAGGCCTTCTCGCGGACCACCCTGAGAATTTCGGGGGGGGGGGCTGAAGCCCCCTTAGCCCCCCCCCCCCTGGCTACATGCCTGTCTGTGGGCATTTGCTGCCGCTTGTTCACCGCCTCCAGTCGCCTTCGGGCTGAGAAGGGCGGTACAGAAGCATAGTAAATAAATAAATAATTGCGGCTGGTGGGGATGTCTGGTGTTCCAGCCTGGTGGCCATAGACAGACACCGGGGGTTCCAGCTGACCAGGATCAGATCAGGGATGATGGGTGGCCAGATGGGTACGGGTCTGCTGATGAAGAATTAGCCTGGGATGATGAATGGCTACATGGATATGGGCCTGAAGTTGAGGATAATGATGACTCCATGGAATTTAATTCTGAAGGAGACAGTGAGAGGCCCAGCGACCCTGATTCCCACGAGAACTACTTCACTCCTTTGCCAGATGAACATTTTGAGGATAGGGAGGACCGAGTTTCCCAGCAAGATAGCATTGCACCTGGGGCCGCTAATGAGGAGGAATTTGACAGGAGGGCTAGCATCAGATCCTTCCGGAAAGATTGGGCTTTGAGGAAGGGGGTGCGCTGGTCACATAGAACTTAGTTCCCTTTATTAGATTGGGCTGGGGTTGTTCTAGTCAGACCTGAAGCTACGTTCAGCTTGGAAGGACTTGGGTCCTGGGTTCTTGTCGGCCGCAGGAGCGGTTTGCCTTGTCTTTGCAACTTTGTTTTCCATGGGATTTATGCCAGCTTTTATTACCATTGTCTTGGAACTTATTTGAATTGCTTTTTGCCTTGGAATTGAATTGCCTTTCATTTTTCTACCTTTGGACTATTCCTTATCTCTATCTCTATATCTCTATCTCTATATATCTTCTCTCTATAGATAATAAAGCAGAATGTTTGTATGTATGTTTGTATGTGTGTATGTTTGTATGCATGTATGTGGCAGCGTTCTGATTGGCTGCTACTTTCACAGGCCACAGCGACCGGCACGGGTGATGGACGTGCACCAAACTTGGTACACATAACCCCCCTGACCCCCTTTACGTCCTGATACGGTTTGGGGGAGATAGACCACGGATTATGGGGTTTGTAGTACTTTCCAACACTTTGGTTCCCACTGATCACTGAGGCCACCAAAAAGGACCAAAACAGACCACACTTGGCACACACAGACCCCACGACCCACTCTACATCCTGGTGCAGTTCGGAGGAGGCTGGACCATGGATGATGGGACTTGAAGTACCTCTACTCACTTCCCAAGTCCGCTGTGACCCTCATGCAATTACTGATTGAGACCAAACTTGCCACACATAACCCCCATGACTGCCTTCAGGTCCTGGTGAGGTTCGAGGGACGGCTGACAATGGATGATGGGATTTGTAGTAGTTCCACACCCCTCTGTTCACACAGACTACTGCGGCCCCCAACAAACACCGATAAAGACCGCACTTGGCACACAGAGCCCCAGTGACACACTCTACATCTTACTGAAGTTTGGAGGGGCCCAGAACATGGATGATGGGACTTGCAGTACCTTCCCTCACTTTCCAAGACTGATACAAACCTAATCCAATGACTGAGCAGCACCAAACCTGGCACACACAGCCCTCATGACCCACTCTACATCCTGGTCCAGTTTTGTGTGAGATGGACCATGGATGATGGGACTTGAAGTACCTTTACTCACTTCCTCAAAACAATACAACTCTCATCCTCTTACCAATACAGACCAAACTTGGCACACAGAGCCCCCATCACCCAATCTACATCCTACTGCAATTTGGAGGAGGGTGGACCACAGATGATGGGACTTCCAGTACCTTCAATAATTGCTGGATACCACTTCAACTCCCAATAATGGTTGATCAAGGCCAAACTTGGCAGACAGAGCCTCCATGATCCACTCTACATCCTCCTGCACTTTGGAGGAGGGTACACCATGGATAATGGGACTCCCACTACCTTCACTAACTTCCTGAAACCACTACGAGCCACGTACACTTATAAGGACCAACCTTTACACAAAATGCCTTTCTCAAATGACCCGGGCATCACTGGGTCCCCAAGCTAGTTCTAAATAAAAGTACATGCATAGCATCTGCCTGGTGTGTGTGATCTAGGGCAGTGTTTCTCAACCTTTTTTGAGCCGAGGCTCATTTTTACATTTACAAAATCCTGGGGCACACCACCAACCAAAATGACACAAAATGTTTTATGGCGTTTGGCACCTCTTTTTCACAACAGGCTGCATATGCAGGTGACAAAGAGTAGGCAGAATAATAATAATATAGTGAAACTAGCAATATGCACAATTACAAAAGTTTTATAAAGTTAATGTATCAATATAGTGAATTTGAAACACACGAGTACAGTTTGGCACCCACATGATGTTGGCACCTCCATGGGAGAAAAGGAAAAATCTTCCCTTACCGCGTTGGATTAGGCTCTGTACTGGATAATCTGCAATATATAGAAGTTCAATATATAGGAGTTATCCACAGAGGGCAGCATGCGAAGGAGGAGAGGAGCGCAAGTGGGCTGTTCCAAAAGTTATCCACAAGTGGCCGGCTCCAAAATGATGCGGCGTCATTTTGGAGCCGCCCATTGGGCTCCTCTCCTCCTTTGCATGCTGCGTAACACTTTTCCCTCGCAGCAGGGGGTGTCTGCGGACAGAGCCTATTACCAACGTGGTAAGGGAAGATTTTTTCTCCCATGGAGGAGGACAAAATAATAGCGGCGGCAGAAGGAAGGGGGGCAAAAAGTTTTTCTGGAGGCACACCTGGAGCTCTGCAAAGGCACAGGAGTGTGCCTAGGCACACTGGTTGAAAAAGACTGATCTGGGGGGGAACTGCCGCGGTCTGAGGTGCAACAGGACGAGAGACAGGGCCTTCTCGGCTGTGGCTCCCTGCCTGTGGAATGCGCTTCCAAGCGAAATACAATCGACCCCATCCCTCCTAGGTTTCAGGAAGAAAAACCCAAATCCTGGTTATGGGACCAGGCCTTTGCACAGTAGCAGAATGCACCATGTGGATTAGTATAGGATTGGCAAGTTGATAAGACGAAATATGGCTTCTTGTTCTTAACCTGACCTGTGGACGACGGAACATTGTGTTTTTAACTTTACTGAGAATTGAGATGTTGTTTAAATGTTTTACATGTTATTTTTTATGGTTTTTAATATTGTATTTTAGGCATTTCAACAAAAAATTAATCCGCGAAACAGCGAGCCCGCAATAAGCGGACCGCGAAGTAGCGAGGGCGCAGTGTAGTGTGAACTGGGCCCTGTGCTGTATCGAGGCCAGGAAGCACCACAATCAGCTGGCACACAGAGCAGGTGGATACATACATACATACGGGGCGCCCCCTCCCTCCCTCCCTCCTCGCCCCCATTGGACACTAGGAGAACACAGCTGTTAAACAGGGAGACCGGGGGGGGGGGGAAGCCACGTCGCCGCCCCCCTTGGCCAGGGACTGGGGCTGCCCACTGTGACTCAGGCCCTGGTCCGAGGGATCGGTGGGCCCCCCTGCCTTTCTTCCCACCGAAGCCGAGCGTGGAGAGAGAGGGAGAGAGAGAGAGGCCAGGGATGCCTGGCGTTGCCCCTTTAAGAGCGCTGGCTTGAATGGCTCCAAGTGGCGCGGGGCACGTGACGAGGCCCGGGAGGAGAGAAAGGAGGGCTGAGCGAGTGAGTGAGGACGCAGCAGCGCTCGGCTCGGGAAGCGGCGGCAGAGGCGGCTCCCTCCTGTTCCTCTCCCCGCTTGTGCGTGCGTGAGTGAGTGAGTAGCCCGCGCGCTTCCCCTCCCCTGACCTCCTCCTCCTTCCTCTGGCTCCACCGGGCTTCTCTTATTGCATTTCTCTCCCTCCCCAATCGAGCCATTGATTGATCAAGGTGTCCCCCCTGCCCATTCCGAAGACCCCCAAGCTGGTAGCGAATTGAGTCGGTGTGCCTTTAAGACGAGGGGGGAGGGGGGCAAAGAGGGAGGGAAGGAGGGAGGGGGGAAATCCTGCTCTGCGCCCTTTATAGTCATCCTTCCGCCCTTGAGTTCCTTCATACTCCCCCCCCCCCCCTTCTTTCCCATTATTCTCCCCTCCCTCCTCCTCCTTTCACACTGATTCTAATGCGACTCTATCCCGGGATAAGGAGGAGGGATACAGGAAGAGCCTCCCTACCTATGCACCATCTAGCTTTATTTATCTATCTATCTAAGTATCTATCTAAGTATCTATCTAAGTATCTATCTAAGTATCTATCTAAGTATCTATCTATGTATCTATCTAAGTATCTATCTATCTAATCTAGGGAGATGCTCCTCAGCTTCATGGCTGTCCTAGAAATCTATTCCCAATCCCTCCATTGATTAATTTTCATTTTATTAGCCCATATTCTAGTTTAAATGCCTCTTTTGCTTATTTTTATTATTATAGCAAAATAATAATAATAATATTCCATTATATTTTGTTTTTATGTTATTATTATATTTTATAATATTATATCTTATTATTAGTATATTTTAGTATAATTATATATATATATATTATAATATATATTTCTTCTATTATAATAAAATCTATATTATATTTTTATTTTCTATTTTAATTGTAATTATATTATAATAGTATATTTTATTATTATATTTATTATTAGTATATTTTAGTATAATTATATATATTATATGTATTTCTTCTATTATAATAAAATTTATATTATATTTTATTATTAGTATAGTATATTTTAGTATAATTATATATATATTATATAATATATATTCTATTATAATAAAATTTGTATTATATTTTTATTTTCTATTATAATTGTAATTATATTATAATAGTATATTTTATTTTTATATTTATTATTAGTATATTTTTAGTATAATTATATGTATTTATATTATATTTTTATTTTCTATTTTAATTGTAATTATATTATAATATTATATTTTTATTATTATATTTTATTATTAGTATATTTTAGTATAATTGTATATATTATATAATATATATTTCTATTATTATAATAAAATTTATATTATATTTTTATTTTCTATTTTAATTGTAATTATATTATAATATTTTTATTATTAGTATATATATATAATTTTATTTATTTATTTTTATTATATAATAATTATTATAATAAAATTTATTATTATAATAAAATTTATATTATATTTTTATTTTCTATTATAATAATTGTAATTATATAATTATATTATTATTTTTATTATCTAATCATAATTGTATTTTTATTTTTATTCTATTCTAAATTCTATTATTTCATTTTAATTTCATTCTATTATAATTATATTATTATTCTATTATAATTATATAATTTATTTTTATTCCATTATAATATTTTTATTATATTACAAATATAAATATTAATATTACTATTTAATTACATTGGGCCACATGCAATAGTGTGCCTTGCTCACCCACCCTTGCACAAACCTCTTACGTATCTATAATTTATTTTTATTCTATTATAATATTTTATTATATTACAAATATAAATAGAAATATTAATATTATTATTTAATAATTACATTGGGCCACATGCAATAGTGTGCCTTGCTCACCCTCCCTGGCACAAACCTCTTATGTATCTATAATTTATTTTTATTCTATTATCATATTTTTATTATATTACAAATATTAATATTACTATTTAATTACATTGAGCCACATGCAATAGTGTGCCTTGCTCACCACCTTTGTACAAACCTCTTACGTATCTATAATTTATTTTTATTCTATTATAATATTTTTATTACATTACAAATATAAATAGAAATATTAATATTATTATTTAATTACATTGGGCCACATGCAATAGTGTGCCTTGCTCACCCTCCCTTGCACAAACCTCTTATGTATCTATGTGAGTAATTAATTATATGTGTGTGGATGTATGTGTGTACGTATATATGGAGAAAGGAGGGGGGAGGGTTTGAAATACTCTGTATATTAATCTGTCCTCTAAGCAGGCTTAGCTCTCTCTGCTCTGCAAACTGTAGCCTTTAAAAAAATTGCTTTGGGTCTATAATAATAATAATAAAAATACATAAATAGGCTCTTCTATCTTAAATGTTGGGGTTTTTTTTTCCTTTCCAAAATGATCCTGAGCTGGAATTTCCCGGCCCTTTTTTGCCTCCCTTGTTGGGTGCCATAGCCTGAGATTAAATAGCAACCTTTCTCTTGCTTCCTCCTTTCTCTTCCTTCTTTCTCTCTCTCTCCTTTTATTCCTTCTGTCTTTCCCATCTCTTAAATTGGGCTCCTTTACAAAGGTGAAAGCAGCAGCGGTCGGTTGCCTTCAGTGGTGGCGCTGCCAACTCATTCCTGGCGAAGGGGGCTTTGGGGGAGCGGTGGCCTATATATATATGTGTGTGTGTGTATATATAGGATTAAAAATTTTTTTTCAATATTTTAAAGAAGTGGGGGAGGCGAGGAAGACCCAAGATGGCTGGAGGTGGTTAGGAGGGGTATATTTTTTTTATTTGATGTGATGATAAAAGCAAAAAAAAAAAAGGCACAGCAGCTGCAGCTATATAAACTCAATTTTGAGCCCTCCCCCTCTCTCTCTCTCTCTCTCTCTCTCTCTCTCTCTCTCTCTCTCTCTGCAGGGTGGTGCTATCCATAATACGCCTTTCCTATCTAATTTTTTATTTTGTTTGTACTTTGTAAAGCAAAAGGGAAAAAAACCCAAACAATTCTAATAATAATAAAAAAAGAAAACACAAAACCCACCCTGCTCAAAATGGCTGAGGACGGAGTGAGTGAGTGAGTGAGTCCTCCTGGAATTGTACATTTCAGCAGTTCCCTTTCAGCCTGTGCGCTTCTCTGTCCTCTTCCTCCTCCTCCTCCTCCTGCTCTTTCTCTCCCTCCCTCCTCCCTTCTTTTTTCAGGCTGGTTCCAAAAGGAGAAATAGCTTTCATGTCAGAAGGAAAACAGAAGCAAAAGGGGAAGAGGCGGGGGCTAAGCTCTTCATTAGCAGTTGAGAAATTCCTTTTCAGTTTGATCAAGGCATACTTGTTTTCCTTCCAGTGCGAGCAACCCATCACTCTCCCAAAAAGCCTGGGGGATTTTGGAGCGGGGAGTTATTGTTTTCCAGTTCTCTCCGGTTAATCCCGAGAAACAGATTTCACAAAGACCTAGAGTCCCAGAGAGTGTATTAAAAAAAGAGAGAGCAGGTTGATTCTCTTGGTTGAATTTGTCTCCGGAGGTTTCCACTCTTCCGAGTCCTTATTTTTCTCCTTCTTCTCTTCTTCTTCATTTGTGAAAAAAGGAGCAAAGGATGGGAGGGTCCCTTTGGCCCTGGACTGGAATTTCGTCTGAATGATTGACTGTCTTCCCACTGAGATTGCACTGTTCCCAAAGCCAACGAAGATTGATTTTTTTTCTATTTTTTTCTGCACCATTCAGCTGCATTAGAAGTTAGCCGTTTTGTTTCTTTTTCATCTTGAATTTGGATTTTTTTTATCTTCCGACTTTTTTTCCTCCCCCTTTTGGTTTAATTAAAGACTTGAACTTTGAACTGTGTATCCGAGGGGAGGGGCGGAAAGGAACTTGGAAAGGACTTTTTCTGGAGTTCAGTCAGGAGAAAGAAAAGTTCTTTCAAAACTTCAAAACGTTGGGCAGAAAGTCATGATACGTTGGCAACGTTACCCTTAGAAGGTTCATATGGCATTTGGACTCATTGCCTCTGGATTTTGTATGGATATTTTTCAGCGCTCGGTAAGTTTGGCTCTTTGGAATCAGAAGTCTAAGCTCTCTATAAGAGTTAAAATGGTTGGGGTTTAAATATTAGCAGAAATTTCGCATTTGAATCTTTAGTACTCATAATTAATTTCACTGCATCTGTTCGATTTCTCTGCTGGATTTTCTGGAGGGGAGGCTTTGAATTTTAGGAATTAGAGCTGCATTTAATTTTTTTTAAATTTTTTTTTTTTGATTTGTTAGCAACTTAGTGGCCTTTCTGTTGCAAAAGAGGACATTCATCGCCATCTGCATTGGTAGACCAAAAAAAATACCCTGATTATTTTAAAAGAGATTTTTTTAAAAAAACAAAACAAATCAAGCCCCACATTGGAGTGAGACATGGCTGAAAACTGGAAGAACTGTTTCGAGGAAGAGCTTATATGTCCGATCTGCCTGCACGTCTTTGTGGAACCTGTCCAGCTTCCTTGTAAGCACAATTTCTGTAGGGGATGCATAGGAGAGGCTTGGGCCAAAGAGGCAGGGCTGGTGAGGTGCCCCGAATGTAACCAGGCCTACAACCAGAAGCCCAACCTGGAGAAGAACTTAAAGCTGACCAACATCGTAGAGAAGTTCAACTCACTCAATCTAGAGAAGACTCCCTCAATCTTACATTGTGTCTTCTGCCGCCGGGGCCCACCTTTGCCTGCCCAGAAGATCTGCCTGAGGTGTGAGGCTCCCTGCTGCCAGTCCCACGTCCAGACGCACCTGCAGCAGCCCTCCACGGCCCGTGGGCACCTCCTGGTGGAGGCGGACGACATCCGGGCCTGGAGCTGCCCCCAACACAATGCCTATCGACTGTACCACTGCGAGGCCGAGCAGGTCGCTGTCTGCCAGTTCTGTTGCTACTACAGTGGGGCCCACCAAGGACACTCGGTCTGCGACGTGGAGATCCGGCGCAACGAGATCAGGGTAAGTGAGCGTGGAGCGTGGCCTCCCTTCCTTTCAGGTCCCTCGCTTTGTGTCTGCAGTGGGTTAATAGTATGTTTGGTAGCCAATCAAAGGCCACCAATAAATCAGATCCCTACCCCAGAGGGTTTCTAGTCTCTGCAAACAAGGGGCAAAACCAAATGTGATTTGCCAAATCTGCCATATTCGCATCAGTGTGAGTGTCCATGGAGCATGGTCTCCTTCCCTTTGCGGTTTCTCAATTTGGGTCTGCACAGTACTAGCAGAATGTTTGGTAGTAAAATAAATTTTAAAAACCCCTACAAACTAGATCCTTTCCCCAGAGGTTCTCCAGTGTCTGAAATTCCATGAAATAAGATTTGCCAAAACTGTTCAGAGACTATATTGCAGTGGTTCTCAACCTGTGGGTCTCCAGGTGTTTTGGCTTACAACTCCCAGAAATCCCAGCCAGTTTATACCAGGAATTCTGGAAGTTGAAGGCCAAAAACATTTGGGGATCCAAAGGTTGAGAACCACTGCTATATTGGCACAAAGTGAAAAAGTGGTGGTGCAGTGAAAGATTTTTCTCCCTTGGTTCTGTTTTTGATTGTGCGTCAACTGGATCAATATTGGCCCAATAGTTCTCCATGCGAACCTCCAGTTCTACCAAGAATAGTTTTTATCTTTAGAGAGTTAGGCCTCATCTACACTGTAGAATTAATGCAGTTTATTGGCAGCAATGGCTCAATGTTAAGGAATCATGAGAGTTATGGTTTGGAGTGATACCAGCACTATTTGGCAAAGAAGGTTAAAGGCCTTGTAAGACTACAACTCACACAATTCCATAATATTGAGCCATGGCAATTGTAACTAGTATCAAAATGCATTAATGCTACAGTGCAGACACACCTTTAGTTTGCTCCTTTGACTCAAATATAGCCTGTTACGGTCACAAAATGAACCATTCCAGCCAAAGGTGACCTTTTCTTTTAATTCTCTTTTATGCAAGGCCGACAAAATAGATTTTCCTATCGCTGCCAATGAGATTTGCTGCATGTTACTGGGTACAGCTGTGCTCCACCTTTGCCAGTGCTGACGTCTGAGGTGTGGGGAAAATGAAGTAAACAAAAGCTGACATGATCTTTTCAGGGCCCATTAGAAATGCATCAAGGGAAAGAGACCCTCGCTGAACAGGATGTGATGAGGAAAGGGAGGGGATAAAACAGCAGGAATGTGTGTGGGTTGTGCAGAAGGGGGGCAAATTGATCCCTTTGATTGTGGCTGTTGAGACAGATGTGTGTGTGCTCTTGTGAGCCTGTGTAAAGGGAATGGATTGTACGATGGTGGTCTCTGCGATTGTTTTTATCACCCAGTGCAAACAATGGCATCTCTTTAAGTCTTCTGTAAACAAGTCACAGAATAGGAGGAAATCAGCTTAAGCTACCGATAATTTGTATATGGTGGTTAGATAACTGAAAGTCTACTAGTGAGTTAAAAGAGTTTATGTGGGGATAATTTTTTTTGTCAGTTACGCGTATGAGTACCTGTGATTCTTGGTAACTTCTCCCCCCAGAATGCTGTAAACAATAAAATGCAATTTGTGCTGTGGCTCATCCTGGGAACTGCTCCTAAAGGCCTGACCCCTCTGCTGCTTTCACACAAGAGTGGGGGGGAGAGGAAATCCAAAGGGCTTGGAGGGTTGAGTGCCCTGAAATCTGGTTCCAGGCAGCTTGGCTCCCAGGGGTTGTGGGAGCGCGTCCTGGCGTACAATGCATCCCCTCCTATTGTAAGGCCTGTCAACGTCAAGTCACCATCTTCCTCCCCCCACTTCTTTCCCTGTCTTTTCTGGCTGAGCTCCTAGGAAGCGGAAATTTCATAGGAACACAAACATGTCCCTTCTCTTTCTCTCCCGTCCCCCACCTTCGCCCCCGTTGCCTTGGCTTCACGCTTTGGAGGGACGTGCGAGGCCGTGTCTTCCTGGCTGTCCAGATGGGAAGGGTATTCCAGTGACAAGCCATTTCTTTGGCATTGGGGGAAGGGGCTTTCACTGGAGCAAGCCCAACAACTTTGCTCTAACAATGGTGCGGGTGGGAGGGATGTTTAAGAAACCTGGTCTTATTGTGCTCCAAGCTATTCTAATGTTTTTGGCCTTTGGAAATGTCAGATTACAGAGGGGGAAAATGACATGCATGAACGGAAGACTGGGGCAGAAAACCCCTGGAAAGAATAATGCGAAAGCTGATTGGAGAGGGATTCTTGAGATCATTAAATGCAAATGAGCTGCCCTTCTAACAGCCTAATTATATTTCTTGAAATGACGACTGAAGGGTGGAAATGTTCCCCTTGTTTGGGGATGGAGCTAGGTTGCAATCTGCGTTTGGGGATTGTAAGATTGGAATCAAGGAGTGGTATTTTACTCCGGGTTAATACGGAGTTCAAGGGTGTGATCTTGAGTATGTGGCATGACTCAAGGTGTCGTAAGGCAGTTGTTCTCCAAAGTCCTGGAATTTAGGCCTTGTTATTTGTCTTTTTTTTCTGATTAGGCTCCTCATTTCCAAGGAAGCTGCAACACACAGCCGCGCGGATTCCACTCAGGCACCATTGTGTAGGATAAATATTTAACAACAAATGAACAAGGGTGCCTGTAAAATAGAGGCAACTTCCTGTGTGTTCGAATGCTGCCAAAATGACTCACCATTTAGCCATTAAAATGGGGAAGAGGTGGTGGGGGGGGGGGAAGGAAGACAGAGGAGTCGTAAATAAAACTGCTATCTAATTATTTTCCAATTGGACAGCCAGGCCCTTGTGCGGATGGGGTGGGGGCGTGCTGGGTAGAAAGAAGAGCTTGTGAGCTGGAACAGGAAGGCTATTTTTTCCTCTCCTGGGTTTTTGGGGGAAGCCAAGGATCTCTGCGGAGATGCCGGAGGCTCCACCACGCCCACACAGGAAGAAGGAAGATCCAGCGAGACTGTTGGGAAACTCAAAGGCCTGCCTTCTCCCTCCCCTCCTCCTCCTCCTCTCTCCTTTCTATTAATAGGTGCCCATAAGGGAAAAAGAGGGGAGGAATGCTGGGCCAAGCAGAAAAAAAAGATGCCCCCCCCTCTCTCGCCACTGGATCTGGGAGAGGCTTGCTGGTGACGTGACTGCCAAATCCCAGTGGCGATTCTGTTCAGAGCGAGCTTGTTTTTAATGAGTCAATTTTCAGGAATCTTTAGTTTTGTGTCCACACCCATCTTTTTTTTTCTTTTCTTTTTGCGAGAAGTTTGCCCTTGTATGTGTGTGCCTTTCTGTTTGTTTTCTGTTTTGCTGTAGGCTTGCAGTGTGGGAGCCTGCAGTCTTCTTGACCCATTTTAGAATGCCTCTGCTGTGGGTAGTCAGGCTGCATTCTGTGCGGGTTGCTTGAAAGGCCTTGCAGTATTTCCTGTGGGGATTTTCCTGAATAAGCAGCAATAGCCTCCAGCAGCTCAAGCAGATGGACGCCATGTCCTTGAGGTGGGATGGGTGACTTTGGGTTGGAGTCTAGCTACCTTGCAGCGCACAATGTACTGCTTTGTGTGTTGAGTATGGCCAAGAATATATATATTTTTTGTTTCTCATTACAAAAAGGATTACCACTTAGAACATAGGGAATTTCGCAGATCTTGGAGGAGTTATTTTTGGATCATAACTCCCCGAATTCCTGAGCCTTTATGACCACTGACCTGATTATTTGGAGGAACATTTCATCCTACAAACTAACATTTCCAAGCTCTCCTTAAAGGCTAGTGTGCCACTCACATGTTCATTTAATCTCACCGAATCCGGTGTGTGCCATTTTTCTTTTAACAAGGAAGATTTCTCTTTTCGAGGTTTCCTGTACAATATTATTTTGTGCTTTCTCTCTGAAGTATGTTGAAAGTACTAAAACTGAGACTAAATGGCCATCTTTAAGGAATTCTGTTTTGCAGAGACTTACTGAGTATGGAAGAGGGATGGACTAAAAAGATAAAGGTTTCCCCTGACATTAAGTCTAGCCGTGTTCAGCTCTGGGGGTGGTGCTCATCTCAGTTTCAAAGCCAAAGAGCCAGTGTTGTCCGTAGACATCTCCAAGGTCATGTGGCCAGCATGACTGCATGGAGCGCTGTTATCTTTCTGCAGAAGCGACACCTATTGATCTACTCACATTTGCATGCTTTTGAACTGCTAGACTGGCAGAAGCTGAGGCTAACAGCAGGAGCTCACTCCACTCCCCAAATTTGAGCAACTGACCTTTTGGTCAGCAAGTTCAGCAGCTCAGCGGTTTAACCCACTGCGCCACCAGGGGGTTCATGGTCTAGATCAGTGATTCTCAACCTGTGTGTCCCCAGATGTTTCGGCCTCCAACTCCCAGCTGGTAAACTGGCGGGGATTTCTGGGAGTTGGAGGCCAAAACACCTGGGGACCCACAGGTTGAGAACCAGTGATCTAGATCAGTGTTTTTCAACCTTTTTTGAGCTGCGGCACATTTTTTACATTTACAAAATCCTGGGGCACACCACCAACCAAAATGACACAAAATGACACTCTAACACAGTAATACATATGGTTAATATATTTTTAAATGTATTTATACACTGAGAGTGAAATTTGGGCCTGTTTCGATGAACACAACATAGATATCCTGGCAGGAATGGCAGAAAGACACACACGAAGGTCTTGCTCAACAGCTGGGAGTTATAGTTCACCCGCAATCAAAGAGCATTCTGAACTCCACCAATGATGGAATGAAATCAAACTTCCCATACAGAACTCCCACAAGGGAGCCCGAGTGGAGAAGAAAAAGTCTTCGGCAGGAGGGGGAAGAAAGGGTATTGGAGGTTCCAATTTCCCACGGCACACCTGATGATTGCTCACGGCACACTAGTGTGCCCTGGCACACTGGTTGGGAAACACTGATCTAGATTATCTTTATTGCCCCCATTAGCTTGTGTAAATATGATCCCACCAAAGGTACTCATCAAGTTAAGTTCTTAGAACCCATAGAGTTGGAAGAGGCCTTGTAGGTCATCCAGTCCAACCCACTGCCAAGAAGCAGGAAAATGGCCTTCAAAGCACCCCTGTGCATTGTTAGAGGTGTGCTGGTCACAACAGCTTTCCACACTATATGTTACAGAATGACGTTGATGTATGAGTAAGTGCATTTACTCACAGTTATTCCTATTTCCTCCCCTCCCTTTGCTTTCATCTACTGTTGAAATTTCAGTTGTAAACGAAGTGGGGCAAGGACTTGCCTTTTTGTGTGTATTTTATTTGCTGAATGCCAAGTTGGTGATATATAAAATGAATAACAAAACTTGGCTGCGTCTGATGCAGGCTGTGTCTCTTCTGGTTGCTGAGTAATGCTTCTTCGCAGTTTTCTTTCCTTGCGAGATAGTGCTTCATTAAAGAAGCTTCTGCACACTAGTTACCTTGACTATGTCCAGGAATGTTACGGCCATTGTTCTGAAAGAGCTTTTTGTCCATCCCCCCATCTTTTTTTTTCCTTCTCAAAAACACTCTTCATATTCACCTAAGCAGCAATCTGTGAGCCTCCTTCTCTTTTGCCCCCATTGCAGTAGGCTGCATAGCTTCATTATGCTTATAATGCAATTGGCATCATGCTTGACAAAATAAGTTTTTCGGTCCTCGGGGAAGGAAGGACGTGTGTATGCAAAATTAATGACGGAGGGGAGCAGGGATGCTATGAAAAAAGAAGACTGCAAATTCCCTTAGAGCCGTGCGACAAACTAGGGGAAGCTCACTCATATTCAGATTGATAAGGAATGGAGAAGAAGGATGAACTGATACTCCTTAGCCTTAAAATATGGAATAAGGGTATTTCCCCTCATTATCAAGATTAGAGATGCAACGTTAATTCTAGAGCTGGATTTCTTTCAGCATTTTTGCTGGCTTTAGTCTTGATTTTGACAATGCATGAAGGTGTCAGAAGAAGGAGGTAGTAAGCAATGTTCACTTGGATCGGAACATCGAATGTAAACACTGGAATGCTAAAAGGCATCATGGCATTCCTGGGCCTTAGAGTCAATTTAGCAACGTTGTAGAATCCCACTGAGTAGATAAGACAGGGCTATTTCAAAAATATTATTGTGAAAAATAACTATATTGGTGTGTATATGAACCAATTCCCTATACATTTATTCTAAATTAACGAATGGCAGTGAGAAAGGAGTGCTCTGCTTCCAGGCCTTGGAAACACAAGGAGCAAAATTTGATTAGGGGTTGCTTTATCCTTTTTGCAGTGCTCCGGTTGCTGCAATAAGTATTTAATATTGGAAAGGCAAATATAGATCCCAGATGCACAGGTTGGATCAAAGCTGATTTGTGTTTTCTATGCATTTGTTGGTGGCCCTCTCATACATGTTTCTAGAGCAGTGTTTCTCAATCTTCCTAATGCCGCGACCCCTTCATACAGTTCCTGATGTTGTGGTGACCCCTAACCATAAGATTATTTCCATTGCTACTCCATAACTGTAATTTTGCTACTTTTCTGAATTGTAATGTAAATATGTGATATGCAGGATGTATTTTCATTCACCGAATCAAATTTGACACAAATACCTTTTACGTCCAAATTTGAATGCTGGTGAGGTTGGGGGGTTGACTTATGTTTTTGGGAATTGTAGTTGCTGGGATTTATAGTTCATCTACAATCAAAGAGCATTCTGAACCACACAAACGATAGAATGGGGCCAAACGTCCCACACAGGACCCCCATGACCAACAGAAAATACTGGAGGGATTTGGGAGGAATTGACAGTGGTTTAGGGGAGAACACACCTGCTCTCCCTTCCTCGCTTGGAGTCTCAGAAACAGCTCTTCCTTTGGCTGAGAGGCTGGCTGAGAGGCTGTCCAATCACAGCAGGAGGAGGGCTTTTGGTGAGGATTTGCCTCTGTTTCCAAAAAGGAAAAGAAGGATAGGTAGAGAGATCTTCAGCCTTCTCTGCCAAAAGGGTTCCTAAGAACAGTAGAAATATGTGTTTTCTGATTGTCTTTGGTGACCCCTCTGAAACCCACCTTGTGATCCCACAGGGATCCCAACCCCCAGATTGAGAAACGCTGTTCTAGAGAATTCAACTTTCACATATTGTAGAAAACCATGTTATGGGATTGATAAAAACCAGATTGCCATATCAAGAGTATTAGTTCTGTAGAGTTATGTTCCCAGTATCTCCTTTTGTGAGTATGAACAAACCAAACATTGAAGGAATGGGTGGGGATTTGTAAGCAAAATAGTTGTGATAAGTCCACAGTGAGTTATTTTGTTTATAGACAGCAGATCTTGTACTGAAAGTCCAAGTTACAGTGAGCCCTCAGTATCTGTTTGTGTTCTGAAACACTTACAATCAAAATCTGTGGATGCTTAAGTTCCGTTACAGGCAGTCCCCAAGTTACAAACATCTGACTTACAAATGACTCATAGTTACAAATGGGGGTGAACAGCTCAAAAGTTTGCTTTTTGGAATTAAAAAAAGATACAGATATGAGCTAAGGTTGGTTGAATCTGTGGATATTCAGGACCAACTGCACAATGATTATGCTAAACTAGAAAAATGCAAGGCTAAGGCCAAACACCCTTTTGCAGATTATCTGGTTTTAAGCAGAACTGCAGAGCTTTGATGGTTATGCAGATGTCATTTCAATTAGTTAAATTCTTGTCTGTGCTTTATGGGAAAGGTCCTGAGGGCCATTGCGGGCTGGGTTGTTTTGGTTGTGCAGTGATCTTGGATATTATTATTATTAGGAGTCTGGTGCATGCCATGGTCAACAGTAGCTGGGATAGCTTATACTTGTTTATGCTAAGATTGTATTCTTACTCGGCTTTAAATGTACTTTCTCAGGATGTCAGAGACAATAAATTTGTATTCTGAACAGTCTGAAAAACAACCCAAATACTTTCCAGCTTTGCATTTAGGCCTTCTAAGGCAGCAGGTCTACTGGCCTCTTTTTGGAAGCTAAAGCCTCGCTGCACTCGTAATGGAAAACCTGCAACTTAGCTTGGCTAATTTTTGAAAATACAACCAAAGGACATTTTAATTCTACTGCTGACATAGATATTCCTGCCACCCTTGACCCAGAATCCCATTTGCTTATCTGTGCTAAAATTATAACCAATATAACTTAAGTTGGTATCAATAAGAAATGATTTTGTATTGTTCCAAAATGATATCATTTTGCATAATTTAATTTTTTTGTACTGCGATACCATAGGTTTTCGGGGCAACTCAAACAATAAAAACAATAACATTTATTTATTTACTTTATTTATATTCCGCTCTTCTCACCCCGTAGGGGACTCAGAGCGGATTACAGTACACATACTTGCGGACAATCCCTGCAGTTCAACATATGACATATAAACATGTGACATTTATCACAGTACATACATTTTGACGTATTACACACAAATATAGACGAACAGAGGCAAACTTTCTGGCCACCAGGGGGAGCTGACACACTCATCTCTCAGCGTTTTCCAGCATCCCTTTGTTGTTTCTTCCGCATTCCTCAGCAATTCCTGGGTTCTTTTTAATGGCCTCATAAATCAGTCAAAATTTGCCTCCCCACTTTAATGTAGTACCTTTATCTCCTACTTGACAAATGTAACTGTCTTTCAGGCTGCAAAGGTCGGCAGCAGGCTACACTTAAGGTCGAGAACCCACCCCGACCCGGGCCGGCCTCGAACTCATGACCTACTGGCCAGAGAGATCTTATGCAGCTGACACTTAGCCAGCTGCGCCACATTCCTGGTGCTATGTCTTATTTACTTTGCAGAGGGAGTTCATGGAGTTTTCCTTTTTGCTGTTGTGCCTTCCAGTCATTTCCTTTGACTTGTGGCAACTTTAAGGCGAATCCATAGGATTTTCTGTGGCTGAGGGGGAATGACTTGTCTTTGTGGCATAATGTAAAATCACATGTAGTTCACGTTTGATCAGTCCACACACTGTCTTGCCAGAGGAAGAAAATATGCCACACAGATTAACAGTAAATAACAAGTAGTTTCCTCTTCGTAATACAGAACAACATATATACAATCATGTAAGAGATTTAAAATGGTCTTTCTTTGTCCATGTGGAGAAACTCTTTCCAGCAGCTCATGAACCAAGAGCACCAAACAATATATCTCTGCTTCTGAGCACTTTCACAGCTCAAGCCTGAATAATGTAACAGTAACCAAAACTCCCAGGCTCAGCTAGCTCCCCAGGTGTGGCCCAACCAATCAGCTTTGTGTACCTTATTTTACAGTTGACACACATACAAACACAAACTGGTTTCTTACATGCCCTAGCACAGGGGTGCCCACACTTTTTCAGCATGCAAGCTACTTATAATAAAACCAAGTCAGAAAGATCTACCGAAAGTGAAGCAGGGCGGAGCAGGGGGAGGGGGCGTGGCGTGGCGTGGCTCCGCCCCCTGGCTTTAGCTCTACCACAGCTTCTCCAGGCTTGAGGAGGGTAGTGCCAAGCCAGTGGTGGCATAGCTAGCCATTATTGGCTTGGCACTACCCTCAAGGCTGAAGAAGCTGTGGTAGAGCTGTAGCTGGGGGAGGGGGCGGGGCTTGGCGCGGCATGGCTTCGCCCTCTCCCCATCTGGCTTTAGTGCTACCACAGCTTCTCCAGGCTAGAGGAGGGTAGTGCCAAGCCAGTGATGGCATAGCTAGCCACTACTGGTTTGGCACTACCCTCCTCAAGGCTGAAGAAGCTGTGGTAGCACTGAAGCCGGGGGAGGGGGCGGGGCTTGGTGTGGCCTGGCTCCGCCCCCTCCCCCTCTGGCTGTAGCGCTACCACAGCTTCTCCAGGCATGTGGTGGGTTGTGCCACGCCTGTGGTGCCAAAACTTGTCCCTAGTGGCTTGGCACTACCCTCCTCAAACTGTATACAGGGGGCAGCTCTCAGGCCTGGAGAAGTTGTGGTAGCACTAAAGCCAGATGGGGCACTAAAGCATGGGTCGGGATATGGCTGGAAGAACGCTGAGAAGGTGGCTCATGGCTCCGCCCCCTCTAGAAGTGCCCCATCCAGCTGGGATCGACCTCCTTCGGTCCCGGGATCGACCAGTCGATCGCGATCGACTTCCTGTGCAGCCCTGCCCTAGCAGCCTTGAATAATCAGTGAATCGAGCCTCCACAGTTAGAGCCCAGCCATCAAACCACTGCGCCCAACTGGATCTCAGGTTTTCCTTACATTTACCATAAAAAGTGCCTGCAGTAATTTTCAGTACTGGAACATTTATAGTTAGTTTTAATTCAGAAATTTTGCTGAAACGCTTAAACAAATTATCTTAAAATACTTGTTCAACAAAAGCCCTTTATTTTATTATGTACTTGTAGAAGAAATAAAGAAAAACATGGTGCATGCTCTATGCCCAGCCACTTCTATAACAAATGCAGTTGGAGTAGAGTTACTGCTTTAGTATTATCAGCATTTTAAAATAAAACGGCTTCAAAACCATATTTATAAAGATGGCTTTAAGAAGAGAGATTGTATGAACAAGACTCTCCTTTTCCCAGCATTTTGTCTTCAGCGGTGTAAGCATTTTGTATGCCAGGGCTTTTATGTAAAACCACAGTCCTCCTTGGTTTTCTTCTATGAGGAATGTTCTTTTTTGCTGCAACAATTCTGTTCTGGCTAAAGGGCAGGAAAGAGTTGGATTGCATGGGTAGAGGTAGCTGTTCAGCAGGGGACAAAGCCCAGCCCATTATATCTATTGAATGAGAAAAGGCTATTGTTTGCCTTCATTTAAAATAAGAAAAAAAGGGCATATAGCTTGCCAAAGGCAAATGGATTTTTTTTTTGCAAGGAAAGAATATGAAAGGAGTCACCTTTGGAGAGGAATCTAGGACAAGTGGTGAGAAGGGTAAACAAACTGGGAGAAGAGTAAATGGTAGTTAAAACATTTTAAGAGTAGATGATAGTATCATGTTCCATACCTAGGCATCTTTCTGACCTAGTTGTGGATGTTACATACCCTAAAGCAGTGTTTCCCAACCTTCCTAATGCCGTGACCCCTTAATACAGTTTCTCTTATTAAAATTATTTTAGTTGCTACTTCATAACAGTAGTTTTGCTACTGTTATTACTCGTAATGTAAATATCTGATATGCAGGATGTATTTTCATTCACTGGACCAAATTTGGCACAAATGTCCATATGCCCAAATTTGAATACTAGTGGGGTTGGGGGGATTGATTTTGTCATGTGGGAGTTGTAGTTGCTGGGATTTATAGTTAACTTAAAATCAAAGAGCATTCTGAACTCCACCAACAATGGAATTGAACCAAACTTGGCACACACAACTCCCATGTCCAACAGAAAATACTGGAAGGGTTTGGTGGGCATTGACCTTGTGTTTTGGAGTTATAGTTCACCTACATCCAGAGAGCACTGTGGACTCAAACAATGATGGATCAGGACCAGACTTGGAATGGATACTCAATATGCCCAAATGCGAACACTGGTGGAGTTTGGCTAAAATAGGACTTGACATTTGGGAGTTGTAGTTGCTGGGATTTATAGTTCACTTACAATCAAAGAGCACTCTGAACCCAACAACGATAGAATTGGGCCAAACTTGCTACACAGAACTCTCATGACCAACAGAAAATACTGTGTTTTCCAATTGCCTTTGGCGACCCCTCTGACCTCACCTCACAACCCCCCAGGGGTCCAAACCCCCAGGTTGAGAAACACTGCCCTAAATGCAGCAATCCCAGCTAATCTTAGAAGCTAAACAGTGTCAGCCCTGGTTCCTACTCTGATAGGAGACTGCCAACAAATTCTGGGTCTTGTGAGGTATTTTTCAGAGGAAGAAACTGAATATTTCTTGTCTGAAATTTGTAAGGCCATCATACATCAACAAGAGGCTCAAAGGCACATGCATACACACACACCTCCCTCCTCTCTTTTGGTCTTTATCTTTTTTGTGGGTGGATGTGCTCACATTGCCACGATTGCAATCTTGCACATGCAAGTCGAAGCACAGCTTTCCCCAGGCTGGCCTGTAGAGCCGTGCTGCCTGTCTGCTTTTCCTGGCTCCCTCTGCTGCGGTGCCTGTCACTTTAAATGCTGGGCTGCGGGCTTTCTTCCCCACCAGAGCTCTTCCAGTCCGGTCTTGCCTTTCCTCCCTTCCTGCTGAAAGAGGGATCGGGGCTTGTGTTGCCCTCTGGTCCCTTGGCCTACAGCACCTTTCATCTTCCCCTGCTTGAGTTGCCAAATGAGTACTGCTGTATCCAGTGATTTTTCTCTTCGTTGGGCATAGCGTCCAAATGCTTTAAAATAAAAATATTCGGAATGACTTGCTAAGCCTTGGGTGATCACAGCCAATCTGCCATCGCCCTCCCGGTTTCGTTGCCTTGCTCCCCTCCTCCCCGCTGCCCCTTTCGCAGGACTCCCTTGACGGATTGGTCTGGACAGCTTCTAAATTCTTTTAAAGCCGGGCTTTTGTTTTCATGGAAATTTAGGAGGCAGGAAATTAAATTTATGAGATAGCAGGAAGAACGGGTTCATAGGAATCTTGGAGATTACGGGTCTCTCTCTCTAACCATAGGAGGGAAAACCGATGACCTTTCTTTTGGGGTATTAGACCAGGGCGGAGTTGGCTCTGAGGATGTGAGGCAAAGGTATCTTGGGAATTCTTATCTCTAGTAAAGAATGGGTTTGCATTTCCTTCTGTTTTTCTGCTCTTATTTTCCTTCCTTTTCAGCCCTTCAACAATTGGATTGCAAAAAAATTGCATATGGTTTCATTTTAATTTAACTAACCTTCACTGTCCAACCCCTACATGCTTTAGATCGGTGGTTCTCAACCATCTTAATGCCGTGACCCCTTAATACAGTTCCTCGTGTTGTGGTGACCCCCAACCATAACATTATTTTCGTTGCTACTTCAAAACTGTAATTTTGCTATTGTTATGAATCACAATGTAAATACCTGATATTCAGAATGTATTTTCATTCACTGGATCAAATTTGGCTCAAATACCTGATACGCCCAAATTTGAATATTATTGGGGTTGGATAGGGGATTTATTTTGTCATTTGGGAGTTGTAGTTGCTGGGATTTATAGTTAACCTACAATCAAAGAGCACTCTGAACTCTACCAACGATGGAATTGAACCAGCTTGGCACACAGAACTCCTATGGCCAACAGAAAATACTGGAAGAGTTTGGTGGGCATTGAGTGTAGTGGGCATTGACCTTGAGTTTTGGAGTTGTAGTTCACTTACATCCAGAGAGCACTGTGGACTTAAACAATGATGGATCTGGACCAAACTTGGCACGAATAATCAATATACCAAAATGTGAATACTGGAGGAGTTTAGGGGAAAATAGACCTTGATCTTTGGGAATTGTAGTTGCTGGGATTTATTGTTCACCTACAATAAAAGAGCATTCGAAACCCCACTAAGGATAGAATTGGGCCAAACTTCCCACACAGAACCCCCATGAACAACAGAAAAAACTGTGTTTTCTCATAGTCTTTGGCAAACCCTCTGACGCCCCTTCGTGCCCCCCCCCAGGGGTCCAAATCCTCAGGTTGAGAAACGCTGCTTTAGATTGAGTCACTAAGGAAAAATAGGCAAGTGAACGGCATGCTGGGAAGTACAGATAAAGCAAATATACAGAGTTGCATGAAAGGGCCTTTATGGACGGTGGGAGATGGCAGAAGATAGATTCTTCTACTGGGAGCATGCGTATGAGCTAACATGGTATAGTGGGGTGAGTAGGGTTCAAATCCCTACTTATCCATGGAAACCCATTGGATGACTTTGGGCAAGTCTCTCTCTCTCTCTCTCTCTCTCTCGGCCTCAGAGAAAGGTAAAGGCAAACTCCCTTTGAAGAAATATTGCCTATGGTATGGCCGCCATAGGTCAGAAAAGACTCAAAAGGTGCACAAAACAAATATGAAAAAAAAAGTTGTTTTGTTCCAGTAATGTAAAGCTATGATTGGAACCATTGATGGAAGCAGTATCTTAATTTTGGGGTCATCATTATGACTCCCTGCTTCTGGGGAGAAAATCAAGCATATAGAAGTCAAAGTGGGCACCTTTAATTGACCTTGTGGGTGGATGGGTGAATAAAGAGGGTAGCTTTTGGCTTTCGTTTGTGTCTATCCTCATGTAAGCCGTTTTTGAGTGGAAAGCAGCATAGCAGAGCGTGGCCATCTTCTGCCATCACTTAACATTTACTTCACACCAAAGATATACTTGGTGCTACTTGACAACATGACAATTTGGCCTTTCCTCTGGAATACATCTGGTCTCACATAGAACTGGATATCCATGTGCAGCTTTGGAGGGGCCTGAAAATATCTTTTGGCAGTGATAGATTTTGGTGCTGTATCAGCCTGACCTTAGGTTGCATCTATACTGTTCAATGCAACCATTGGGAGAGCAAAGGGATGGCGAACCATTCTTCCCCCCTGTACGGATCCTATTGAAAAAGGCCAAAAGCACCTTAATTTAAAAGTCTAATTTCGTCCTCTAAACAGAGGCACTCGATGGCAAAGCTTGACATTCTCGCTGACCTCCCACTAATTAAAAGGGCAGAAGATGCTTCCCTGCCCCCAGTATGGCTTACAGTGTTTGAAAGGCTCTTTGGTGTTTCTGCCTTCTCTTTTTTCTCATGGATTGCGTTTTCCTTACAGTTTCATACTGGAAAAAATCTCCTAATTTCTCTCTGGTTTGTGTATACGGTACAGTGTGTGTGTGTGTGTGTGTGTGTGTATTTCTCCCCCCCCCCTTTTCTCCTGGTCTCTGAACCATTTGCAAAGCCTAATTCTGTGCTGCTTTTGTGTGTGTGCATTGAAATGATGCAGAGGAGTTCAGGGGCTATCCTGTAATAAGCACAATTGTGATTGGTTGTGAGCAAGAATAAAAGGTGCTGGCTATCCTGGAGATTTGCTGTTTCTTACTTTTTCATCCACCCTCCCTGCAAACTTATGTGTCTCTAGCCTGATGACTGACGTATATACGTAGGCATATGGCATGGATGTTCTTCGCAATTTGCTGCTCACTGGCTGATTTACTTCCGTTTGCAGCATCCATCTATAGTTTCGATCCTGGGGGCAAGACAGGGTATAAATTAATCAAATCAATACAATTTATTGATTATTTGTGGACCCAAATGCTGTACAGCCGGCCTCCACATTTGCTGTAGTTAGGGGCACAGGACCCACACAAAAGTGCGAGAAAACATAAATTTAAAAACTATTTTTCAAAATTATTTCTAGGAATCATTGTGTACTTTAGTACAATTCTATGGACAGCATCTGCTGGAAATTAACCATAGGGTCATGCTGGAGGATTAACAAATGCCCAGAGATGTGTTCCCCCTAGAAGTCTCTATATCAATGATTCCCAACCTCTTTTTGGCCAGGAGCCACTTTGACCAGGGACCACTCTCCAACATGAGAACCAAAAGGGTTATGAATCAGTTTTTTGTCAGTTTTAGTTTTGGTTTGGTTATTTGGGGTGCTGATTCAGAAAATTGCATTGTATTACATAGACCACATCAGCTCTAGTTTCTGATACAGAACATATGCCAACCAGTAGTCGCCTTCTGCTTGCCCACAGAAAACCATATAATAATAATCTTTATCTTGGGTCTCTTAGATGGAGGCATATGTGTTGAGATGTAACTGAAAATGTATATGGGGCATATACCAAGGATGGAAGTACTCATGTCTTATCATTTCTTTGTTTCTGTCTTGTTTTGTTTATTCGTTGAACTCATTTTCCTCTGAAATCATCATATTTCGGATGGTTAAGATACATGATAACTCAAAGGAGATGTAAAATTTATTCGTTTTTGTTGGTTTTATTGTCTATGTATCTCTGTGTTTTGTTTGGTTCTTTTCTTTTAAATATTTGGAAATCTCAATAAATACTATTTTTTAAAAATCTTTATTTATACCTCACCACCATCTCCCCAATGGGGACTCGGGGCGGCTTACATGAGGCCAAGCCCAATAACACAATACAATAAATGAAATCCAAAACACAAACAAAAACATGTTACATAAGACATAAGAATACAACAAGCAATGTTGTATCTAATAAGCCTCTGCTTATTATATCTAATAAGACACTGCATATCTAATAAGCCTCTGCACTATAAGAGGGTTTTGCAAGATCATTCGTTCTCATTGCAACAGTGTAGTAACAGTGATGACGCGGACCATATTTTAGTTCTTGCGGACCACTGGTGGTCCACGGACCACTAGTGGTCCACGGACCACAGGTTGGGAACCACTGCTCTGTATCCTCCAGGTCAACTGTATGGTCAACGTCTTATAACATTTTAACCAAACCTACAAATAATGTAATAATCCTCAAAAGTGAAAACCACAAATGTGGAGGGTCAACTGTACTAGAAAAATATAAATGCTCAGAGTCACGTTTTCACGAGTGTGAAGGCATGCCACTTCATTTCGTTAGGCTTCTCTTGTAGTAAACTTTCACACCAAGAAGAAAATTGCCCAGACATTTCCCTCTGTAGTAAATTTCTATATAAACTAATTCTCTCTTTCTCTCATTTTGTGGTTTTCTAAACTTATGGAGGGTGTATTCAAATATATATTGTCTTTCCAAAAATTGCAATCATAGATGATACCATCTAGAATTCTGCCCCTTCCTGGTTTGATCTCTTTTTTATTATAATAATAATAATAATAATAATACACTTATTTGCTCCTGGCCTCCAACCGGGTGCTGTTGTTATATTCGTTGTTATATTCGTCACTGGGTGCTGCTGTTATATTCGTCTTTTTATCCCGAGTATATGGTGATTGACTGAGATTTTGGAAGTGATGAATTCAAATTATATAAACCTCCATTTTGATTTCTTTAAAGGTACCTTTCTGGTTCTCCTAGTTGCAGCTTGCTCTTTTATGTTGCAGAATGTTTCATTTATTTGTTAAACTGAAAAATGTACTTGGATTTTTGTTTTACAATTTGGAAATGGGGACAGTTCAGTTTCCAATCAGGACACCTGGAGCAGATATGGGATGAACAGAAAATATGAGTAAGAAAGGAGGAGGGAAACCTTCCAGGAACTTGGTCTCCCTTCCAAGAAATTCACAGGGCCAATTTCTGTACAGGAATCCACAGTTTCCCAGAAGGACTATCCTAGATACTGCCATTTTCTGAGTAGGAAGGTTTATTTATTTATTTTATTTACAGTATTTGTATCTTGCCCTTCTCAACTCCGAAGGGGACTCAGAGCAGCCTCACAAAGGCAACAATTCGATGCCACATCAACAACAATATAAAATCAACATATACATTAAAACATAAATTTAAGAGCCATAGAAAAATGGTTAGAATCACGCAATCCGAGATCATAGTAAAAAAAAAAGCCATTCCAGTTGTTACTGCACATTTTCCATCAGCACTTAGTGCACTGCACTATTGACCAAAGGCTTGCCATTTTTTTACTTTCTTTCTGGAGGTCAGGAGGGAGAGGGTGACCTGATTTCACTGGGGAGGGAGTTCCATAGCCAAGGGTCCGTCCCTAAGAAGGTCCTGTCCCTCATCCCCACCAGACATACCTGCGGAAGAGGTGGGATCAAGAGCAGGGCCTCCCTAGAAGATCTTAACCTCTGAGTTGGTTCATAGAGGGGGTTATTATTATTTATTAGATTTCTTAGCCGCCACTCCCAGTGGTTCGGGGCGGCTTACATCGTCATAAAATCACAACCTACAATAACATTAAAAACACAGATTAAAACGATTCCAGAAAAGGATACAATTTTTAAAAGATGGCATATTATTCACAGCTTAAAGGCCTGCCGGAATAAAACAGACTTGCAGGCCTTCCGAAAAGCCAGTATATTGTGTAAGGCCCTAACCTCCGGGGGCAATGCATTCCAGAGGACTGGGGCAATGATGGAAAATGCCCTCCTCTGCGTTGAGGTTAGATGGTACTGTTTAGCATCTGGCACGAGTAAAAGATTCCTCCCTTCAGATCTAAGTGATCTTGTGGGACAGTATGGGGTTAAGTGGTCCTTCAGGTAAACTGGCCCCAGAGCATACAAGGCCTTAAAAGTCAAAACTAGCACTTTGAAGGTGATCCGGTGCTCGATAGGAAGCCAATGCAGTTCCCGCAGAATTGGTGTGATGTGGCAGCTCGGAGGAACTCCTGCAAGCAACCGAGCTGCGGCGTTCTGCACTAGCTTGAGTTCCCGGGTCATCGACAGAGGCAGGCCAATGTAGAGAGCATTACAGTAGTCTAACCTTGAGATGACCGTAGCTTGGATCACCGTGGCCAGGTCGTGCCGGGATAAGTAAGGGGCCAGCCTCCAAGCCTGACGAAGATGGAAAAATGAGTTGGTTCATAGAGGCTATAGAATGAAGGTTGTGGACAGTCTTGCACAGACAGACAGATAGTCCCTGAAGCTAATGACGAGACTGTTTTATTGTCTTAATGCTTGTATTGTTTTGTTGTATTTATTGTTTTGTTTTAATGATGTATTGTTTTAATTATGATTTCTATTTTATTGTGGTTTTACTATTGTAATTGTTTGTATTGGCATTGTATCGGTGCCCAATGAAGGCGTTTAATTTTGCCATTTTATGTGTGAACCGCTTTGAGGCCCCCCAGGGGTGAGAAAGGCGGTATATAAATACTGTAAATAAATAAATAATGCCAACATCATGTGTATAGGTTATTATAGATTCACCAATCTCAATCATCAAAGTGTTCCTTTCGATATTAGGGGGGGAAATCTTCCTGTTGACCTCAAGAAGGTCAAACATCTTCTGGTTCAGAGATGAAACAGTATCCACAGCTGGGAAGTACCTGTAATTAGAAGAAAATAGGATGCTCTCAAAGTGAGCCACCCTTCGTCATGCAGCTTTCCTTTCACTCTACTTTATAAAGTAGACTGTAAGGAAAGAAACCGTAAAGTTCAAAAAATGAAGCCAGATCTTTTGAGCATGAGACCTACAGTTAGTCTCACAATGGAGACTTCTAATTGAATGAATTGCTAGTAGGAGTGTTGGCACCAGATGATACAGATTGAATATCCCTTATCCACAATGCTGTAGATCAGAAGTGTTTTGGGTTTTAGATATCTGTGGATTTGGAGATACGTATCTGAGATACCTTGGAGATGGGACCACAAGTATACATTTGTTTCTCTTTTATACAGCATTTAATAATTTTATACAGTATTTAAACCATTTTTGCAGGAAGTTTCAGAAAGCAAAGTTGTCACAACTCAAGTGAACAATTTCAGATTTTGGAGTATTTTGGATATAAGGGCTGTTCAACTTGTACCAAGTAGTGCATCTTGAGCCAAAGAATCAATGATTGATTTCTCATTTCCGAAAACACAAAATCTGACTGCTTCCTACTTAGAGAGCCATCTTTCACTTTGTGCAAAACATTCAGATTCCTATATTGGCAAAGAGCAGAGGTACAAAGAATTGTAATTATATTTTAAATAAGCTATGTTCAAGATGGAGTTTTAACTGATCCATTAGGAGGAAAGTAGTTATAGTGAGGCTCTTCATATAGTGTTGTTTGTGTAAAATCTTGGTCTGAGGTCCATGTAGCAGGAAAACTGACCTTTCAAAAATTAATTTGATTCCTCTTCATGGTGTGAATGCCAAAATGTTCAACTGCATACATTATCTATGGTTTTTCTAACTTGGAGGATTCTTTGCACATTCTTCCTCTAAGAATGTTATCTTTTCTACCTTGGAAAGCGATGGTGAGCCAAACGGCCCCCCCCCTCTCCTCTGGGGGCAGGGCTTGAGGATGGAGCCCAGGCCTGGAGAAGCTGCTGGCGCCAAGCCCCGCCCCCTCTCCTCTGGCTTTGGAGCTCCCAGCAGCTTCTCCAGGCTTGAGGATGGCAATACCAAGCCAGTGGTGGCATAGCTACACAAGGCTGGCTTGGCACTGCCCTCCACAAACCTGGAGCAGCAGCTGGGAGTGCCGAAGCCGGGGATGGGTCCGCCCCCTCTGAGAAGCTCCCCATCTGGCTGGGATCGACCTCCTTCGGTCCCAGGATCGACTGCTTGATCGCGATCGACTTCCTGGGCAGCCCTGATTTACACACACACACATATTTGTTTACCAACTTCAGTGCTTCTCGTATGGCTCTCTTCCTACTTCTTTATTCTAGTTCAGTGGAGATTCAACCTGATTCCCAGTTCAGCTATTGGGTCTCACCATGTGTTGTCATAAATATGTATTTTCAGTTCAGATTCGGTAGAGCTTCTAAACTGCTTTCATAACTTTCACAGAACCGGTTTTAAAAATAATATATTTTATTGACCCTTAAAAAATTGGACTTCATTGATTTGCAGACTTTTTGGTTTTAGAATTAGCTGTGCTAGTCTTCCCAGCTGTTTTTCTTTAGCCATTATTACTTAAAAGGGCCACATTTTGCAAAACTACATTTTGTATGTGACCTCTGGGGTATGAACGAAACCATTGCAGCTATCAGAATTTTACAGGATTTGGTAACACTTGAATTATGACATGCCAGTGGCTAAAGGTTGGTATGCGTGTTGGGCTCCCATGGTGATCAAAACCAGCGCAAGAGAGAGACAGTGATCATACTGTTTCTGAGGATTCCTTCCAACTGACAGCACTTCCCTAATCTTAGGAAAATACACATGCCTTTGTTTTATAGAGTTACTGTGATAGCTATGGAATGAGCTGTGAACCAAGAAGTTCAGGGTTCAGATATCAATCCATGAACTCGGTAGATAGAGTCATTTCCTTCCTTCCCTTGCCTTCTATGGTATGGCGATGATTGTACTAACCCACCTTACAGACTAGATGGGATGATTATTGAGATACTGCATAGGAAGCACTTTTAATGCTCAGCTGCATTGCTTAGACATTGGGTATTCCAGCACAGTTACGGAACTTGATCTGCCTTCAGATTTTTGGATGTTCCTTCTCCATTGTAGTCCTCTCTGCATGTTTTTGATTTGCATGTTTCAAACTATAGTTCCTGTATGGTGCAGTGGGTTAAACCCTTTTGCCAGCGGGACTGAAGACCGACAGGTTGCAGGTTCAAATCCAGGGAGAGCGCGGATGAGCTCCCTCTGTCAGCTCCAGCTCCCCATGTGGGGACATGAGAGAATCCTCCCACAAGGATGGTAAAACATTAGAATATCTGGGCGTCCCCTGGGCATCGTCCTTGCAGACAGCCAATTCTCTCACACCAGAAGCGACTTGCAGTTTCTCAAGTTGCTCCTGACACGGGGGGGACGGGGGGGGACACCCTGCATGGTTAGTGATTGGAGTACTATGGATGTTCTCCTCCATAATTTCTGGAGGAGAGTTCTAGATTTTACTGCTGTGTCCTCTATATCACTACTGTTGACCTTCAGGTTGGTCATCTGAGATAATTGTATTATTAAGGCAATGCTCTGTTATTAGTGTGAGGTATGGATGGACAGTGTGGCACATTGTGTCCTAAATTGTCATGGCTTGGAAAGAACTGCAGATAGAGCACTAAACCTATTGGGAGTAGAAATAGTTTGAACTCTTAATTTGGAGGTTTGTGTATGAGTTGTTCACCTTAGCTTAGGTTTGATCTATCAATAACTCTTTTACCTTCGTAGTATTTTAGGCTGGCTTAGAAACAGGCACATACTGGACAAATGAAAGGCTTTCAGGCACAGAATTCATATTGTTGACAGAAGGGAACAGTTTAGAAATAGTGTTTTTTAAAAGCAATTTATCTTTTTGCAGTCTTGTTTTTGGGTGGCACGCCACAAAATGGATTATATGTTCAAGCCGGTAGGATGCAGATTGCATGACAAAAATTGATCATGGGCTGCCTTGAGGAACAATGCGCTTCCTGGAGCTTCCCAGAGGTATTTTGCCTTGGAAGGATGAGGCAGGCTGCTTTCTCTCCTTCAGCAGGCTTTAAGGTTCGCCCCGCAGTGAGACAGAGATAACCTCAGGCACACATAGTAAGCATTCAGTCTTTTAAGCCAGTTGTTACCTACTTCTTTCACTTGCTGTTTGATGCTCTCGCTGTCGTACCTCCAGAACAACCAGCCCAACCCGTAAAGGTGAGAGAATTCACAGATCTAGTTCGCAGCTAGTTCAGTATGATACTCATAACTGCATTAGATTAGAGGTGATGTAAGACTTAAGAAAGCAAAGGTTAAGTAAGAGAGTCCTACTTCTACTACTGAATATTCCAGCAACCCCAAGAGAAATGGATCAGATCTGCCATTCCTCCACAGGACTCAGTGGATATGCAGTGAACTTTCTCCAAAGAGTGATAGACTATAAATTCCACTTCGAAGATTTATGCTCCAAGTTCCCACCTGTAGAGTTTGTAGGATTTCCCCAATTAAAACTCGGTAATATTCACATGACAGAGCATCGATACTGGAGGCTATAATAATGTGCCTACAAGTAAAGATTGGCCAGTTGACTTATGGTATCTGCAGAAACATGTCTTTTTGAAATACTCACATCAGTATCCTAGAATCCTATGTTGGAAGAGACCCCCTGCCAAGAAGCAGGAAAATCGCATTCAAAGCACCCCCGACAGATGGCCATCCAGCCTCTGTTTAAAAGCCTCCAAAGAAGGAGCTTCCACCACACTCTGGGGCAGAGAGTTCCACTGCTGAACAGCTCTCACAGTCAGGAAGTTCTTCCTAATGTTCAGATGGAATCTCCTTTCTTGTAGTTTGAAGCCATTGCTCCACGTCCTATTCTCCAGGGCAGCAGAAAACAAGCTTGCTCCCTCCTCCCTATGACTTCCCCTCACATATTTATACATGGCTATCATGTCTTCTCTTCTGCAGGCTAAACATGCCCAGGTCTTTAAGCCGCTCCTCATAGGGCTTGTTCTCCAGATCATTTTAGTCACCCTCCTCTGGACACATTCCAGCTTGTCAACATCTCCCTTCAATTGTGGTGCCTAGAATTGGACACAATATTCCAGGTGTGGTCTGACCAAGGCAGAATAGAGGGGTAGCATGACTTCCCTGGATCTAGACCAGGGGTGGGCAATTACCGGCCCTCCAGGTGTTTTGGACTTCAACTCCCAGAAATCCTAGCCAGTTTGCCAGCTCTTAGGATTTCTGAGCGTTGAAGTCCAAAACACCTGGAGGGGGTAATTGCCCACCCCTGATCTAGACACTAGACTCCTATTGATCTGAATCTTATTTCAGAAAGACATGTTTCCGCAGTTGACATGATTCAACTGGCCAATCTTTACTTGAGTCAACTGGCCAATTCCATGATATGACTAGATTTGAAGGCTGTTTACCTTCACATACCAGTGAAATAATCATATGTGAGTACCGTTCTGATTTTTAATTTTAGAAGAACCAATAGCTGATACTGTCTTCTGGATTTTCCTATTATTCCGAATGCTCAGAGAGGGTTGGTTACCATGATGGCTCTATTTGAACCAGCTTGGTAACACATATTTGTCCATATTTTGATGGCCTATTTGTTCAAGACTGAAGAGCCATTCAAAATACCTCCTTATCAGTTAACTGACTCACGTGTTGTGTGACTCTCTGAGCAGCTGGAAGGAGAATAAACTGCAAGTCGCTTATGATGTGAGAGAATTGGCCGCCTGCAAGGACGTTGCCCAGGGGACGCCTGGATGTTTTGATGTTTTACCATCCTTATGGGAGGCTTCTCTCATGTCCCTGCATAGGGAGCTGGAGCTGACAAAGGGAGCTCATACGCACTCTCCCTGGATTCGAACCTCCGACCTGTCGGTCTTCAGTCCAGCCGATAGACTGAATGCAAAATGGAAATTAATGGAACTACTGCATTCACATAATGCAGTTAACACAACAGAAAAAAGCTCTTTCTGGGACCAGGCCAGGAGGGATGGTGCAGGGACTGAGCTATTTGGTTAAATGCTATTTACAAGCCGGTTTACTTTCAATTCTGAGGCAAATGGAGAGATCTAATCATTTCTTCCTGGAAATTAACAAATGAATGGGTCTTTGAAGTAGGTTCTGAGTTGATCTTCGAATGACTAACATAACAACTAATTTGATATGGATCTGTTAGGAATGTCATAGTATACATTGAAGTGGGCAAAAGGTAGAACATGGATTTACTGTGTTACTTATAGTAGACCAGCAAGGTTTCTGACTTAATCATCAACAGCTTCCTTCCCCTAATAAATTTGGTTGTGGAAAAATGCTTTAGGGAAGAAATAGGCGTGGATTTTTATGTGAAAAAAAACCAAACCACTGGTCCTACAGACCTGGAAACTATCTTCATCCTGAATAACTTCTCTTGCCTTTAGAAACAAAGCTGTCAAGAGAAATAAAAATTTAGGGTAATATTCCTCAACAAATCCAGTATCCCCAGAAAATGCTATAACTTCAGCTTCTCAAGTCGCTCCTGACACAAAATCTATTATATAAATGGGTTCACGTCATGTGATGTATACCTCAAACAAAGAAACCTTACAACGCAGAAAAACAATACTTTCCAACAGAAATAGGCCTCAAGCAAGGTACGTTTGTAGCAAAGAAACTTTCCCCCCCAAAACCTAAAAGGCCCCCAAAACAACAAGTAAAAATAAAACTACATTTACCATTATCCTCCGGGGCAGCCAAAGACTCACCCAGCCTCTACATTCTGAACAACATGCTTGGCTGCCAATAAGGGCGGATTTGCATAACTGCTGCACTAGCCAGCCAACATTAAAATTCTGATCTTTAATAAACTGCCAAAACAAAATAAGGAAAAGGCCTGAGCCAATCCCCATAACAAACACCCAAATCACTTCCAACCGAAAATTTACACCCCAAAAAAACACAGACCACGCCCAAAATTGACAGTAAGGCTTCATTAACTTGATTTCCCTAACTAGCCCTCACTTACTGGGAAGCTGTTTACACTCTAAATTGACAGTAAGACTTCATTAAATTGATTTCCCTAACTAGGCCTCACTTACTGGGAAGCTGTTTACGCTCTAAATTGACAGTAAGACTTCATTAACTTGATTTCCCTAACTAGCCCTCACTTACTGGGAAGCTGTTTACGCTCTAAATTGACAGTAAGACTTCATTAACTTGATTTCCCTAACTAGCCCTCACTTACTGGGAAGCTGTTTACGCTCTAAATTGACAGTAAGACTTCATTAACTTGATTTCCCTAACTAGGCCTCACTTACTGGGAAGCTGTTTACGCTCTGAATTGACAGTAAGGCTTCATTAACTTGATTCTCCCGACTAGGCCCCAGCTCATTGCACATTGTGTATGGCCTGAATTGACAGTAAGGCTTCATTAACTTGCTGTTCCTAACTAGGCCTCAGCTCATGGGACATTGTGTATGGCCTGAATTTACAGTAACCTACCTTGGCACACAGAGCCCCGACCATGCATGATGGGACTTGAAGTACCACCATGGAAAATGGGATTTGTAGTACTTCAAAACCCATCATTCCCCACAGACCACTGTGGCCCAGAACCAAGACCAATAAAGACCCAACTTGGCACACCATGCCCCCCATGACCCACACTCCATCCAACTGCAGTTTAGAGGAGGGCACACCGTGGATGATTGGACTTTCTCGCATCTCCTAAAAAGGGCACAGCAACGCGTGCCGGGTACAGCTAGTAAATAAATAAATCTGTGCTTGTATTCCTTCCCACATGGATGAACAGAATCCCCCTTACATTATTATACTGGTTTTGTAGAGCAAACACAAACCACAGTATGCCATCCAAGATAAAAGGTCGAATTAGGATAGGATGGGAGGAACAATTGAAGCATGCAAGCTGAAGCTCAGACATGTTACATGAAGCCACTTACTAAAAACATTTAGGATGTATTGATTATTGGTAGTCTTTTTTGGCCCAGGAATCAGCAGATCCTGGAATCAAGGACATGCCATCCTGTACGTTAGTTATTTTACAAATCACTTTCAGATATATTGAAGAGAAAATAATGTTATGCTAGGGATGGAACAGTTTTACCTTCGCCATACATGGCCCCCCTCACCACATTTTCAGGTGCCCCCATTTTGCTTTGCAGTCCTTCTCAAAATCATGGCAGAAAAGTGAAAACAGGTCTAGGAGGGTTTTTTTTGCATAAATAAAAAGGAATACTTAAAAACAAGATGATTCCTGACACGAAACAATCAGGGCCAGTTAACACCTCCCAACAAAGGATTCCCCAGGCAGGAATCAGCCATGGTTTGAAGCTGCAAAGCCATTCGATGCTACTAAAGGTGGCCAATTTCAACATTCACACGTGTCTCAAGCAAACGATTTCTTTCTCCCACCCTGGACATTCCACAGATATATAAACCTCACCTGCCTACTTTCCAACAGGCCTCACAACGTCAGAGGATGCCTGCCATAGATGTGGGCGAAATGTCAGGAGTGAATGCTTCTGGAACATGGCCATACAGCCCAGAAAACTCACAGCAGCCCAGTTTTCTGCATCGTTTAAGGGGGAAAATACCTTAAAATGGGAAAGAATCTGATGAACTGGTGGTGAAGACTTCGGCAGCTCTTCAGCAGTGGAACACTCTCCCCCAGAGTGTGGTGGAGGCTCCTTCTTTAGAGGCTTTTAAACAGAGGCTGGATGGCCATCTGTTGGAGGTGCTTTAAATCCAATTTTCCTGCTTCTTGGCAGGGGGTTTGACTGGATGGCCCACGAGGTCTCTTCCAACTCTATGATGACTTCGGGGGCCACAACAGTGGGATTTCGGAGCCATATTTTAACTCTTTTTTGTATTATAGAGTTCTTGCTGAAACTGGATTACAAGCTTAGTTGGACAATGAATGGCACTCTTGAATATTTAGCTTCCTACTGATGATGACAGCACAGATCAGTAAGGCAGAACTTGATGCATGTACAAACACAATTCAGGGAATATGGTATTTCTGTTGGAGCAGGTACTATTGCATTAAATTAATTATAATCCCTGTACTTTTTCTTTCTGCACAACTTTGTGACTTTTCGCTCTTAATTGTTAGACACAGGTATCTGTCCGTCCATCCGTCCTCCCTTCTTGCCCTGTTTTGTTAAGATCTAATCAATGGTGTCTTGTGGTTAGCAGTCCTTAGTTTAGTTTAGTTCTTTTTGCATAAATTACTATAAAACTGATAAAAATAGAAGGCACACAGGCGGCTAAATAACTTTTGACCAAAAACGGGCTACACCAATGGCATTGTTTGTAACCTCCAACAATTCCTCCTCTGTACATGAGGCTGGGCACAGTGGACAAGCAAACAGATGCGGAGTTGTCTGTTCTGCTCCACAGTCACACAAGGTATGGGATTTTTGTAGGTAGTGCCATTTTTCCATGTTGTCTTTTGATCTGCCCACTCCACTTCAGAGTCTGTTCAGGTACTTCCAAGTTGCCCATTCTTGGTTTGCCCCTGGAGGAAGACCCTCGCGGGGAGGCCATCCAGTTGGGATTTCCTGGTGTAGCTGCCCAGAGGGATACCCTTGCTGTTGCTGGGGGGGCAGAGGAGTGGTAGTTCTCATAAAGCTTTTCCTTGATTTGAATCTACTGGGAGGAGGTTGGTAGCCATGTAGTGGATGGCTTTCACAGTGTTCAACCTTACTTCTCTCACATTTAGCAGCAACTTCCCGTCTCATATCGGTGGTGGTGGGGGGGGGGCAATGCCAGCAAGCTTGTAGAGTTTATCAACAGGTGTAGGTTTAAGACATCCTGTGATTATTCTGCATGTTTCATTCACCTGTTTTGCGTGGGCAGACTTATGCCAAACAGGACAGGCATACTTGGCAGTTGAGTAAGACAAGGTCTGGGCTGATGTTCTTACTAATTTTGGGTCTGCACCCCATGTGCTGCCAGTAAGTTTTCGCATGCAGCTACTTTGTGCTTGGTAGGTAAAACTGTAGAAGGAAAAGACCTATTCTACATCGTGAATCAGGAGGGGCTAAAACCCTGTTGATATAATCTGAGATTGCATCGTGGCCCCCTAGAAGTGTTTTCAGGCCGTTGGAACAGTTAAATGGCATTCACAATGCAGCAAAACTAGGTTCCAAGGGCATTTGTGGAGGAGCTTTTCTCCTAACTTGGCAACTTGGAGCTGGTGTAGCATACTGACTAAGAGCTGGAGACGTCAATGGGTCAAAACTTTTCTTGTCTATTTATTCCCCAGGGATCCTTGCACCAGTCACTGTCATTTTGTTTCTGAACTGTAATATCGGTCAAATACTAAGCAACCTTATAAGTTCATTGTTCGAATTATTGAGGGAATGTCTGGAGAAAGTTTTGAATTTGTTATATCCTTGGCAGCGAAGGGTAATTTGTTGACACACTGGCTTGAAAAGTGCCCCCAATTTGAATTATGAGAAGTAGGCCACTGGAACAAAAGGAGGATGGAGCTGTTAACTGCTTTGGGTATGGTGAAAGGTAACATGGTGCATACTGCATGATGCCCCTGACACCAAAGAGCTATCAGTTTACGTAATCGCTTTCTGTATGGAAAATCTGCTGCCCAACTTTTATTTCCACCCTGCTCTCTTTCACAGATGGGCAAAAGATTGATTGTGTGTATTTCAGCACCCTCAAACCACTCAGAAATTGCATCTGCTGCAGATGGATCCAGATGAATCAGCAGACAGGTTCTGGATGACCGTCTCCTCTCCAGTCCCTTTCTCTTCCTGAAATATGAATAAATGTTGACATGCCAACCTTTTTATACAGTCTACTGGTTGGAAGATACAATGGATTTGTAATACCGTCCTTACCTTTATAATAATGTAAACGTCTGGAGCACCGCTATCCCACTTTACCCTTCAGAACTAGTAAAAAGAACCAGAAAAGGAAGTACTGTGCTATAGCTTTGCCTCTATTAAACAGTAGCTTGGGTACCTGGTGTTGCCTGGGTTATTTGAAAAAGGCATTGTTTGATTTGGGGTGTTAGGTAATATCATTTAGTTAATTAGTAACACTATTTATTAGGAAAAAGCCAGAATGTGATTACATTTTTTATTAATCCTCCCATTAGAAAATATATAACGATGTGGGTGAACTCCAGGTCCCAGAATTGTGGCTCAATCCTTCCCAAACCAGGCCTATATGCACAGTTTGCCATGTTGGGTGCGTGTGCCAAGTTGGGTCCAGATCGGCCGTCCCCCAAACCCCTCCAGTCTGTTCAGTTGCTGATCAATTCCTCTGTTTGCTGTGTGCCATAGGAAAGGGTAGGAAAGGGTTAAGTGAGAGGTAGTGGGTGGAGCCATGCAAATTCCACACAAAGGAACCCTGGGATGCCTGTCTGCGTTGGAGGAAACATGCCAAATCTAGGATGAAATTTTCCCCAAATAAAGCATTCCTTGAGTGGTGGGCCATAGTGTTTGGGGAGGACATTGCCAGCGTTTGGGATACATGTTCATGGCGCTCGCTATAACTTGCAATGTCAGTGGAGGGAGTGCCTTTGGAGGCTTCCCAGCACTTGGAACTATAGCCTGTTTGTGGAAGTACCGTGTTTTCCCGAAAGTATGACACCCCCGATTGTAAGACGTATCGGGGGTGTCAGGGGGGTCGGCTTATATAAGCCGTACCCTGAAAGTAAGACGTACTGCGGGCGGCATGGCGTGGCTTCCTGGCTGGGCGACGAGAGGCTCCCAGAGGGGCTCAAAGGGGCCGGAATCCTCCTCCTCTTCCTCCTCTTCCTTCCAGCGGCGCCTTCCATCCTCCTCCTCTTCCTCCCAGCGGCGCCTTTTCCCTCTTGCCGGTTCCGCCCCCCCCTTCAGTGAAGGGAGGAGGGGCGGAGCCGCTGCCGGCAGAGGGAAGAAAGCGCCGGGCGGAAGTCCCGCCCACAGGGCGACTCAGGCGTCTTTCCCCGCCGCCGCCTGCTTGCCCCGCGCTCCAAACACGAGCAGGGCGCGCGGGGCGGCAAAAGTGCCTGAGTCGCCCTGGGGTGGGACTTCCGCCGCGCCTTGTTCCCTCTCGCTGGCGGCGGCTCCGCCCCTCCTCCCTTCAGTGAAGGGAGGGGGCGGAACCGGTGAGAGGGAGAAGGCACCGGCGGAAGTCCGCCCCAGGGTGACTCAGGCTTTCGCCCCGCGCGCCCGCCATGCTCATGTTGGGCGCGGGCGAGCGGAGCGGCGGCGGGAAAGACGCCTGAGTCGCCCTGCGGGCGGGACTTCCGCCGGCGCTTTCTTCCCTCGCTGCAGCGGCTCGCCCCTCCTCCCTTCAGTGAAGGGAGGGGGACGGAACCGGCAAGAGGGAAAGGCGCCGCTGGGAGGAAGAGGAGGAGGATGGAAGGCGCCGCTGGAAGGAAGAGGAGGAAGAGGAGGAGGATTCTGGGCCCCTTTTGAGCCCCTCTGGGAGCCTCTCGTCGCCCAGCAGGAAGCCACGCCATGCCGCCCGCAGTAAGTCTTTTTATCTTACTTTCGGGGTACCGTCGCCCAATATAAGACGTGCCCGAAAGTAAGCCGTAGTGGGGATTTTGGGGGTCAAAGAAAGTAAGACGCTGTCTTACTTTCGGGGAAACACGGTAGGAGGCTTTCTGTGTAAGTGAATACCTCCTTCACATACACATACACATTTTTCACTTTTATTATGTGTATAGATTATTCAGCTTTCATTTGATCATCTGTGAAAGAGACCGATCTTAAAATGAGCTAAATCATTAGATTTGAATAAATTGGCTAGTTTTAGAATCTGCTTCTTTCACTGAATACATTTCTGGTGATAACTGGATTTGTTGATGAGTATTATTTTTCTCTCTCCTGATTGTTTTGTTTCTGAGTAAGGGCAAAAGAAATTATTCAGGATTAAGATGCTTTCCTGGTCTGAAGGACCAGTGGTTTTTACACAAAAATCCTCACGTATTTCTTCCCAGAGCATTTTTCCACAACCCAACTTATTGTGGGAAGGAAGCTTTTGACAATTAAAAGTCAGATTATATTATTAATAGTATGTTGTTGTTGCTGTTGTTATTCACCCTTGTTTAATTATTTTAGCATTTTAGACTTTGTTTTTATTATGTTATTGCCATTAATATTTTTTGCATTACTATGTTATTGTTAAGCATTTTTATTTGATATTGTCGTGTTTTGTATGTACTTTGCCATATTTTAATTATTTGGGCTTGGCCTCATGTTAGTTGCCCTGAGTCCCTTCAGGGACATCATGGTGGGGTATAAATAAAGTGTTATTATTATACTATTATTATAATATTATTTATACCCCGCTTTATCTCCCCAAAGGGCACTCAATAAATTAGCTAGTTTTAGAATCTACCTTTTTCACCAGATGCATTTGCCCAATTGCCCTACTTATTTCTCGATAGGTGCTTTTCCCTCCCTCTTATTATTTTATTTTTTGCTGATATTGCAAACAAGCCTGAGGTCAGACGCTCAACTGCACACAAACTAGTATCGATCATATGCTGTCTGAGGGCTGGAAGGATTTCTTCTGCTTCTATTATAGGAAGGGGACTGGTTTTGTGGACAGGAAGGCATGATGGCACTGAGAATGTTCTAGGGATTTTCTGTTGAGCTGTCGTCAGAGTGGATGGCCTTATCAGCATAAACTGCAACTCCGAACTCACTGGAAGCCGGCAAGGATGGCCTTTCCCAGACAAAGGGACCCTCTCTCTCTCTCTCTCTCTCTCTGTGTGTGCATGCGTGTGTGTGCCTGCCTATCCCTTTGTTCTCTCCTACCATACACATGCATTGAAAGCCGCTTTCCTCCGGGCTTGGGGTAGGGGGAGGAGACAGCCAGGGTGACTGGGTTGCCAGCAAAATAAGATGAAAACCATCAGATCTCCGGTTCCATTGTAACCTGGTGGTGGAAAAACCACAGGGATACTTACGCATCTTCAGCTTCTTTAATGCCTTTTAGTTTAAAAAAACCCATCTCAGTTTGAGGGACATGAAGTTAATTCGCAGTGCTACCATGGAGTAAATGTTTATCATAGATAGACAGGCTCCTGCTGATGAGCAAAATAAAAAAATACGCATTTAAAGGAAGGATTTGGGATGTAACTGTGGGCTTGTGCACCCCAAGTCAACCCTATAGTATCCTTCAATTGCACATAATTAGTTTGATAATAGCCTGGCTCCAGAAGTCTGGCTTCTTTTTTCCCTTTCCCTTTCCCTCTCTCTACAGTTCAGCAGCCTTACAGTCATGTTACTCAAGCAGCTGACCTTGCTTTCAGAATGACCACTACCACATGGCTTTGTACATTAGCTATTTTTTGATCAAGAAAGCATTAATTCATAGAGAATTCTTTATTCTCTGCTCTTTGTAATGCTTGTTTTCAGACCCCCCCCCCCCCAGCTTCTCATGCCTGGTGAGACATGCGTAGGAATTACTTGAAGGTTGGAATTTCTTATTGGATGTTGAGTGAGCTTCCGGACCTGTGAGACATTATAAGAATACATGAACTTCCCATGTTCCAAGTCAGGCCATTCATCCATTTTAGCCTAGTATTGTCTTTATGGACAGATAGTTGCTCAAAAGGGTTTCTGACAGGGATGTTTATCATTCCTGCTTGAAGATAACATGATGAAACCTGGGACCTTATCAAGCAGAACATGGACTCTACATAGATTTCCAACCATAGCATGTCATCGTGCCATTTGACACTCTTCTACATTGTGCTAATTAAAGGCTGTGGTGAGACTGCAAACTGTAAATTTAAAATGATTGTGTACCTGGGATTAGAACTTGGTTCAACATTCAGGACCGATTTAATTTAAAACAGGGATCTTTTGGTTACACACAGTGTGACCATATTGAATGTGTGCTGATCTGTTCCATGCTCTGAGTTGGCCTCAGGGTTGGTGACTTGCCACTTTTCATTGTTTTAATATAATGCAAGCCATCGAAACTCATTTCTGCTACACATCTGCAGTGATCTGGGGTGAAAAAAATTCCCTTTTTAGAAGTACAGTGTTTCATAAAATTGAATAATAATTAACTGGCTTTGCAGATGACCATCTCCAGGAAACACAAATAATGATTAATTACTCCCAGCGTTGAGTTGCATACATGATACCTGAGAGTTAATCCTGCTAAATATTATGAGATTTACATCCAAATGAATATTAATAGGAGCCTCTTTCATATATGTTCCTGTACCTTTTTCTCTTAAGATATAAATGATATGTACAAGTATTCCTGAACAAAATTGTATTGAATAATGCACTTAGTAATTTTTTTAAAAAAAATTGATCAAAGTTTTTGATTTAGCTAGTTTCAATTTGTGAGAACATATTTGATACCAATACAGAATTTTATATGTCTATAATTGTGATTTATTAAATACAAGTCAAATGATAAACTAGATCCCAGTCAATGTGTTGTCGAAGGCTTTCATGGGCGGAATCACTGGGTTGTTGTAGGTTTTTCGGGCTGCATGGCCATGTTCTAGGAGTATTATCTCCTGATGTTTCACCTGTATCTATGGCAGGCATCCTCAGAGGTTGTGAGGTCTGTTGGAAACTAGGAAAATGGGGTGTATATCTCTGTGGAAAGTCCAGGGTGGGAGAAAGAACTCTTGTCTGTTCACACCTAGCTCCAACAGATGCGGGCGAAACATCAGGAGAGAATACTAGAACATGGCCATACAGCTCGAAAAACCTACAACAATCCTAGATCCCAGTCAGTGTAGGTCTTCTTTTCTGCCAATAAGTTTCTGGTCTCACTTCAAAGTTAGGTTATTACCTATAAAGCCCTAAACCAGTGGCTCTCAACCTGTAGGTCCCAAGGTGTTTTGGCCTTCAACTCCCAGAAATCCTAACAGCTGGTAAACTGGCTGGGATTTCTGGGAGTTGTAGGCCAAAACACCTGGGGACCATAGGTGAGAACCACTGACCTAAACGGTTTGGGCCCTGCCTATCTTCGTTACCACATCCCCCTCTATGTACCCACGCATGCGTTAAGATCTGCCAGGGAGGCCCTCCTCTCGGTCCCAACACTGTCACAAGCGCAGTTGGTAGGGACGAGGGAGAGGGCCTTCTCGGTGATGTCCCCCCGGCTTTGGAACACCCTCCCTAAGGAGATTAGGCAGGCCCCCACACTGTCCTCCTTCCGTAGGGATCTGAAGACTTGGATGTTTAAACAACCCTTTGAGAATAAAGTCTAGCCCCAGTGGTCCGCAATCAATGACACAGCACCGCACTTTCAACCCATGCCCTTGTTCCTTAGCTACAATTTGCACCACCCTATTCCCTTGTCTTGTTTACAGTCTGGCCATGTCTTATGATAGTTGTCACTATAGGTTATTGGGCATTGTTCGAAGTTTTAACTATATGTTTTACTTTATTGTATTGTACTATGTGTTTATTTTATGCTCTGTTTTAGGCACTTTGTGCCATATGTAAGCCACCCCGAGTCCCTTTGGGGAGATAGTACGGTAGCGGGGTACAAGAATAAAGTTGTTGCTGCTACTACTACTACTACTACTATTATTATTCTGTAAGAGTTACTGACTCAAAATGTTCAAGAAAATTGACAGCACTGAATACCTATTCATACCTTCACTGTAAAACCAGTAATGAGAACTAATGTATTTGCAGTAGATCAAACTAATTTTGCATATTACAGGAAAGCAAAATACATGCATTTTGTTCCTTAAATGTCTCTCAGAATTTAGTAAATACACATCTCTGGAATTCATTCTTACTATGATTGTTAGTTTAACGATTCCAAGCATGTAATCATATACTTGTCTATCAGTAGTAGAATTTGAACTGTTTATGGTTTTCTATTTTGATAATTATCATATTTAATTAAATTCAGCCCCTTTTTCCAATCTAATTATACAACATTTTGTTACAAATATTGCTTTGCAGGGATTATCTAAAAGGCAGTAGAGAAACCCCTTGAACCTGGGAAATGCCCATAGCCCCTTCTTGAATATCCTAGTTAAGTGATTATTAGGGAGATAAATCTCTAACACAGGAGCTATAAATGAATTTGAACAATTGGCAGTTACGTGGTACAAATTAGATTTTTTAAAATCGTGTCAGAAATGACTTAAGAAATTGCAAGTCGCTTCCGGTGTGAGAGAATTGGCTGTATGCAAAGACGTTACCGAGGAGATGCCTGGATGTTTTACCATCTTGTGGGAGGCTTCGTTCATGGGAAGCTGGAGCTGACAGATGGAAGCTCACCCCATCTCACAGATTTGAACAACCGACCTTCAGGTCAGCAGTTCAGCTGGCACAAGAGTTTAACTCATTGTGCCATCACGGCTCCAAATTAGAATGGAAAGGAAACAATATCCCTGAATTGTACATTGCCAGTCTGATGCCGTGGATGCTACTAAACCCTTTTCTGTTGTTTTGGACTACAGCTCTCATAATCTCTTGCCACTTTACATACTGGCTGAGGCTTCTGGGTGTTACAGTCTGAAATGTGTAGAGTGAAAATGTTCCCACTTTACTTTGCAGCAAAGATCCTGTACTTGCCGTGCATTGAATGTGCTGATTGCCTTGTTCAGTAACAACACACAGACAAGTTTATATTCATTTACCTCTGAAGGACTTGATGGAACCTTTTGATGTGGCAATCTAGTTCCACTTGTGGCTGTAAAATCAATGGTGACCATCACTTGATTTGGATAATATGGTGGATGAAGGGAGGGCAATAGTAGAGTACTTCACAATCGATCTGAGCAACAGCCAGCTTGACCCTTTGGCTGCTGACATAATTTCTATGAGCTAGTTGCACAATTTTTAAATTTGTAAAGCTTTGCAGCTCATTTGCCTATGTCCTGTTGCACAGAAATTAGAAAACCTACCTTTGTGAAAGCTAGATCTCCCAGAATCTTGCATGCAGCAAGGCAAGTGACCTTGCTGGTTGTGTGATCTAGGGAGTTGTTGTCCCAAAAAGTGTGTTTCCTAAGCTGTGGTGCCTACTCTAGAGCTAAAATATTCTTTGTGTCTCAAGCACAGTTGGTGGGGATGAGAAAGAGGGCCTTCTTGGTGGTGGCCCCTTGCCTCTGGAAATGTCCTCTAAGAGAGTTAAGACAGGCCCCATCACTCTCCTCTTTTCGTAGGGACTTGAAGACAAGGTGGTTTCGTCAGGCCTTTGAAAACAATTAGTCTCAGGCCCTTGCCCCCCCCCCCCCCAAATAATCGGTTAGGACCCGGCCACACCTTACCCATTCCCCCGTTTCCTCTTCTACTTCAAGGTATTGGCCCTGGCTCAGACCTTTCTTTAAAATTGTCAGGAGGCTCTGGAAATGAGTAGCCCCAGGCCCTACCCTAGCCATTAGACAGGACTGTGGGGATATGTAAAAAGGCACCATGATGTAAATGGGTTGATTGGAAAGGCATGTGTCGGCAGCTGATTGGCTGAGTATGCCAGGAGCCACAGTTCTAATTGGCTACTTTCCCTGGCTTGCTGCTGAGACAAACGGTTTTAACTGTCACTTTCACCCACAGAGAGTGAAGAGAGCGCTGAATGGGAACAGCCAGGAAGGAAATGGCTGCCAACTCTCTGAAGCCTGATCATTTCTAAGGCATGAAGCATATTTTAAAGGCTGTTTAAAAGGACTATTTATTCCCTCTGTTCTCTGTGTGAATTCAGAGAGACTGTTGTATACGAGTTTACCTGTTTGATCTTTTGAACTGAAGTAGAGATACTGTTATTTGTTACACAAACCCGAGTGACACTTTATTATACTGCAGGGTATATTTGGGTTCAGAAACTGTGGTAATGCTACAGTTACCAACCCCCACAAGGACCACACTCTCTGCATTTTACTCATTTTCTGGCCTATATTACTACCACACAAGCACCGATCAGCTCTTTCAAACTGTCTAGGCCTACTTGTAAGTGGGGCCGCTGTTAACTAATTTTGCACAATGGAATAATGTTGGAATATGTTTGTTTTAATGTGTAGGATTGTGTTTACAGGTTTTGTCTATATTTTTAAATGGCTACTCTGTATGTCTTGTGTTTGCTTTGTGGAAACCGCCCTGAGTCCCCTAGGGGCGATAGAGCGATATATAAATATTTTTTATTTATTATTATTTTATATTATTCATTATCACAGTTGCAAGTCCTTCTTCCTGGAGTTGTATTCTTGGGCTTTTTATTGGGGATATTTTATGTCTCTCTGAAAAGTTTGGTTGTTGTAAAAATAATTTTAATGAGGCGATTTTAATTGCTTTTCAGTTTTATTGTAATTATTTTTAATTTACCATCCCTGGAAGCTGCCTTGGGCCCCACTCTGGGAGAAAGGCAACATGCAAATGAAGTAAATAAATAGTTCACAATGTTTTCTTCCACCTTCACCCACTTTTAGTCCTCTGCCTCACAGAGAATATTTCCAAGATCGCAAGGACACTAAGGACATTCTTGGCAATGTCTCCGGCTTGGATGGCAAAGCATTCTCCGTCTGTTTATCAGGACCAAAATGAACAATTGGTCAACAAAAATAAACATGAAAAGAGGTGGACAGCCTTTGAGGGAGTTCTGCCTGTATACTTTCAGCTGTTCTACTTCCCTGATTATATAAGCACCTTGCCCATATGTCCCCTTACACATGCAGTCTTCAGAACTAGCCTTGTATTGAACTCACCACCACCACCTATCTCTGACAGTGCTGCAAAAAGCAGGAAACAGAAAATATCGACAGTTGAGGCATAGACTATCCCAGCATGGTGAACCAATGAGCCTGGAGCCCATAGTTTAGAAGTGGAAGTGTGGGACAAGTGGAAGAGGCAAATTAGTAATAGCAAAATTGAAGGCACCAATTGATAAAGCAAACCCAAAAGAGGTCTCCCTTGAATTAATTTGGTGTTGCAGAAGGAAAGAGAGTATGGTGCAACTGGCCATTTTCACACTAAATTCTGTACTTTAGAAAAAGGAATAAGGCAAGCATGGTTTTAATTATTTATTTTTTAATAGTGCCTGGTTTAATTCTATCTAGGTTTTAAGTTATATATTGCATTGCCATTTGTTGTCCTTCACCACTTTGAGTCTCTTTTAAGAGAGAAAAAGAGGGATATACGATGGTGGGTCAAAAAGTTTTGCCTCCTGTGTCATAAAAACGTTATAAATGAACATATAACAGCAGAAGTTGCTACAGACCATAGCCTGAACTGTCCTCTACACCAGTGATTTTCAACATTTTGAGCCGCGGCACATTTTTTACATTTACAAAATCCTGGGGCACACCACCAACCAAAATGACACAAAATGACACTCTAACACAGTAATACATATAGTTAATATGTTTTAAAATGTATTTATACACTCAGTGTGAAACCTGGGCTTGTTTCGATGAACACAAAATAGATATCCTGGCAGGAATGACAGTCTCTGTTTTTAGTTTTTATCGCAGTCAAGCTTGAGAAGCTCATCTCATACAGATATGTATTGTCTACCACTCATATTAGGGCCTTCATCTGTGTCATAATTTTGTCCAGGGCCCTGTTCGGCATTTGCATTTTCCCTTCTCAAAAACTTCTCCATCACTGTCACTTGCTTGTCTTGCTGTGATCCCAAATTGCCACTGTCACTTGACGTGCAGCTGCAGCACTAACTCTAACTTTGTTTACTTAGCTGCGTCTGAGCGAATCCAAGATGGCGCGACCATAGCACTCTCGCGTCACTTCTTAGGTGATGCGAGAGTGCTATGGTTCCATTTCTTAAAGGGACAGATGTGTCTTATAGTTTATATAAATGAAGTTCGAAAATAATTTCCCACGGCACACCTGATGATCTCTCACAGCACATTAGTGTTCCGCGGCACAATGGTTGAAAATCACTGCTCTACGCAAAACTACCATTCAACATAGTCGTCATCAATTTGTATACATTTGCACCATCATTTAAACCAGGCATCGAAAACATTTTGGAAAAATTCAACGTTTTGTTTCGTGACCCATGATTTTAAAACTTTTAACGTCATTCAAGTCATTGAATCTGAAACCACATAGGTTGTCTTTCAGAGGACCAAAAAGTTAAAAGTCAGAAGGGGCCAAATCAGGGCTTTAAGACAGCTTAAAAATAATGGGCCACGAAGCAAAACCCTGAATTTTTCCAAAATCGTTTTGATGCCTAGGTTAAACGATGATGCAAATGTGTACAAATTGATGATGAATATGTTGGATGGTAGTTTTGTATATAGGATAGTTCAGGTTATGATCTGTAGCAACTTCTGCTGTTATATGTTCATTTATAACATTTTTATGACACAGGAGGCAAAACCTTTTGGCTCACCCTCATATATAAATACCACCACCATCATCTCTCCAAATGGAAAAGGTTAAATGGTGCACTTAGGCCCCCCAAAATGGATTTTTGGAAGGAGGCAGTTCTGGACCTAATCAGTACATAGATCTTAGGAAATCTCATGGGCATGCCACGTATGTCATTCAGAACTGTAGACAAGGCAGGATATGACTGCAGTGAAACAAAAGGCAAAGTCAGGAAGTGAGTCAGTTGAGGAGGCCGCAAGAGTCTGACCCCAGGCTCCCAAGACTCCAAACTGGAGGAAAGATGGTTAAGATCACTTAACTCTGAGAGCGATAAAGCCCAGAAGAATGGTAGAAACCCAACAGCAGCTGAGAATTTAATCTTAGTTATTTTGTATTGCTTATGCCAAGTAACCAATTCCAACAACCGGGCATTGTTTTGCAAAAAAATAAATAAATGCACAACTTGTAGAGGTCACTAGATAAATATTGCTCAGTGATTTCTGATTTGTCCACTTTGTTTGAACTTGAATATTTTTTTTCAAAATCCTGTTTACATTTTCTACAGTTTTAATTTGCAAGGACTTTACATTGTTTATATAAGGTAATGCATGCTGCCTGGAGATCTCATGATAAAGGCTGGTGTGTGTGTGTATCTGAATAGAAAAATAGTCTTCACATGGTCAATCTTGTGTTACATTGTAGTGGCCATCTTGTGCTACAGACAGCAGAACTGTGCACTTTAAGGCATTGCAATGCATATGCAGAGACACCTTTTCCCCAGAGAGTTGAAAAAAAAGAAGGAGCAAACACAAAAGCCAAGAGAAAATCTATTCATGAACTGAGTGTCATCGGGGCATAGATTAAACAGAAGACAAAATGTTACATGCTCTGTGTGTGCATCATATCCGTGTACATACTTAAAATTTGGTTTCACTGTGTTGAATGGACTCTCAGTAGCTAATCTATTTAATAATAGTAGTAATAAAAAATTTATTCTTATATCCTGCCACCATCTCCCCAAAGGGACTCAATGTGGCTTACAGAAGGCACAAAGTGCCTAAAAACAAGCATAAAAGTGAGCACAATATAAAATAAAATAAAACAAAACATACATATATAAAAACATCAATTCAAACTCAATCAAGCTGTGATCCCCTAACCATGGCAGTAAATTACCGACTCTATGGCCAGACAGTAACCATTGGAATAAAATATTGCAAGTGCCAGTTGCAGTAATGGAGAGAGGGCATGGGATAAAGTGCAGGATGTGTGACTACTACTTAGGACAACTAGGGGCTAAATATTCTCAAAGGCTTGATTGAAGAGCCACATCTTCAAGTCGTTTAGGGCTTTATAGGTGATAACTATCACTTTGACTTGGGACTGGAAACTTATCGGCAGCCAATGAAGCTGCTTTAATAGGGGCATCATGTGCTTCCTAAATCTGGCTCCGGTTCTGCAGATCTTTGGACCAATTGCAGTATCTGAGCTGTCTTCAAAGGCAGCCCCACATAGAGTGCAGTCCAGTAGTCCAATCTTGATGTAACTAAGGCATGGGCCACCGTAGCCCAAGTCTGACTTCTCGAGGTACAGTCGCAGTATTTCTGTATATGTTTAAGACAGAAGAATGGATTTGTTATCCTTCCTCCAAAAAACCCCCCACACAGGTCCTGGATACCCATCATGGATCAGAAGCCAATGGCTCACAGATCAGTACTGGCCCACCAAATAGCACTATGGAGGAAGGTTGTTGGATTTTATTTTGTGGTCAGGATCTTGGAGCCATGATTTAACCTCTGCTGACGCCTAGCCATATAAATAAAAATGTAATTTCTGTTTGTGGAATTAACATAACTCAAAAACCACTGGATGAATTGACAACAAATTTGGACACAATACACCTATCAGGCCAACGAGTGACCATCACTTATAAAAAGCACTGAAAAACACAGCAGAAGAGACATAAAAAGCCAAAAAAGAAATACATTACAATGCATGCGCTAAACTATATGTATATATATATATACACACAAGCACACATATATACACACACAAAACACATATACACAAACTGGGCCACAGCAACGCGTGGCAGGGGACGGCTAGTGTTACATAACTATACTGTACTTAGCTATATAGCAGAGGTACTAAAATCCTGTAAGTGAATTGTGAAGATGTGTACTAGAATGGTGTCCCAGTGTGTACATCAGTATGTCCTGTATTGCATTGGTTGTGTAGCACATGGGTCAGTTCCTATATAGTAATCATGTAGCCACGGTTGCACAATGGGTTAAACCTTGTGCCAGCTGAACTGTTGACCTGAAGACTTGAAGGTCGGCGGTTTGAATCTGTAAGATGGGGTGAGCTCCTGTCTGTCAGTCCCAGCTTCCTATGCAGGGACATGAGAGAAGCCTCCCACAGGATGGTAACACATCTGGATGATGACCTCGCAGACAACCAATTCTCTCACACGAGAAGCTACTTGCAGTATATTCTCAAATTGCTTCTGACACCATAAAAATCATGTTATAATGGTACCTTGCCAAATGTGGACACTCGGCTCTAATGTAAGTAACCTTATGAAGGCATAAGACACTTACTGGGTTCTGACTATTTTCAATATCCACATTTTTATTTGTATTCAAATGAGATTATAATTCTGCTCTTTTAATTAAGGGAGTATGTGCTTTACTTAATCCATATCACGCCTTTCTCCCAATTGATACCTTTCTTTTTCTGTTTTACGTACTTGCTTGTAAGCATCTTGTCCACAACAAGATTAAAACAAGATTTAAAAAATACAAATAAAAGCATCAAATAATAATAAATTCATAAGCTTCAAGCAGAACATTATTGTATGAAAAACACATTTTTAAAAAAATAAGGAAAGCCATCTTAAGTCAGTCTTTCCTTCGAAAAGTATAGAATGTATAGTGAAATAAAATTATGGATGCATTTGCTTCTGTTTAGACAACATTTTGGAAGTTAGTTGTTTGGGGTAGGAAGAGCCGAGCTTAGATGAGAGTGGTTTTCAGAAACAAAAGGTATTTTGTCTCTTGTGCTTTTATCCTTGTCACATTGAGCTCTTTTGCCTAGAGGCATTTCACAAGCCATATTTCCATGCTCCCATGAGTTGTGGTAGTGAAAGGCACAACATTCAAACCGGGAGGATTGATGTGAGTTGAGTTATTCTGTTCCTTAGGCTTATGGCAGCTGGGGCAGAAATTCATAGTTGGAACATTTTATTTGGTTGGTCTTGTCCCCTATTTCCTTCACCCTAGAGGCAATGGTTGGCTTCCTGTTATTTGATGCTGATGGAGAGGGGAGCAAGAGGAAACAAGACACATTGCTCTTGCAAGGCATCTAGCATGCAAAGGGCACAGAAATAAACTAAATAGGTTAGCGAACTGATACTCGACCAGATCTGGTTGTAGTTAGTCCTTTGTTATTCATTTGATAATGTTGGCACCTGAGTGTATACTAAATGTAGAATTATATGTAGAATCAGGAAACTAGCTTGCTTCTTCCTTGTAACTCATCAATGCAAAGTAGTTGTGCTTCTCCATTTTGTGAGTCCCTTGTAACTAATGCAAGCAAGTGCTAATGAGAGGTCCCAGTACTGCCCCAGGGTTGAATGAGGACTCTTTGTGACATCGTAAGAGAACTCTTGCTAATTGGTTTGTACAGGTTCAGAAGAAAGTGTCTCCTCTCTTCACAGTTAAGAACCCCCATAAATGTAGTAGCTCAGTAGGAAAAACATGCCAGATAATAGCCACGGTCTTATAAATTCTAAAATAATGCCGTGGCAGCACATGAACTCTTGTAGAGCATCAATTTTTCAGTTTAGCGAGAGAGCCCTTCTACATTTGCTGGATTGTCTTCATTTCCAAATAGTCTGGATGCAGAAAGTCTTATGAGGATTGCTCCTCCACTCTGCTATGCAAGGTTTTATATTTAGATTAGTAGTACTTTACTTCCCTTTCTTTAGACCAGTGGTTCCCAACCTGTGGGCTGCAAGATCTAAAATAAGGTCAGAGGCTCTAGATCAGGGGTGGGCAATTATTTTTTCCAAGGGGCCACACGAGAGCCAAAAAATATTACGGAGGGCCGCACCTAAAGGCTGAACTACATTCTAATCTACATAATTTATTTATTTACTATATTTACTATATATTACACCATTAATATTAACATATTAATATATCAAGAAATATTCATATATTATTACTATTAATATCATAATTATTATATTATAGTATATATATAGACATAATATATTGAAATTATAATATAATATAACATATTATATTTTTTATTTTATTATATTATTATAATAAAATTATTATTATAAAATAATAATAAAAACCACTAAAATAAAATAAAATGAAATTCAAGAAGACAAGGTGCGAACCAAGATAGAGGCTGACATCCTCAAGAGAGGAAGGATCCCAAGATGGAATGGCCCAATGGACCAAGCCCAGAGGATAACAAAGCGGACCCAGCCACCACCGCAGCAGAGCAGAGCAGCAGACGATTGGAGGTGTTCCGTCAGACGCGTTCCCGATCGGCTGATCGCCCTGCCATGGAGTGCCTGCCATCCCGGCTGCAGTGGGAGCAGTCGTCGAGCTGCGGCGGGTGATCGCCCTGGGGAACCAGAAGACGATTGAGTCTTCCGGGTCGCCAGGGTGATCAGCTGCCGCAGGTCGCCGATTGCTCCCGCTGCAGGCCCGGACCGCCTCCCGGGATGGCAGGCACTCCAAAGCTGCCGCTTCTCTGATTGTTCTCCAGAGCGGCGGGCTGTCTGCCAATGCAGGCCCCACAGCCGGATGCGGCCCACGGGCCGTAGGTGCCCAGGTCTGCTCTAAATCAGGGCTGTCCAACTGGCGGTCCGGGGGGCATACACGGTCACCCAGCCCGTTGGACACGGCCCCCGCTATGCCCCCGGCCGCCATTTTTAATTTTTTTAAAAAAAAATTTTAAATTTTTTTTTTTAAATGGCGGCCGAGGGGAAGGGGGAGGCAGGGCAGGGAGGAGGAAGTTAGCCAGCTCCTCCTCCCTGCACCGCCTCCGTCCCTCTCTTCGCGCCGCCCATGCAAACCGGATCGCATCGGCGCCGGTGAGAGAGGTACAAGGGGTGGTACAAGGAGGAGGAAGAGAGCTAGCTCCTCCTCCTGCACCGCCCTCTTCTTCCCTCTCTCTCCGGCGCCAATGCCTTGCAAGGGAGGGGGTCCCCAGCGCGCTCCCTCCCCTGCAAGGCATTGCGCAGCGGCTGAAGCCGGGCGCTGACTTCCGCGGCTGCTGCGATGCCTTGCAAGGGAGGGGGTACCCCGGCGGCGCCCCTCCCTTGCAAGGCATCGCGGCAGCGGCTGAAGCCGGCGCCGGCTTCTGCGGCTGCCGCGATGCCTCGCAAGGGAGGGGGGTCCCCCAGCGGCGCCGCCCTCCCGTGCAAGGCATCGCGGCAGCGGCTGAAGCCGACGCCGGCGTCCGCGGCTGCCGCAATGCTTTGCAAGGGAGGGGGGGTCCCCCGGCGGCGCCTCCCTCCCTTGCAAGGCATCGCGGCAGCGGCTGAAGCCGGTGAAACCGCCAGCTTCATCTGCGGCTAGGATGCCTTGGAAGGGAGGGGGTGCCCCGTGGCTCCTCCCTCTCTCCCAAAGCATCCCGGGGGTGGGGGTGGGGCTGGGGCGTGGCCGGGGGCGGGGCCAGGGGCGGGGGCGGGCGGCCCCCCAGGTCATCAGTGACCTGGAATCCGGCCCTTGGCCGGTTAGAAGTTGGACAGCACTGCTCTAGATTATTAAAAATGGTTTTCTGTGGGTAAGCTGATGGCGACTACTGGATGGCATATGTTCTGTATCAGAACCTAGAGCTGATGTAGTCTATCCAATGCAGTTTTCTGAATCAACACCCCAAATAACCAAACCAAATCTAAAGTTGACCAAAAACTGATTCTTAACCCTTCTGGTGCTAATGTTGGAGAGTGGTCCCTGGTTAAAGTGGTCCCTGGTCAAAAAAAAAGGTTGGGAACCACTGCTTTAGACCATGGCTTCCATTTTACTAGATGTTCTGATAGATCCTTAAAAAAACAAGCCATGTTGATAAACTCAGTTTATCAATTATATTCCCATCCAAACATAGTTTGCTACGTAGAAATGGTTATCCCAGAGTATGTACAATAATGCTATTTTCTAGGTCAGTGGGTGACGAGGTCATTTCAGATTATATACAAGGATGTTTCTCTAAGCCAGTTGGAAAGGTTACCTAGAATTAGATCAACAATGTACATACTTCTCTAGTGTTAAATTTGTGTAAGCATCAGACGACTTTACTAGATAAATGTATCTGGATAACTAAAAGACAGCATAATTTAGTTATGCTGAATGCAGTTGGACCAAGGTTTAACTATGCTATCTTTCACCCTCAGTCTCTCCCCATGACATAGCCAAAAGCGTTCATTCCAATGTACCTTTGAGTAAAGAATGAAATACTGTACATACATGCAGTGTTAAAAAATCCAATTTCAAAAATAGACTTCCCTTGATCGTGAAAATGGGTTCAAGTTCTGGGTTGTTGTAAGTTTTTTGGGCTGACAACCTCTGAGGATGCCTACCATATATGCAGGCGAAATGTCAGGAGAGAATACTTCTGGAACATGGCTATACAGCCCAAAAGACTTACAAAAATCCAGTGATTTCGGCCATGAAAGCCTTCCACAGGTTCAAGTTCTGTTTGTAAGTTCTTTTTTCTCTAGTGGGTACAGTTAAGAATGTGTAAAAACACCAGTAGAGACAAAAAGGGAATTAATAACTGGGGAATTCACCCAGAGTTTGCAAATTTCCTCATTTGGGCTGCAAACATTATATTTATGAGGTTATTTTATTCCATTATTTAGCAAGATTCTAGCTTGTCTATTGCAGCTTTCTTTCAACTTTGTGCCACCTGGATTTGTTTTATCATTATCCCTAAGATAAGGAAGGGTAGTCTAGTCCTTTGCCATTGAACTTATCACATTTTCCTCTGGGGTGCCTGTTTCTTAGTTTTTGATCTTGAGAAGAAAACATGGCCTTATTTACTGTTATAATTTTAGAGTTTTTAAAAATACTTGTAGCCAGATTTAGTTCATTTTCATTGTTTTTTTCTTTCTGTTGAAATTGTCCACATACTTATGGATTTATTTTATTTATTTATTATTTACTTTATTTATATTCCGCTCTTCTCACCCCGAAGGGGACTCAGAGCAGATTACAGATACACATACTTAGCAGACAATCCCTGCCGTTTCCACATACACAACATATAGGCGGACAGAGGCAAACTCTGGCCACCAGGGGGAGCTGATGCACTCCTCATCTCTCAGCATCCCTTGTTGTTCCTTCTGCATTCCTCAGCGTTCCTGGAGTTCTTTAATGGCCTCATAATTCAGTCAAAATTTGCCTCCCCACTTAATGTGGTACTTTTATCTCCTACTTGACAGATGCAATTGTCTTTCAGGCTGCAAAGGTCGACAGCAGGCTACAATTAAGGTCGAGCACCCACCTCTTAGCCAGCTGCGCCCCATTCCCGATTTCAAATTGCCGACATGCTTGTGGACAGGTAGAAGATCCGAAATAGTATTCCTATAGAGTATCGTTTTCTACACGAGTCTCATTTTAGCCTTGAATTGCTTTCTCTCTGGAAGCCTCATCCTCAAAATTGTATCACAGTGCTATGGGCTAGTTCATCACACTATGCGAGTTGTAGCTCAGATGTAAAGATACAGTCTCAACCGAGATCCTTGGCTGTTTCCCTGAATAAACACATAAGTAAAGGCTCTTTCCAGATGGCAATTATTTCACTATACAGGCTAGAGGCTCTTGAGTAGTTTGTGAATCCAGCTGGCTTACTTCTTTTGTAGGAATACTGTATTTCCCCACAATTTTAGAAGCCATGTATTTGTGGATGGTGAGAGAGGGGTGTTTTTATCACCTCCCAAGGCTGCTGGGGAGTCAAGATGGCATTAGCGTCAGCAGCACCAGCAGAGCTCCTGGGCTGCTAGCATGTCCATTGTAGTTGGGTCACATGAAAAATTGTTGCACAGACATAATGAGTATTGATTTGTCAAATTTCATGGTTCTGGAGAAACTTTTTTCAAGCTAAAAGCCCCAAGATGACTAAATCAGTATGTCTGTACTGGGGTTGTAATTTTTCTTAAAAAGTGACTTTCATGTGCTCTGTCAGTGAGTGACATTGGCATTGTGCACAGTCCTTCCTCTTTGTTTTGTTTTTGTTTTTTGTCTCTGTTTGGAACCTGTTTGCTCCTATACGGTGCTCCTAGGCATGGAAGGACATGTTATCCTTACAATTCCTGCCTCGCTTGGTACTCTTTCATTTGACCTACTTTGAAAAACATTTTTCAGCTCAATTCTTTGGATGTTGAGCATCGTGCCTTTCTTGCCCCAAATACTGATGCTTTTAAACAGGTGTAGAGAATCTTCCCTCCACCCTCCCAGTTTTCATGATATAGGTTACACCAGATCAGCAATAGTATAAATATTGCATTGAACTATGGCATGAAGCTGAAACATTGGCAAGTTGCAATATCATTCAAATTAACTTAGCCTGGCATGCTTTCAACCATGGGTAGGCATGAGTAAAATCTGCAGGTGGGATTCCATTGTTGGTTCACTTTTCCCAACCATGGATTTCCATCAAAAATCCATCTGTCTTCTTGAAATTTGGCAAATTGTGCTGATTTTGCTGGACCTTCCATACTGTTGGCTGCTTGCTTCAATTAAGGCACATGTGCAGGCGTGTGTTTTCTCCTGAGATAGATATAGCATGCTACAGAATGATTGAGCCTTTCATATGAATGCAAATGGTCTGGCACAGAAAGGTTATTTCAAAGGCACAGAATGGTGCAACTGAGTCACGGAATAGTTCTGGCAGTCCATTTTTGCACAGTGCATGCATACCTTGTGAGCATGTATTTCACTAAACAATCCAACAGTAGTAGCTGATGTGAAAGGCCTTTGGCTGAGAACCTGGAAAATGGTGCCAGCCAAAATATGCCAATATTTCTCATTCTAGGCATATTAGAATACAGTCCTCCTTCTCCAGCTATCTGGAGATGTGTCCTGAAAGAAGCAAGCTTTCTATGCACTTCACTAATGCTAAGAGACAAGTATGGTATGGTGATGAGTATTTGACCTAGATTTGGGAGACCCAAGTTCAGATTCCTCGGGTTCAAACCTTGGCATGACGTTTGTGGACATTGCCGGGCCACCTCTCAGACCCTGTTGTCTCACAGATGAGTTTCCTCAGAAGAAACATATAAAACAAATATGGTAAATTTGAGAATGGCCACCAGAAATTCTGGTTGAGATTTGGCAACTTCAAATTTCAGATCTGGGAATACATTTATGTAGAAAGGAATGTATGTATTTTTTTGCGATGGACAAAGGTTCTTGGCATCTTCTGAGAACTGCTTTTGGACTTCTTTGTCCAAAGGTTTTAATAAGAAAATGCTAGCAGTCACTCTGTGTGTCTGAGCCTTCAAATTGTCTGTTGATTTATGGTGACTCTATGAATTTCATAGGATTTTCTTAAGAAAAGAATATGCAGAGTTGACTTGCCCATTCCTTCCTTAGTATTATATAGCCTACAATGCCTTGTATTCCATGGCTATAGTATCTTCTATCCAAGTATCAACCAGGACTCATGCTTCTTAACTTCCAAGATCAGGCAGGATCTAGTGCTTTTAGGATCTTTAGGCAGTCTTTCCATAGTATTCCTTATATAGTTTCTGGTTGAATATTATAGCACCAGACAGGAATCTTTCTGGATCAGATCAATAGTCTATATAGCCAGACATCCTGACTAACAGGTTGAGGTAGGCAGGATTTCCCTGGGTACTGGTTGTGGGGGGTCGGGAGCAGGTGAGGGTTTTGCCCTCCTTTCTGCTAGAGATCCCTGTGTACAACTGGTGGGCCACTGTGTGATACAGGATGCTGGACTAGATGGGCTGAGGTCCGATTCAGCATGGCTCTTCTTATGTTCTTATGTTCTTAACACATAGGCCATCCAGATATGTCAGGGAAGTGCACAACCAAGAAACAAAGGAAGAACTACCACTCTTGCTCTTCCTAGCTATTGTTTTGCATCACTCTTAAGCAAGAGGGAAGTAGGATTAGACTCACAGTCTAATGTGAGTTAGTACAAATGTGAGTTAGTACAAATCCAAGGAATCACCCATATCATAGGGAGGAGGACGTGTGCTTATAACGGAATTGCAGTGAGTACCACAAAGACATAGCTTTGGACAGAACCCTAAATCAAATGAAGCTGGTGTGCAAACCAGCTTCAAGACTTGGTTAGGCAGCTTTTTGCAAATCATCACATGTTGGCAAACATCAGTCATAGCATACTGTGGCTTGGCATTGTGTCTGAAGGATCCATAAGCGATGAGGAGAAGCAAACTAAATTGATATTTGGATGATAAAAAGGTTGGCACAGACAGATATCTTGCAGTTTAAGGACTTCAGATCTATATTTTGAGGGAGCCACCGATCAGTACAAGTCCATAGTCACTGCGTTTTCATCACCGCAAACAAGCAATCATTAGACAACCCTTTACAGAAAGATGCAGAGTGTGAACTCTGGGCAGATAGAAGAGAAAACAAGCAGTTCTGTTTGGAACAGATTTGAGAAAGGCTACCTCAGAGCTAAAAAGAAAGACTGAGGATGTGTTGGTAAAGCCAGGTAAAGTTCCAGGAGGGCTGCCTGCTTTCTCCTCCATCTGCCCAGACTTTAGATTCTTGCATTCAGGCTATGAGGTGCCATAGTCATTGAATACGTGTGCGTCGAGGAGATGTCTGCATAGCAAATATCCAGATGGTCCAAGCAAGCCAAGCCACGTATAATAATGTAACCCTTCCCCAGCTCACTTATGGGTCATTAGCCAGACTAACCTGAGGGGAAAATGTCAACCTATCCACAAAATTGGCTCGTCAGACCCAGAGTGTAAGCACTATCTGCCGCATCCCCCAAATTTACATCATTGCATCTTAAATCTAAGCAAAACTAAACATCATCTATTTGAAAGAGGTCTCTTTAAAACAACAACATCTGAAGTCTAATGATTCTAGTGGAGCCAGTTTGTGAAGACGGTGTTGGCCTGTATTTTTATTTTTTCTGGCTTGTGTGGACAGTCTTTCCAAAAAGGAGTATCCCTCTGCAGCAAGGAACTTTGTTCTCTCTTTTTGCCTTCACAAAGAGGCTCAGAGAGTGGGTGCTCCTTTTACAAGATTGCTTCTGCCAGTCCCCGTGGATGAGAAACAGACTTCACAGCTTCGATCAGCATCGTGAAATCTTGCTGTGTGCTTGTTTAAAAATATAGATCTGTATTATTTCGCTTCTTAAAATTAACAACAACGAAAAAAAAATCCCATGCTGCAAGCTGCAGCCAGCTGCTGGTTGGCAGCTTTGCCTGAACATCTGGTGTTCCTGGGCTGTTCTAACGATAGGATTCATAAAAGATTATAATTCAGGCCTTTAGAATTCTGAACAACCACCCCCTCGAAAAAAGTAAAATCCAAGCTGATTTTTATTGCATTTTTTTTAAAAGGAGACAGCTGGAGGGTGTGTTAGCAAAATAGTCAGGATGCTTCAGCAACTTTGTAATTAGCACTGCTACATGGAGGTTGAATGGAAAATCTGTCCTGATGTTGAAATCTCCTTTCTAAAAATCGCTATATGCCAAGGATGGTGACTCTGATAGTAGAGGTCCTCTGGCAGTGAATGTGATGGCTAAGGGAATCTGGGAGCTCTTCGCCAAATCCCATCTCTTCCATACTCTGAAAACAAGTAGTTTCTTTCTGATTTATGGGGTGAGCATATCCTGCAGCATAAGAAGGCAAAGATTAAAGGTTACCAGACTCTCCTTCATGAGGCCAGCCAAATTATATAGCACAGGCTCCTATTATTGGGAGCAGGGCATATATTCATCCTTTGCCCATGCAGCAGTTTCTGAGCTGTGTGCACTTGATCTTTCCTTGGCTCTCTGTATGTGGCTAAGAATTAGCTGAGGCTTGGAATTAAAAAAGAAAGATGGTGTGTCCTCTAACTAGCCTGAGGACATGGAAGAAGATGCACCCAGTTGCTGTGACTTGGTTGAATATTGAGAGTCCTGTTGCAAGAACTACTTTTATAAATGGCTAATAAAATATGGGATTAAAAGAGCATTAATCAGTGTGCTGATGCTGACAGGTAGGAGATCTGGCTGGAAAGAGTACAAATATTAAATTTCCGTAGTCACTTCCCCTCCCTTTATTTAAAACTACCTGAGGACCCGGCGGTGCCCGGGTTATTTGAGGAAGGCATTGTGTGCCAAGGTTGGTTCCTATTAGATGTTTATGTGTCTTGCAGTGGTCTCAGGAACTTAGTGAAGGCACTGCAAGTTCCATTGGCCATGGTCCATCCTCCTCCAAACAGCACCAGAATGTAGAGTGGGTCATGGGGGCTGTGTGTGTCACATTTGGTATTGATCATTTTCTGGATGAGGGTTGCAGTGGTCTCTGGAAGTGAGGGAAGGTACTGGAAGTCACATCACCCACGGCCCCCTGTTCTCCAAACTGCACCTGGATGTAGAGTGGGTCATGGGGGCTCTGTGTGCCAAGTGTGGTCTAGATCAGTCATTGGATGAGGGTGGCAGCAGTCTCAGAAGTGAATGAAGGTACTGCAACTCCCATCATCCGTGATCCGTCCCACTCAAAACTGCACCAGGATGTAGAGTCTGTCATGGGTACTCTGTGTGCCAAGTTTGGGCCTGGTCTCTGATTTGTAGGGGTTGCAGTGTTTTTTGTGAAGTGTATTGGGTGAAGGTACAGAACATTCCATTTCCAACAGAAAAAACTGTCAACTGGTTAACTTCAACTCCAGCCATTTATGTCTGCCTCAGGCCCTTTCCTTTCCTGTCTGTGCTGCCTAGGAGTGTTGGAATGTTGGGTGGCTGGCCAATCGGAGTCATTTATGCAAATAATCCCACAGTGGCGACCAATCAAAAAGCTCCCAGATATTCCTCCGCACCTCCCGCCGCAAACACTGACTTTTATTATATACATAGATAGATAGATAGATAGATAGATAGATAGATGACACTCACAAACAAAACAAACAAGCCTCCCTCATAGGCATATACACACCTGAATGGAATCTCTTTTGGGTACAGATAGGATTACATCTTTGGCCATTGACTTTTTGAGGTTCATAGATGCAAAAAAAAAAATCATCTTGCAGTTCTTTCGGCATCTGTTGCTTCCAACCGTTTTTAAATGCAAAGCCTGATAAATGGCGTGGAGACATCTGATGCTGTCACACGATTGAAGATAAGGAAGTATGAACCTCATTAGTCCCCAGGATGGAACGCAGCTAGAATACGTACATAGGATGAAATAGAAGTATATTTATTTAAAACCTCTCTGTCAAAACACTGGAGATCAAATTCTCAAATCTTTTCAGGGTTTTGAAGTTTTATACGAAGTGTAGCTTACTGTAGCCTAATCACGTAGCAAGAGCCATATGCTTTGCTGAAAAATCCGTGTCGTTTTGGCTTGGCAAGTGGCACTTTTAGAAAGGATTTCCTGAGCCTGTGTGTAAGACTATGACTCAATCTGGAATCGGAAGACAGCACTCTCCAAGCCTAGGACCTCTAGATCCTGCTTTTGCTTTGCCCTCCCTATATTTTCCAGCCCAGCTGATCAAATGGATTTCTGTGCCAATTCGTGTAGCGCTTACAAGTCTCCATTTGGCAGTACAAGGCCTTAAAACACAGACCAAAGCCACCCACAGCAATTTGAAAGTACTTAAAATTGGTGTGGCTCCACTGTATGGAATTCTGGGTTTGCTAGTTTGGGAAAGATTTAGGGCCCTTCCACACAACCATATAGCCCAGAATATCAAGGCAAAAAAGCCACAATATCTGCTTTGAATCGGGTTTTCTGAGTCCACACCCTCATATATTCCACTTCAAAGCAGATAATGAAGGATTTTATTCAGCTGTGTGGAAGCGGCCTTAGAATTCTCTAATTTCTTTTCTTAAACCACAGCTTTGGAAGAATTCTCACCAAACTACATATCTCAATTTCTAGTTTCCAGTCAATTGACTGGAATTCTGCCAGTTAAAGAAGTATCAAAGTATAATGTGGATACACCCTGGTAACATGTTTGTCTCTGAAATAATTGTATTAATTCAATTACAAGTATGTATAGGATTAGAGAACTGGAAGGCATATTTCTAAATAATCTGAAAACAGATACAGTGTGGTTCTCTTGCAGGTCTGAAATAATATGTGCCACAATGACTAGCTTTGCTACAGGAAAGGGGCACAACAAAATAAAGAGTTATGCCCCTCTCGTCAATAGATGTAAGATATCTGGTAATGGAACTTGTGTATCTGAAGCAAGATAGCACCTACCTGCAGTTTATCTGACCCTGAGATCTCTAAGAAGAAAGTCTCAGGAACAGAAACATGAAAACACAAGTAACCAGAAGCTACTCACTCATATACAATGGGTGTACATGTTGTGCAAGGGATCCATTCCAGGACCTTTGTATAACACAGTTTTATGTAACCTGCAACTCTATTTTTCTTACCTGAAATGAGCAATTCCTTGTGTTTATGGCTATAGAGCAGGGGTGCTCAGAATGGTGATCGGGATCACCAGGGTGATCTTCGGACCTCATCCTGGTGATCTTCAGGCCCCTGACCAGGTTTTTTTTGCTGTTGGTCCTCTTCATGCGCCCTGCACGCTGCAAAGAAGTCCTCCTCGTTGCTCCTCCCGCTCCCTGCTTGCGTGCCGCCTCCAAAAGCTCCAGGGTCCAAGAGGCAGAATGGGCCCCCTCTTTTGGATTCCTCCTCCTCCCTCCGTCCTTCTCCAGCCACTCAGAGTCGTAGGAGACCAAAGGGGGCGGGGTGGATGACGCGATGCATGGCTGGCCCCGCACGCATGCGCAGAAGCGCCCATTCTGCCTCTCGGACTTCTCGTGAGCTTTTGGAGGCGGCACGCATGCTGGGAGCAACGACGGAGTAGAAGAAGGACGCTTTGGGGTCATTTCCTTACCGCATCTCAAAGGTCGGTCTTTTTACTTTGGGGTGCGTGCTTTATTGTTCTGTGGCATGTCTCTTTGTTTATTTTTAATGTTTAAAAATGGCCTTTTAGCTCCAAAGCCTCTTTGCTTGCTTTGTTCCTTGAGAAATATATGTTGGGGAATATGGATATGTGGGAGAAATGGGGTGGTTGGATGTATTTTTATGCTCTGTTTTATATTTATTTATTTATTTATTTCAAAGCTTCTATGCTGCCACTCCCGGCGGGCTCAAGTACTCACAACACTAAAAAGATCACAGAATAAAACAACAATACAGAATAAAACAGAGAATAAAACATCATTAAAATATCACAACAAACAGCAATTAAAAACGACCTGGATTGAGAGTCGTTTGTTGTAATTAAATTGAAATGTTGATGTTTTATAACTTCATTTTATGTAAACTGCCCCGAGCCTGCTGGAAGGAGCGGTACATAAAAATGAATAATAAATAATAAATATAAATAAATAAATAAGAAAATAGTTATACATTTTACATTTCTGGGTAGGTGATCTTTGGGACTTGGTTTTTAATCAGTAGCTCCCATGCTGAAAAAAGTGTGAGCACCCCTGCTATAGAGCTACTCAGGAGATCCTAGAAAAATGCCCAGAGAAGTGTTCTCTCGAGACCTCCAGCATAATTCTGCAATCAATCATTCTGCAGAGTTAGCCATAGAATTTAGCTGGAGGCCTAGGCATTGTTTGGTCCTCCAGAATGATTCTGTGATATTCAAAGATCTTTGCATTTAAGTCAAATTGCTTTCAATGAGCTCATATTGTATTTATTTATTTATTTACTACTACATTTTCATCCCACTCTACATTATATCCCACCTCTCTACATTATATCCCACCGAGCGGCCTTACAAAAAGGTAGCAATTAGCATGCCATGCACATACATACAGTAAAATAGACATATACATTAAAATTAAAAACCAGCAGCAATATTAAAACAATTATTAAAATTGCGTCATCCAGTGTCAAATTCAAGGCTGTTCCATTAGTCATTTCACAACTTGGCTAGTCAAAAGCTTGGTCCCATAACCAGGCTTTTACTTTCTTCCTGAAGGTCAGGAGGGAGGGGGCTGCTCTGATTTCGCTGGGGAGGGAGTTCCATAGCCGGGAGGGGGGGGGCACCACTGAGAAGGAGGTGGGACCAAGAGAAGAACCTCCCCAGAAGATCTTAACCTCTGAGGTGGATCATAGAGGGAGATACATTCAGATAGGTAAGCTTGGCCAGAACCACTTACTGTAGAGCAGTGGTTCTCAACCTTCCTAATGCAGTGACCCCTTAATACAGTTCCTCATGTTGGGGTGAACCCCAACTATAAAATATTTTTGTTGCTACTCCATAACAGTAATTTTGCTACTGTTATGAATCGTCATGTAAATATCTGATATGTAGGGTATATTTTCATTCAATAGAAGAAATTGGCACAAATACCCAATACGCCCAAATTTGAATACCAGTTGGGGGTGCGTGTGTGTGTGTGTGATGCCGTTTGGGAGTTGTAGTTGCTGGGATTTATAGTTCACCTACAGTCAAAGAGCATTCTGAACTCCACCAACAATGGAACTGAACCAAATTTGGCACACAGGACTCCCATGACCAACAGAAAATATGGAGGGGTTTGGTAGTCATTGACCTTGAAGTTTGGAATTGTACTTAACCTATATCCAGAGAGCTCTGTAGACTCAAACCATGATGGATCTCGACCAAACTTGGCACTGATACTCAATATGCCCAAATGTGAACACTGGTGGAGTTTGGGAAAAATAGGCCTTGACATTTGGGAGTTGTAGTTGCTGGGATTTATAGTTCACCTACAATCAAAGAGCATTCTGAACCCTGCCAAGGATAGAATTGGGCCAAACTTCCCACATGGAAACCCCATGGCCAACAGAAAATACTGTGTTTTCGGATAGTCTTTGACGACCCTTCTGACACCCCATCGCCACCCCCACAGGGGTCCCAACCCCCAGGTTGAGAAACACTGCTGTAGAGCTTCATAGTTCTGTGGATTTAGTTTCTAGCTGAATGCAGCACAGTGTATCGAACATTTAAATATTCATTATTGCTCTTGTTTAAGACATGCTTCCTGCATAGTATAGTTGAATTACAGTATTTTTAGCAAAGAAATCAGGGTCTTACAAGAGCAATGACAAATGTGTTCTGCCTTCTTGCAGCATTACTGTCCAATAGTCAAAAATACTGGTTCTGGATGCTGACAAGCCTCCTTTTTTGAGCAGCCAGTTTTCCATATGCACAGAGGAGGGGTATTTTTGTCCATAGCAGGCATATTCCAATTTTCTTGTGGAATCTTGTAATCCAATTTCTCAAGATGTAGGCTTGTTAAGTGGTTTCAGCAAAAACAGTCTTTGAGGCCTTAAACACTAAGAAGTTATGGCTTCAAACATCTGTGCACAACATCTAATAAAGTGGGACTGCGCTCTGAAGAAAGAACACACCACAATACTTTGGGTAGTTTTTAAAGTGCCGTAAGTCTCATTATTTCTGGTATAATCTGGGAACATCTTGACCCTTTGGTTCTGTGGATTATATATACATCTCAATTTCTAAGAAATTATAAAACATACAACTTTGTTATTGCAAGTTTGGGTTGAGGGTTTCTTGAAATTGCTAGTTTCTATAACAAAGGCTTTAGATTTTGTGCCAAGATGAAACAAGTTCCTCTTTTGTAGAGAAAAACATGTAAATATATCAACAAAGTGATCCAAATGGCTCATATAGAAGAGCAGCACAAGAAATGACTAGAAGAGACAAGATTATTGCCAGCATTGTTTTTTCCCCCCCGTGTGTGTCAGAAGCGACTTGATAAACTGCGAGTTGCTTCTGGTGTGAGAGAATTGGCCATCTGCAAGAATGTTGCCCAGGGCACACCTGGATAGTTGGTATTTTACCATCCTTGTGGGAGGCTTCTGTACTGTCCCTGTATGGGGAGCTTGAGCTGACAGAGGAAGCTCAACCTGCTCTCCCTGGATTCAAACCTACGACCTGTCAGTCAACAGTCCTGCCTGCACAAGGGTTTAACCCAGACCTGGGCATTTCACGGCCTGCCAGCTGGATGCGGCCCGCCAGCCAATTCTGACCGGTCCGGGGAGAAGGGTGTCGGGGGGCGGGGCCATTCCTGCAAGAGGAAGGGCTGCCGCTGCCGCCATCCCATTGCGGCTCACCACTTCGGAGAACGATCGGAGGAGTGGCGGCTTTGGAGTGCCTGCCATCCCGAGAGGCAATCCGGGCCTGCAGCGGGAGCAGTCGGCGACCTGCGACGGCTGATCGCCCTGGCGACCCGGATTACTTGATCGCCTACTGCTCCCGCTGCAGGCCCGGATCGCCTCCTGGGATGGCAGGTACTCCAGAGCCCGGATAGCAGGCACTCCATGGCAGGGCGATCAGCTGGGGAACGGCTAGGGGCGAGAGCGGGCGGAGGCCTGCAGTCTCCGATCGTCTGCTGCTCTGCTCTGCTGCTGTGACGGCTGAATACACTTTGTCATTCTCTGGGCTGGGTCATTGGGCCATTCCATCTTAGGATCCTTCCTCTTTTGAGGATGTCAGCCTCCATCTTGGTTCACACCTTGTCTTCTTGAATTTCATTTCATTTTATTTTAGTGGTTTTTATTATTATTTTATAATAATTTTATAATAATATAATAAATATAAATATAATATATATTTCATTATATTATTATGTCTATATATACTATAATATAATAATTATGATATTAATACTAATAATATATGAATATTTCTTGATATATTAATATGTTAATATTAATGATGTGTTACATATAGTAAATATAGTAAATAAATAAATAAATAAATAATCTAGATTAGAATGTAGTTCAGCCTTTAGGTGCGGCCCTCCATAATATTTTTTGGCTCTCATGTGGCCCCTTGGAAAAAATAATTGCCCACCACTGGGGGCTCCACCAGCGTTGGTGCTCTGATAGAAGAGATGTGTTTATATAACGTCAATTCAAGGGATCTGCAATATACAGCATTTTTAGTTCTTGGTGAGCCATTTTGTCAAGATTACAATGAGACTTGTGACTTCCCTTCTGGAAATCACACGGGCAATATCTTTTGAGATCTATAAATTACTGTAGTTTTGTCAGTATATCAACAGAATTAAACTGACTTATTTATGTACCCTGAGCATATGGTTTACTTCTGAAGGCTGTAGGCACAGCACCAGGTCTGCTTTAGATGGAACTATTCAGGTACGTGAAAAAGCATTGTAGGAAATCAAAGAGCATACAGTCTTTGTAGATGGTCACAGAAATATTCTTCACATTTTGATGCCAGTTTTTTTTATTTTGGGTTTACTTTAATAGAGAGACTGTGACTTTTGCAAACACAAACCTTAAATTCCTCTGACTTCATTATGTCTGCCTACCTGTTTCCAATAGCAGACTGATTGTTTTGATGTACACAGTCTTTGAAGGCCAAGACCAAAGCTTCGAAAACTCCAGGTTAAAATAACAGGGCTTAACTAATGAGAATAAAGTGGCCAGTTCAGAAACAAGAATGTATTGCAACTCTTCTTCGGAGGTAATTGTGGTAACCTTTAAAGGTAAACTTTAAAAGAAAACCAGTTACTTGTCTTCCATCCATAGGAGAGAGGTCCATTATATATCATTTTCTTCCCCACTTCTGAGTTATCCTTCCTATCCAAGTCATTAACTTTTGCTTTGGCATTCCAGGTTTGTGAATGCAAGTGAAATCTTTCATCTTTTGATGTTCACACCTTTCTATGCACACTCTCTCATGTGTCATGCACATGCATACTGAAATCAATCCCATTTATTTTAATGGTGTTTTCAACATCATTAGAAATTTGCTTTGCAGCCTGATTTTTGGCACATTTAATTAGAGTTCACTGGTGAGATAGACTTGCTACTTATAAATAATAAAAGTTTATATACTGCTTTAACTCCCCTAGAGGACTCAAGGTGGTTTCCACACATTCAATAACACCGAAAAGATATATTGAGTATTCAAAACATAGACATAAAATTATTAACACATGCATATACATTAAAACCAATTCCAACACTATTATATCATGGAATAAGCTGCTAGGGGGCAGAGTTTTCGAGTGGGCCTAGACCAATGTTTCCCAACTGCTGTGACACGACACAGTAGTGTGCTGTGACGGACCTCCTGCTGTGCCGCGAGAAAAGCTCTCTGCCCCCCTTCCTTGCTTGGAGGAGGAGAAAGGGCCAGGCGGCAGCGAAGAAAAAGAAGAAGTGGCCGGGGCGCCACCTCCTCCGGCCGTTTCCCCAGCCAGCCTCCAATTCGCCATGACTCTCTCACCTCACTCGCTGAAGCCGCGAAGAGGAGCCCCGCCCACTGAAGCCCGTCCACTGCTCATGCTCCTCCTCCTCCTCTGCACGGCTTCAGCGAGCGAGGGGCAGGAGTCATGGTGCCGGGGACAGTGGCCATGACTCCCACTCCTCGCTTACACTGCCCCCTCAAGGCTGGAGAAGCTGTGGGAGAGCTGAAGGAGGGGGAGGGGCGGGGAATGGCATGGCTCTGCCCCCTCCCCGGCTTTGGCACTCCCAGCAGCTGCTCCCAGCAGGCCACCATCCCCCAGCTGTTCTTTACTGTGTTAGAGTGTCATTTTGTGTCATTTTGGTTGGTGGTGTGCCCCCGGATTTTTTTAATGCTAAAAGTGTGCCGCGGCTCAAAAAAGTTTGGGAAACACTGGCCTAGACCATCTGAGGGGGCTGGGCCAAGGCTAGTACAGAGGAATATAGGGCAGGAGAGATGGAGAAAGTGCAAGGACTGGTCCTAACAATGACCATAGTGGGGCCTGGGCTACATTTCCAGGACCTATTAATGAGCTATGAGAAGGACTGGGCAGAGTGAGTACTCTGAGACGACGGGGGTTGGGGAAGAGAGGTTTGTGTGTGTGTGTGTGTGTGTGTGTGTGTGTGTGTGTGTCAGGAGCGACTTGAGAAACTGCAAGTCACTTCTGGTGTGAGAGAACTGGCTGTCTGCAAGGACATTGCCCAGGGGACACCTGGATGTTTTGATGTTTTACCATCCTTGTGGGAGAATTCTCTCATGTCCCCACATGGGGAGCTGGAGCTGACAGAGGGAGATCAATCCATCCCGGATTCCAACCTACGACCTGTCGGTCTTCAGTCCTGTCGGCACAAGGGTTTAACCCATTGTGCAACCCGTTGGCTCCAGGAAGAGAGTGAAGAGCAAGGAAGTTTAAAGAAGGTTCCCCTTCTGCTTCTCCATATTTGGTCCTCTATGGCTTCTCTAGTCTTCACACACTTCCTTGATGAACCAGCCTGCCTGCCTTTTGCTTCTTTCCCTTTGTCCTTCTCCCTCCCTCCCTCCAGCTTTCAGTGGCAGTGGAGCAAGTGGGAAAAACCCTTAGTGGAGCCAAGTACAGGGGAAATATTTATTTCCTTCTTCCCAGAGTCAGACGTGCCACTTGGGAAATACGGGTGGGATCTACCACTAGGTCATTGCAACCTCCATGCCTGGTCCAGCGAGTGGATGAGGAGTGAGTGGGGGATTTCTTGTCGTTCTCCGTTTCCGATCTCTTCCCTCCCCACCACCACCTCTTTCTTTTTTCTTGAGCTGCTTTTCAAGCCGAGCAGATTCTGTTCCTTACTTAGCAGAGGGTAATGTCTGCTCTTTTAGCCACTTATCTGCTCACTTGGCCACCCGCCTAATGTTGCTGTGATTGACGAGGCCATCCTGTTGACCTCATTCCCCCCCTCCCTCCCTCCTTCTCTCCTTCCCCCAACGAAAGCCCGATGCACATGGTGGTGCCCCCCTGTTGCCATGGCGACCAGGCGAGGAGCCGGTCCTCTCCCCACATCGCCTTAGGAAGGATGGAGCGCAGCTTGATGCAGGCCTTTGCATTTAGGGGTTTACGCCTGGCAGCATTGCACTTCTTCTGCCGAGTAAGAGAATGTAATCTAATTAGAATGCAAGGTGCTCTGCGGTCAGTATCCTTTTCTTCCTCAGCCATCCTCTCTTCAACATGAAGAAGGGAGGGAGGGATATTGAGCATTCAGCCATTGTGAGTAGCTGCCTCTGAAACCTACTAAAATCTCAGCCATTGGCAGGAAGTGCAATAAGCAGGAAAATGCACATTCAATGGTTCTGTGTGCATATTCAAGGGGCCTCTGTTCCTTTCTGTTTTCATCCTCATTCTCTGCTAAAGTTGCTGCGTTCGGCATTGTGCTCTTCGAGCTATAGCTGGCCTACATGCCCTGCGAAGTCATGTGATAAGGCTGTGATATACCACTTCAGAGCGCCGTTTTAAATGCTCTCCCATTAAAAGGAGAGGAGGGAGGCTGTGTTGGCATCAGTTACCTCTTCTTTTGTATACATTCATATCCTATGTGCATGCTTTTGTATGCAGTGAAGTTTTCAGAATATAATACCACCCAGCCCCCTGCAATCTTAAAGCAGTATAGTTTCATATGATTTTGTTTTTCATGTAGGTTACATGTAGATTTTCTCTCTGTGGGTGTATAGTAAAGGTAAAGGTTTTCCCCTGACATTAAGTCCAGTTGTGTCTGACTGAGGTTTGGTGCTCATCTCCATTTCTAAGCTGAAGAGCCGGCATTGTCCATAGATACCTCCAAGGTCATGTTGCCAGCATGACTGCATGGAGCATTGTTACCTTCCCGCAGAAGTGGTACCTATTGATCTACTCACATTTGCATGTTTTCGAACTGCTAGGTTGGCAAAAGCTGGAGCTAACAGCGGGAGCTCACGCCACCCCCTGGTTTCGAACCTGCGACCTTTCGATCAGCAAGTTCAGCGGTTTAACCCACTGCGCTACCAGGGGCTCACCTGTGGGTGTATATAAAAATAATATATACAATAATATATTATTATTTTGCTTTTCATGTAGGTAGGTTACATAATAGATTTCCTCTCTGTGGGTGTATATAATAATAATAATAATTATAACAACAACTTTATTGTTGTAATAATAATAAATATTCATTATTAATTATTAATTATTATATATATATAAAATATTATTATTTTGCTTTTCATGTAGGTTACATAATAGATTTCCTCTCTGGGTGTATATAATAATATACACCCATTATTATTATAACAACAATTTTATTTTTATATCCCGCCACCATCTTTCCAAAGGGACTTGGGCTGCTTACATGGGGACCAAGCCCAGCATAAACAAGGGTTACAAATTAAAACAATTAAAACATAATAACATATAAACAACATAATTAAAACAATTCAAACCAAAAGAGTAAAATCATCATTAAAATACATCAACATCAAAAAACCAATATTTTTAAAGTTACGAATTAGCAAAGTCGATTTTGGAATTTCATCGTATGGGTTGTGGTATGTTGAATTCTTGTTCAAACATGGAATGATAGGGAACGAGGAATTTATTCACAGATGATCCTGGAAACAGAAGCTAGACAGTGCATTCCTGGAGTTGTTACCTAGTAGATACTGTGTCCATGCTATTCCCATAACGTGTTTTGTATGAGAGTCCTGCCGATCGCTGCTTTCCCTTCCTATATCAACCCCACCCTCGCAATCCTGTATAATCTGGGCCACATCATATCCAAGCAGAAAACAAGTGTCGGCAGACCAAACAGCTCTACACAGCTCAGGCAAATGAGATAAGTCATAGCAGATGATTTACTCTGTGTGACTAACAAATCTGATGTGGGGACCAGTGATACAGGCTGGCAATGCAGTTGTTCCGACTTTGCAATTGGGATTCTAACCTTCTCCCCAACCTTGGTCCAGTTTTTACATTTCACATGGATTTCTTTTTTATTTGCATCTTCAGAAGCTCGCCGTTTGCTGCAGCACTCATTATTAGTATTCAAGGTGTTACTTTTAAAATAATCCTACTCATGCCCCCAAAAAGTGTCAATTACAAATAGAGAACTCAACCTGCTGGAAAAGAAATGCGGATCTCCTCCATGGCAACGTACAGAAATATCAAATCTTCTAAGGTCTCAGTGGGTTGATACTACCTTCCTCTGCATTATTTCAAACTGAGATAAGACTGTAATTGGACTGCAGCAACTGCAGATACACTAATTCTTTTCATATGTCCTTGAGAAAAGACCTGAGTAAAGTCTCTGAAGAAGTCGGTTGCAGAGGTTAGAATGGCACGAAGGGATTGGAGGTCACTGTGCCAGCTCCTGATAACCACGCTCTCTCTTGTTCTGTCCACTGCTCTCCTGCTGTTAATAGATTATCCAGCTTAGTAGAATCACAACTGCAGTGCTGCATTCCAACAGGAACAACTGTATAATTTATATTGGGCATTCAGCTTGTGTTAGAAGCATTCTGAGAATCTTAGCTGGACCGCAGAGTTGGTTGGATGATCAGAGGTTGAGCAATGTTTACCAGATGTGGGATTCTACTTACCTGACATAGAGATATTTATTGCTACCTATCATATGTTTAAAAATGCTTAAAACATATTTACTGGTGGGCAATGTCATGTGGGCCTGACATTACCTATTGTGGGCCTGTACTGATAAACATCTTGTCTGAATGCATCTGCCTCTATGTCCCATCTCGCAGTCTAAGATCATCTGGGGAGGCCCTGCTCTCGTTCCCGCCAGCATCGCAAATGTGGTTGGTGGGGACGAGAGACAGGGCCTTCTCGGCGGTGGCCCCTTGCCTATGGAACGCACTCCCAAACGAAATAAGATCGACTCCACCTCTCCTCGCTTTTAGAAAAAAGCTAAAGTCATGGTTCTGGGACCAGGCCTTTGGGCAGCAGATGTAAATTGTACCTTTGGATTTGACTGGATTGACACTTTGGACTTGACTGGACTGACAATGTGTTCCGCTTGATGGCTTTAATTAATTATTGTTGTAGGTAGTGGTTTTTAATGTAACGTTTTAAAATGATTTAATGCTTTTTAATGATGTTGATTGTATGGTGTATTTTTATATTGTATTGTGGTGTTGCGGCCTGTAGTGCTGCAAATGTAAGCCATGCTGAGTCCCCCTACGGGGGTGAGAAGCTACGGGGTACAAATACCATAAATAAATAAATAAATCTTGCAGAAAGCTGCCATGCAGTGGAACACAACAAAAAAACAGAGATACCCAGCATTTCCCAGAACTCCTTGGAAATAGACGGAGTCTCCCAACACACATTCCACAATAGCAGACATTCTCAGCGCAAATAATAATAGTTGACTGATTTATAATCTTTGCAAAGGGGGGTTCATTATATCAGACCTGTCCCACTTTCAGAATTATGAATCGGGGTTATGACTGATCATAGGCTTGGTCCCCTCTCATTCTATTTTTCTATCAAAGATTTCATTTTTTCCCCATGCCTAGGAACCAAATAAAAGTAAAAATAGGCGGGGAAACAGCTCGCAAACATCATTATTACATTTGTCAATGTACACACCCTTTGCCGCCCCTATCTATTTTTACTTTTATGTCATGCACAGCACAGGCATGGGGATGGGAAAGAATTTAAGATATGCAGATGACACCATACTACCTGCAGAAAACAACAGAGACTTGGATTTATTACTGAAGAAAGTCAAGAGAAAAAGTGCAAAGGCAGACTCACAGTTGAACATTAAGAAATAAAATAGTGATTGCAGATAATTTACATAATTTTAAAGTAGATGATGAAGATATACCTTGGCTTAGCCATTAATCAGAATGGAGACTCCATTGAAGAAATAAGAAAAATAATAGTACTTGAGAGGCCAGCTTTGAAGGAACACGACAGAATCCTGAAGTGTAAAGATATATAACTGAATATTTAAGTTAAAATTATCCGTGCCATTTCTATTTGTTGGTATAAAAACTGGACAGTGAGGAAGACTGGTGGGAAGAAAGCCAGCTCCTTTGAAAAGTGGTGCTGGTGAAGCGTTCTAAGGATACAATGGGCTGCTAAAAAGAGAAATTAATAAATACTAGTGTAGATGCTTTGGATGTATAATAAGAAGACACAACATTAAGGCAGATGGGAGTAAGAAAAGAGGAAGACCACATTCCAGATGGATAGACTCAATCCGAGAAGCCATGACTTCCCCCAAACACCTGAGCAGGGTGCTTAATGATAGGGTGACTGAAGATCTCTCATTCATAGGGACACCATAAGGTGAGGCTGACCATTGAACTCCTTGCCCACGTTTTTTTTATCCTTCACCCCATCCCAGAATATTGTCAATTAAGACAAGTGAAACCTAGAACAGAAGATGAGACTACAGGACTAGATCTGAGAGTCAGAAGAGTTTCTGTGGAAGCATTTCCATATCACATTGTGCTGAGAATGATCCATGTAGTCTGTCTGAATGCCAGTTCAGAGACTGACTCTGGATTACTGTTTAGAAAAATAGGATGGAAACATAAACTGTTTTATGCAATAGCTATTCATTCCTTATGTTATGGTAATCATAGCTGGCCTGATATTTCCTCCAAATTATGATTGCAGTTTTTCCCTCCAAGATTGGCTGGTCAGAAATGTTGAGGCATCTACAGTTGACTGGGCGGCATAGTGTACAGTGCAAAGATCTGGGAATGCCTTCCTGACCTTGGATTTCTGAAGCATGAAATGTAATTATTCTTATCTTACCATGCATGACTTGAAAGTTATGGTCCATAAAATTATCTAGCAAGCACATTTGACTCCTTTACCTCTCAGTGGTGTTGTCTCTTTAAAGGCGGGCTCTGTGCCCCAAAACTAGAAAAATGAAGTTCACTAGTTTGTTTTAGCGTCAACCAACTCTTGCTGCCTGGCCAATGTTTTTGTAGAAATTAACCTGTGTTTCATAAGCTCTACAATAGAGAAGGCCTTGGTGGAGCTCCTGCAGATATAAATAATCTGCAGTTCAGCGTAGGAGGTAAATTTTTCTTGACAGTCTGGATCCTAGTGTATAAACAATAAAAAAATGTTGTTGTTTTAGCTGGCATCTAGTCAACTTTTGACTTATGGTGATCCTATGAAAGACAGTCCACAAAGACATCCTATCATGAGCAACTCTGCTCAAGTCTCAGAGCCATGACTTTGCTGATTGAGTCGGCCCATCTAGAACAGGGGTGCCCACACGTTTTCAACATGCAAGCTACTTATAAAACAACCAAGTCAAAGTGATCTACCTACCCACTACTCAGAGAGCCATAAAAGCAAAATATTTGGAAATTTATTTCAGTGAGAGCCATATAATATATTTTAAGACTGAATTCAATTAAATGTGAGTATAATAAGCCCCTAAATTTATTCATAATAATGATGATGATAATATTCATTCAGCCTCTGCTACTACTGCTACTAATAATAATAGTAACAACAACAAAAACAACAACAGGTTCCTAGAGTAGAAGGAGACCTCCAAGGGCCATCCAGTCCAACCTCCTTCTGCCATAAGGGAAAAACACAATCAAAGCATTCATCACAGATGGCCATTCAGCCTCTGCTGCTAATAATAATAACAATAATAATAACAATGGGTTCTTAGAATAGGAAGAGACCTCCAAGGGCCATCCAGTCCAAACCTCCTTCAGCACCTGGGCGGCGGTGGGACCCTGCGGGGTGGGATTGAGCCTCCCGCCCTGCCTGCAATCTACCAGGACGCCCTACGCGATCTACGAGTAGATCGCGATCTACCTAATGAGCACCCCTGATCTAGAATGTGGTTTTCCTCTTTTATTGGCCTCCATCTTCCCAAGCATTATTGTCTTTTCTAATGTGTCAACCAAAGAATAACAGTCTCAATTTAGTCATCTTGGCTTCTCGTGAGAGTTCAGGCCTGGTTTGACCTAGAACGCGTTTATTTGTCTTTTCAGCAGTCCATTGTATCTTCTCTAACAACACATTTCAAATGAATACATTTTCTTCCTTTCAGCTTTGTTCACTGTCCAGCTTTTACAACAATGAATGGAAATATAATGTGATGGAACATCCTAAGTTTATAATTCAGTGATGTATCTTTCCACTTCAGGATCTTGCCTTTATAGCTGTCTTTAAAAGTCTCAGTCTTTGGGTTTTTTAAATTGGAGTCTCCACTCCAATTAACGATTGAGACAATGTATGGAAAATCTTGGAACTATTTCTATTTCTAAGATTACTTATACTTTTGAAAACCATCTCTGTAACTTAGAAAGGCAGAAGAAACAGAGCGAAGGTTTAGTGGTTTGGATGTTGGCTGAGAGGCCCAGTTTCAAATGCACCCATGAAATGTACTGGGTGACCTTGGCGCAGTCACCACATCTCAAGCTCAGCCACATCACAGAGTTCTTATTGGGTAAAATGGACTGAGGTCAAGCCCTATGTTCTTGAGAAGAAGGATGGGATAAATAAGTCACAGACTGAATTTTTTTAAAGAGAAGCTAAAGACTGACCCTCTTGAATTTCTAGGTCACCAGATCTGTTTTTATGCTTTTTTATGCCAACCCCCTGTAGAACATTGTTTGGATTCTCCCCCTCCCAGCAAACACTATTGCAGCTTTGTGGGTAGGAGGATTGTCCCCAATGCTGCTCTTTAATGTGTGAGTGTGTTTGTTAGCCTTGGCAGCTCCAGCAGCACAAAATACCGCTACTTGTGCCAAACAGGTCAGATGATTTGTTTTATAGAGGAGAAGAGGTCCTGTTTCTGTAATCTGGGGCAATATCAGCTTTCCATGTGGAAAGTAGGTGGGGTGTTCATTGTTTGTGGTAGCAAGAACAGCTAGTTTCGGTTAGGCAAACCACAGACCACCTATTACAATGCAGCCTGTCCTCTTTCACATGCACAATGGAGGACCACCTTACAGCAACACCAGAGGTACTCCAAGTGGCCAGCTTCTGGCCAAAGGACATTTAGGTTAATGCCAAGATTATAAACATTACAATTGTACCCTCGGTTCGCTTCTGATACGATCAAAAATAGTTAGTTAATCCCTCATTGTCTAAGTATGATGGCCTTCCAAGTTCTGTGTGAGAATTTTTAATGTGTGGAGGTTGGTGCACAGCCGACCAACACATAGTCTTCACTGAGTCCCAACCAGTGGTGCGGTTAACAGACTTCTCAGTCTGTTGCAGCCTTCTTCCACCTTCAAAGCCATTATAACATGTACCATGTTATCTTCTGTCTGATCCGCCGTTGAGGTCTTTGGATTGTGCTTGGTCTGGAACCTCCACTGCAGCCGCCCCCCAGAAGTGCATGACTCCAGTGTTTACACCCACAGGTTCATTGGAACATGGAAGCCCCCTCACCACGACAAGGTGACAACCCATTTGAAACCAAATGTAAGACTGGATGCAAACTTTTAAAAGGAGGACTCTACTTTAACGTAATCATAGAAACACTACCAGAGTCGCCATTCTTTTAAAAGGATGATGTAAATACTGGTTTCTATTACCCTATATACATCTGTACAAGTCTAGAAATCTTGGTCAAAATGAACTCAACAAACCTGGGTAGGTTTATCCAAGGATCACAGTACAGCTGTGATTCCCAACCCTTTTTTGACCAGGGACCACATGACCAGTTACCACTCTCCAACGTTATTACCAAAAGGGTTACGAATCAGGTTTTGGTCAACTTTAGATTTGGTTATTTGGGGTGCTGATTCAGAAAATTGCATTGGACAGACCACATCAGCTCTAGTTTCTGATACATAACATATGACATCCAGTAGTTACCATCTGCTCTCCTGCAGAAAACCATATTTTAAAAGCCTTGGTTTCGCGAGACCAGTCACACTTGTTGCAACGGTGTAGTAACGGTGAGTCCGCGGACCATATTTTTGTTCCTATGGACCACTGGTGGTCCAGGCACCATAAGTTGGGAACCACTGCTGTACAGTCATTCTCATTTTTAAAAAACCATCCTAGCATCTGAGTAAAATGGCAAAAGGTAAGGGTGCATCCCAGAAGAACCTAAAGAAGTACCAACTCTCTCCACTGTCTTTTGGCTTTGGTCTTTTTAAATGGTTGGGAAAGGAAAATGGTGGTGGTAGAAAAGGGTGCCTTCCCCTCTCTACATAATAACCCTCAGCTTATCCATGGGACACATCCAAATGCATAATTTTGGCCCCAAAATCTACCCTCGGCTTTTAAATGAGGCCGATTTATACCTGAGTTCTTAATGTGATACTCCACAATACATATAATAATAGGAAAATAGATTATTTTATTCCTGAAATGAAAACTATATATCAAATTCTTTGTTCTGAATGCAACCCCTGTGTGTGTGTGTGTGTGTCTGCGCGCGCGCAGGAATTAAATTATGCACCAAATAATGCTGTAGGCTGCAGATATTATTTCTCTAAATCTCTATTGTCCCAAAAGTCCATGTCATTTTTTTTTAGAGTGGGATCTCCAATAGCTAAAGCTGCTCTGAGGAAGTAGAATGCGACTTCCCTCCATTCAGAGGGCTATTGTGTGCAGACACTGGGATTGTTTCTGCGTTCTTCCTGTTCACTATTGTATCACGGGTTGCTAGGGGAACCAGCTATGGTAACTTAAGAAGAGAGATTTCACTCCGTGCAGCAAAGGGACTGATGCTGAAGGGCGCATAATGTCATCCTTCTGTTGCATTTAGCATGCTTGTCTTGCATAGAGCCTGGAGTTACAACACACACTATGTACGAGGCCCCCAAAATGCTTCTGTACAATCTTTAGATCACTTGTATTAGAATTCCAGTTTTGTTTGTAATGTAAGTTTCTAGTTCTCAGTTTGGAGGAATAAATTTTGCTGCTGACTAAAGTTGACCTTACGTTGTGGTAAGTGTAGGAGACAGAAGGCTCTGGCTGAAGCCTCAGCCTTGAGCAAGCTGCTATTTCTTAATTTACTGAAACACTTGATGTATTTACTGAAACACTTGATGTGCCTGCTGTAAGCCGCTCTGAGTCCCCCCTCGGGGGTTGAGAAGAGCGGGGTAAAATCCTGAAATAAATAAAATAATAAATATATGTGGTCCTTTCCCTTAAATCTTATTATTTGTCTGAGTGGTCAGCAGGCAAATAAAAAGAGGTTTCCTCTCCCAGTTTTTCTCATCTTAACCTGGCTCACATTTGGGAGCTGACAATTCCAAAATAAGGCTACTGGAGCATATGAGTAACAAATCCACCAGCCATGGCTTGCCATACACTTTGTTAATTAAAATGATATGCAAATAAAGCTACATTTGGCAATGAGCAAATTATTTAAAGCCCCCTGGCTCATTTTTCCGGTAGGTTTCTCAGTGCTAAACCATTTGGCTACCATAATACAAGATGGAAAAATACTACATTTCCTTGGCGTAAATAATGTAGATTGTTATGAGTTATTATTGTGGTGCTGGTGGTGAATGCCTGGCAGTGTATTACGAATTCCTGCCTTACTTGATATTTTTTATTGTTTGTATGAGCAGGGAGTTCAAAGGGTAGGAATGCAGATTATGTTGCTTAAACATTCCTATGCGAAAGGACCTTGTATATAACCAGGAGCGTGCTATCCTATAGGCGGTAGGCAGCGTTGAAAATTTTATTTTTATATTGTCTTTCACTTGCAATGAAAAATGAAGAAAGGCCAGCCTTACGAAGATATGCATTCCTCTTAGCTTCCAAATCAGGAGACAAATGGGAGAACAACTGACCTACAGTACATGTGTGAGGAATGGAGATTAAAAGGTGAAAAAGGTTTTGTTATGTTTCCTGTAAAGTAGTGATTTTCAACCTTCCTAATGTCATGACCCCTAATACAGTTCCTCATGTTTTGGTGGCCCCCAACCATACATTTATTTTTATTGCTAATTCATAACTGTTATGAATCGTAATGTAAATATCTGATATGCAGGATGTATTTTCATTCACTGGACCACATTTGGCACAAATACCTGATACACCCAATTTGGATACTTGTGAGGTTTGAGGGGGTTGATTTTGTTATTTGGGAATTGTAGTTGCTGGGATTTCTAGTTCACCTACAATCAAAGAGCATTCTGAACTCCACCAACGATGGAATTGAACCAAACTTGGCACACAGATGACCAACAGAAAATACTGTGGATTCAAACAATGATGGATCTGGGCCAAACTTGGCGCGAACACTCAATATGCCCAAATGTGAACACTGATGGAATTTGGGGAAAATAGACCTTGACATTTGGGGGTTTTAGTGCTGGGATTTATAGTTCACCTACAATCAAAGACCATTCTGAACCCCACCAACAAGAGAATTGGGCCAAACTTCCCACACAGAACCCCTGTGACCAACAGAAAATACTGTGTTTTCTGATGGTCTTTGGTGACCCCTCTAACACCCCTTTCACGACTCCCAGGTTGAGAAATGCTGCTCTAAAGCCGCGACTTCCATTCGTTAGAAGAAGACTTTATAGAAGGTACTTTCATTACCCAAAACTCAAGATTTAGATACTCCTCCCAATAGATAACTCTGATTTTGTGCTTAATTTATTCTGCAGAACATTTAAGCCTTCTTTGCAAATTCTGGAAAATATGTTACAAAACACGTTTCAGTGAAGAATTTGACCTTCTTTGGAAACTATGATCCAATTCACAGGGTGTTGATAGAATGGACGGGATAAATAGATGCAGAGCATTTGGTGAAAGAATAATGTCATGTAAATACCAGACAACAATGGACATTTCTTCATTGTTGCCCCAGGCACTGGAATTAATACTCCTAGAGTCCAAAGTTGTTTCTCGCTCATTTTTCCCCGCAGAAAGATTGCAAACTCTAGTTTTCTAGAGGTATTTTACTACAGAGGTTTACTGTGTTGTTTCATTACGATTTACCTTCTTTGATTTCTATTATCTATTATAATGAATTTCCTGTGTTAATGCAACTAAGGGATGCTAGGTGGCTGTATTTATGTCCTATGCTGAACATAGGCAGGTTAAAAATATAAATTAAAAATGAAACTACAATGAAATACTAGTCCCGCAAATGCTAAGATTAGACTGTTGAAAACAGTGAGCTAAATTTTTTCATTGTAGGGAAAAGGAGCTATGTTACAAAAAACTAAAAAGCATCATCTCCTCTATTTGAGGAGATGGGGGTTGGGAGAATTTTTGAGATTGTGGGGAGTTGGAGTAAAAAAGGGACTTAATGGTGTGAAAGGATCATGTGTGATCATGACATGAGATACACACAGACAAGCACTTATATATCATTCCCTACCTCCACCCCAGTTAATACTTTATACATTCAGAGCTATTGTAAACTAGTCAGAACAGAAATATCCTCAGTAGTCTTGCTGCAAAATAAATGTTCATAGTTGACACATCTTTCCTGAATGCTGTGCTTCAGTTGCAGCTATATTTTCCAAGGTGATCAAAACACAGTATTTCATACCTGGCAGAATGTGAGATTCCCTCCTCTCTCCCCAAATAGCACATCCATTGTCTCTGTTGTTATGCTTGCCGTACATCTATTAAACATTTCCGCTGATGTTATTAGCCAGTTCTGCCTTTTCTCCTTCTTGTTCTAACCTTTCCCTTTTTTGCACTTTTGTATTTTAAACCCAAAATAAAAATGGAAGACTGCGTCCTTCCAGGCTGTATTAAAAGCCTGCTCTGAAATACTCTTCCAGGAATGCTTATTAAAATAGAAAGAGTAGCAAGGCTACCCACTCATCTCCCATGACATATTGGTGAGGCTGAAAGAATGGATTCACTGGCTTGTTGCGCATTGGTTTATGGGAAGGCCCCCCTGGTAGCACAGCAGTTTAAATCGCTGAGCTGCTGAACTTGCTGACTAAAAAGTTGATTGTTCTTTTTAAAAAAAATAAATTTTATCATGGTTCAATACATTAGTTATACATTGTTTTATCATGGTTCAATACAATTGTTATACATTGTTTATTTTGCAGCAGATACATATTATTCAATACAACCTACCATATTTTAACTTTTTGCCATCTACTATTATTTTTCTGCTTATACATATTATCTATCCCTCACCACTGTGCTCCCCTTCCCCCCTCCCAAGCCATGGCTTTTACATATCATCTGTCCAAAATTTCAATTCTTCTTGTGGAGGTAACTTCCTTCCTTTTAAAATCCTTATTCAATAATTTTTCTCCAAACATCATCGAAATCCATATACCTCTTTTAACCTTTAATATACATGTCAGTTAATCATATATTGCCAATTTCCATACTTCTTTGTAACACTCTTCTATTTGTATATTTATTTCTCTTTTCCAATGGGTGGCAATGGGCCAGCAAACTGGGACGAGAATGACCAGTAATACTTCGGCTCTGGTTTGCATTCACAGCTTGGGGACGTTACTTTCTTTGGACTACATGCTATAAGCAGTCTTGGTATTGTTAATAAATTGGCAGTTTTAATCCGGGGAACGGGATGAGTTCCCGCAGTTAGGCCCAGCTTCTGCCAGCCTAGCAGTTCGAAAACATTCAAATGTCAATTGATCTATAGCAGGGGTACTCACACTTTTCAGCATGTGAGCTACTTATAAAACAACCAAGTCGAAATGATCTACCTACCCACTATAAAAATGTGAAACATATAACACAATATCTGCTTTGAACTGGGTTTTCTGAGTCCACACTGCCATATAATCTGATTCAAAGCAGATAACATGGGATTTTATTCAACTGTGTGGAAAGGGCCTCAGATAACCCAGGGCCCTTCCACACATCCTATTTTACAGTTGACACACACAAACTGATTTCTTACTACTGGACGAATTGCTGCCAAATTTGGCCACGAGACACCTACATGGAGTAACCATCACTAAAAAAAATTGATTTTGTCATTTTGGAGTTGTAGTTGCTGGAATTTATAGTTCACCTACAATCAAAGAGCATTCTGAATTCCACCAACAACAGAATTGGGGCAAACTTCCCACACTGAACCCCCACAACCAACAGCAAATGTTCAAGGCAGAGAGGAAGGAAAGTAGGGAAGGAATGAGGGAGAGAGTAAACAGGAAAGCAAGAAGGCAAGGCAAGAAGGAGGGGAGAAAGGAAGGAAAGGAAGAAAGGAGATGAGGAAGGAAGGAATGAATGGCTCCCATATGGACCATAGCGATGTCGGTCATGCCGCCGCCACGCTGACTGGCCGGCAGCACCTAGGCGCCGTTGGGAGCCTGCGGGGCGGGACTGAGCCTTCCTCCCACCCTGCCTGCGATCTACCAGGACGCCCTACGCAGTCTGCCAGTAGAATGCAATCTACCTAATGAGCACCCCTGATCTATAGGTACCACCATGGTGGGAAGGTAATGACGCTCCATGCAGTCATGCAGATGACATTACCTTGGAAGTGTCTATGGTCAATGCGGGCTCTTTGGCTTTGCAATGGAGATGAGCACCACCCCCAGAGGCGGACACGACTAGACTTAATGTCAGGGGAAACTTTTACCTTGTGGGAAAGAGCCACTTCTGCAGCTCCCTCTGTGTGCAAAGCGCCATTCTACACCACTTCCAAGGGGCTGCGCTCCCCTAGGAGCAGTGTCTCAGAAGGGGCTACAAAAAGAAAGTGGAGATAGCAACCACTCTTTTGTTCATGGAAGAAAAGTTGGGATTCAAGCCATTTAATTCTCCTTTTATACATATGTGTTTTTCTGAGAAGGCTGTAGAAGAGAGTCACAAAACAACAAATGTACCCCCTCTTATCCCAAATGGATGAAATGTTATCCTCCAAGCTGTAGTTTTTTTGTTCTCCAGTATATAGGAAAGCACCTTCTTGTATGGAGCCCCCAGTGGTGCAGTGGGTTAAACCCTTGTGCCGGCAGGACTGAAAACTGACAGGTCGGAGGTTCGAATCCGGGAAGAGTGCGGATAAGCTCCCTCTGTCAGCTCCAGCTCCCCATGCGGGGACATGAGGGAAGCCTCCCAGAAGGATGGTAAAACATCAAAACATCTGGGCATCCCCTGGGCAATGTCCTTCTTTCACACCAGAAGCAACTTGCAGTTTCTCAAGTTGCTTCTGACATGAAAAAAAAACTTCTTGTGACCAGTGGCAATTGTACCTAGTTTAGTGCCCTCCAAATGTATCCAACTATGGTTCTGCCAATCTTCAACCAGCATAGGAAGTGACTGAGTATTACACTATCTGGGGATAATGGGAGTAGTAATCTAGTATATTTGGTGAGGATCCAGTTGGGGAAGGCTCCTTTATGACTCCAGTGTTAAGAGAGGAAATATCTGAACAGTAATGGCTGGTAGAGTGCCTGGAATAGACTCCCAAATGCTGAACGTTGGTGCCTCCCACATTTGCCTTTCTATTTTAAAGCTTCTCCAATTTTCTATTTTAAAGCTGCTCTCCCGAGTGCTGCTAATGCCAGTATTTCTTCTCCAGCACATCCGTCTCTCAGAACTGGGAGAAAACCAAGGGTTTTGCTAAATGCGGGATGTCCCTCCTATAATGAGGAACAGTCAAAGGGGGGAGACGGGAGCCTCGCCTCTTGATCTGTGCTGACAGCAAGGCAAATCAAGCTAGCTCAGGGATTTTGTGCCTTATTCAGCTTGCATTTCCAAATGGATGCAAAAAAGTAAAAGGTGTGAGGCTCTTGGGCCGTTCCACTCTCCCTGCCCAACACACCCATTCGGGGATGTTAGTCTTAACCGACTCCTAGCTCAGCTTTTGTGCAGCTTACCTTAATTAACTAGCAGTTGAGCTGAGTTCTTGGAATCAATTCCATTTGCACTGCGCAGCTTCACTTAGGCTACACACATCTGCCACTTCCAAATGGGCAGTAATATTGTCCGAAGAAGCCCTGAGTGAAGAAATAGCAGCCGCACTTTGGCTAAAAATTATTTGAGACAGGTGTGGGCAGAGAGAAACAAACTCAAAGCACCAGAGTACACACACAGAAGTCGATTTCTTTCTCCCTTCAAGAGGCCCGTTCTGCAAAGGTGACCTTTTTCTTTAAGCGCCCAAAGCCCACCCAACTTCCTGCCTCACATCCTGCAGCTGTTTCTGCCTCTAGATTCGGGCAGGTGTTAATGGGGCTCGAGGTGCCCAAGATCTTGAAGATAAAATTGGAATTCAAGGAGGTGGCGCTAAATTAGTACTTCTTTCTGGTTGAAGGAGAAGATGGAGCTCTTTTCCCATTGCTAATTAATTCCCAATTCTCCCCTGTCTTAAATCTAGAAATTACTAGATTATGAACTTCTAATCGTATTTTGTAGTACTAATTATCTCTTCAAAATTTATCTTTGGTGCCATTTCTTTTCTGCCCATCACCAATTCTCCTGCGTTTTCTAAATAGTTGCCATTCAGTCCTTTAATTCAAGGGCTGAAACTAGGCAGATTTTTCCCCCAGAAGAGGATTAAACACAGAGCGAATTAAGGGCAAATGTCCGTGGTGTGTGTGTGTGTGTTTGTAATAAGCAGTGTGCCCTCAACACAGTCACCGGAGATACTCGATACTATTTCTATACCTACTATCCTTGGCAGGTCAGCTCCTTCTCCAAGGCATACTGTTGGCATGATGAACCAAACCAAGTTACCACTTTGAAGTTTGTTAAACTAAGACATTATTAAGATTTATCCCTCTCCCAACATTTTCAGAAACTAAATACCGCAGGGAATATATTCTTATTCGATGACTGCAGAACTACAGAGTGCAACTTGGGCCTGTTACAAAGACCGAGGAAATGGGAATAATTGGGTTGGTCTTAAACTCTTCTCCCCAACCCAAAAGATAGTATATCTCAAGATATTGTTGTAGTTACCAAGCTAATTTAAATAGGTAGATAAAAAAGGAAAGGTAAAGGTTTTCCCCTGACATTAAGTCCAGTCGTGTCTGAATCTGGGGGTTAGTGCTCATCTCCATTTCTAAGCCGAAGAGTCAGCGTCGTCCGTTAACACCTCCAAGGTCATGTTGCCAGCATGACTGCCTGGAGTGCCGTTACCTTCCTGCCAGAGCAGTACCTATTGATCTACTCACATTTGCATGTTTTTGAACTGCTAGGTTGACAGGAGCTGGGGCTGACAGCGGAAGCTCACACCACTCCCCGGATTTGAACCTGCGACCTTTCAGTCAACAAGTTAGCAGCTCAACAGCTTAACCCACTGCACCACCGGGGGCTCCATATTTAAATAGGTAGCATAGCTGTTCCTCTGTTATTTAAATGCAAGTAGTGGTATGGTAGTTTGAGCATTGTGTTATAACTCTGGAAATCTGGGTTTAAACTCCATTCTCAGCAGTGATAACTCACTGGGCGACCCTTGGCAGATTACGTGCTCTCAGCCCCAGAAATTTCTGTGATAGGATCACCATAAATCATAAACTACCATATTTACTCGAGCAAAAGCTCACTCTTTTTGGTTAAATTACATTGCTAAAATTGTGGTGCGCATTATATTTGACGGCACGTTGGAATCGCACACCTAAACCTGCCTGCATTGTTGCATAAGAAATCCCAGCTGAGGATGGAGAAGGAAGAGGCAGCAATGACCATAAATGGCTGGTGAGTGTTTGGGAAAACTACCCTAAAATATACAGCACAACACCCAAAAACAAACTGGATACAAAATTGAGCATCAGCTCATTAGCGAGCAGAGCGGGAAATGCCGTGTGATGTGGCTGTAAAGAATTCAGAGCTTAGGTGACAAACATGCAGAGTCCAATCTTAAACAATCACAAAAAGTTTTTTTACAATTATAAGAAATAACTGCATTTCTTAATAATCAAGAACTGGCTCTAAGCTACTCTAACAACCACCTCTTCTAAGGTTTCAAGAGAGGGAAAAATCACTACATCTCTCCTGACACACAAGCAGACAGAGATCTCAAAACACACAGCACATACTCTCCATACGAAAGTGTAATAAGGCAGAAGTCAGGTTCAAAAAACATGCATTTTAAACAACCCATCAGAATGAGCAAAAACAGAGAGAAGAAATTAAATACATTCTAACTGTCATACAAGAGACATGGGGGAAGATAAACCCTTAGTCTATACCAGTGGTTCCCAAAGTGGGCGGTACCACCCCCTGGTGGGCGATCCAAGGGGGCGCTGGGAAGCTCAGGAGAATTTGAGGGGCACTGAACCCCTATAAGGGGGCGGTGGCGTGAGCCAGGCTTGCCACTTGCAGGGTCGCGCGCTTGGGAGGACGTCCCCGTTGGAAGAAAGAGGCCGATATACAGGACTGCGCCGTGGGTGGGGTTGACAAGAGGAAGGAAGCACGCGCTGCAGTTTCCACGGCAACGCCTGCCCGGGGATTCCAACTCGCAGGGACACCGTCACAAGCGCGCAATCCCCGGGCAGGCGTTGCCGTTTGTTCGAGATCTGTCATTCATGGGGATCTTAGTGGTCTGTGGAAGTCAGAGCTGAATTTCGCTGAAGGTACTTCTAGGGGGGCGCTGAGTAAAAAAATTTCTGGAAAGGGGGCGGTAGGCCAAAAAAGTTTGTGAACCACTGGTTTATACTAAGCTAACTAAACTGTTCCTCATTGAGGACTTGAGACTTGGGCAGTGTGGGGTTGAATTCCAACAGTGGGAACCTGATGGTGATTGCAAAAAGCCTGGTGGAAAGGCCTGACAGAGGGGCACGGCTTCCCACCAGCCTTTTCGCAGCCACTACTGCCTCGCATTACATTTAACAACAAATCCATTTTTTTGTAATGCACACCTTCAGTATTGAGGTGCACATTACATTCAATGGCACATTATACTCAAGTAAATATGGTACTTCAAGACACAAGATTATTAGTAACTATGCTCTTTAGGGATGATGAGAGTACTCAACACAGCATTTGTGGCATGCCATGATGGCGGGGGAAGATGGGAGTTGTAATCTTGCATAGTCTATTTTAGAAAACACGTGGTTGGACAAAGCTGGCTCACAAGTGTTACTCATGATGGTCCCCATCCCTCTCCCACAACAAAGAATGTTCCTTCAGGGATTTTACGTACACTGATATATACATCTCTGGAAATCATGTAATGGTATTGCGTTTTTAAAGGAAGATCAGTATTTTCACTTTCATGCAATTTGTATAGATTTAATTAATTAAAACTCATATGAGTAATTGGCTAAGACTTTTTAATTGGGTGACAGCTCTAATTTTTTTTAAAAGCCCAACTCCTGAGGCCTGAATGAATTAAGCAAATTTCAGCACCGCCATCATATTTTATTTATCAAGTCCTTAAAACTACTAGGTGCTGAACAATAAATTTTTTAAAAGACTACTTCTACCCTTTGTGTTCACAATTTCAAATTGACCAATACATTATGATGGATGACAGGAGTAGGTGGGGAGGGGAGGGGGAGATAGGAGAAGAGAAAATGCAATTTATAGATGTTGCTTATTTTGAGCATTGATTTTTGGTCAGTAGTTTGAAAGTCCGTGTGCAGTTCTGTCAGCTTAGCTGATCTGGCTCTGCCTGGATGGAACATCTCTCAGGAACCATTACGTAAGTTGCTGCTTTGTGGAGGCAGAACATACTGCAAGTTTTATAGAGAGATTGTTCTTTTTACTGCTTTGTGGAGGACACAAAAGCTTGGATCAGTTGTAAAAATGGATCCACTGTAAAAATTAGTTGTACTTTTTACAACTAATCAGTTAGGGTTCAGGACCCCCCAAAGTAATTTGTTACCACTGGAGTTTCATTTTCTATGGAATGGAAATGCTTCCCCATTTCTCAGAGACAACCAGAGTAGTTACTTTTTAGTTGCTTGGGGAATCTGAATGTCACAGCTTTCTGATTTGTAATACAAACCACATTCTCCGGTCCACTTTATCATTGCCTTGAAATCCACAACAGAAAGAGAAAGCAGCAGAAAGTATAGTAGAAGCCAGGATTGTGCTTTCAGAGTAAACCTTGTCTCATTTCATGTCCCGGATTTTGTTGAGGGCCCCAATCTGTTTTTTGTGAGCCTGATGATATCGGGAGGGTTGTTTTTGGTTCTTTCGGTTCGGTCCCCCGAAAATTGACCATTATTAGAGAGGATTCCCATCCACTGACCCCCCCCTTCCTGGCATGTGTTCTCCTTACCTGGCACCTGCTGTTTCTACTCTAGAGTAAGAGACACTTGGCTGTAGGCACCGGCAGGTGTGTGTGCTTTCCAGGCCTGCCTGCATGCCACGTCACACACCTTGGAAAGAGAGTGCAGACAGACCCGGAAAGTGTGACCTGCCAGTGCCTTCAACTGAGCGCCTCTTACTCTAGAGCAGGGGTGCTCACACTTTTTCAGCATGCGAGCTACTTATAAAACAACCAAGTCAAAAGGATCTACCTACCCACTACTCAGAGAGCCATAAAAGCAAAATATTTGGAAATTTATTTCAGTGAGAGCCATATAATATATTTGAAGACTGAATTCAACTAAATGTGAGTATAATAAGCCCCTGAATTTATTCATAATAATAATGATGATAATATTGATTCAGCCTCTGCTAATAATAATAATGATAATAATAATAGTAACAACAATAGGAGACCTCCAAGGGCCATCCAGTCCAACCTCCTTCTGCCATAAGGGAAAAACACAATCAAAGCATTCCTCACAGATGGACATTCAGCCTCTGATAATAATAATAACAACAACAACAACAACAATGGGTTCCTAGAATAGGAGGAGACCTCCAAGGTCTATCCAGTCCAACCTCCTTCTGCACCTGGGCGGCGTTGGGAGCCTGCGGGGCGAGACTGAGCCTTCCTCCCACCCTTCCTGCGATCTACCAGGACGCCCTACGGAGATCTACCAGTAGATCACGATCTACCTAATGAGCACCCCTGCTCTAGAGCAAGGGACATTCAGCGGCAGGCGCATTCTGGGCCTGCCTGCACGCCCAGCCACACACACACTCTTTCCAAGGCAAGGAGGCAAGTTCGGATGCTTTCGTGTCGAGCAGATTTTTGTGTGGGGAGGGGACTTCCTTTTTCGTGCTTCCAAAGAAACAGAAGACACGAAAGAAATGGTAGTAATGGTAGGAACAAATTCCACACACAACTCTAGTAGAAGTTAGCCCTTGAACTATATGCCTTTTCTTCTGCCTCATCTAGGGAGAGCACAGTCCCATAACTATAAGAGTAATTATTATTGCAGTTACATCACAAAAGTAGTTATATTGAGTCAAAACATCTTTATACATTTATTATTGGAAAAAGGAATTGAACACAATTAATTAGTAATTGTAATTTGCTACTCCTGAGTTCTGGGCTGGTGGAGCCTCCTGTCTTGCAGTCTCCCCTACTCATAATACCTTGTTAAAAACTTTCCAGGCAATGTCCATCTATTTTCAGGACTCTAAATTCCTGACAACCACTGCAGTGCTTATAGGATACTATCATTCTACAGAAAGCTGCCCAAATATGGTTAATATTTTTCCGATTGGTGGCTAGAAGGCATGTTAATCATAAAATGCCCCCTCATAGGAGAGCCAGTGTGGTAGAGTGGATAAATCAGCGCATAGAGTTCTGATGTTTTGTATGTGTAGAATAGTTTGTTGTTTGAACCATGCCTGAAAGAGCAGTGTGTGCTACAAAGCTTTTATTTTTATATTATTTCCTTGCATTGCACTCTGATCCTTCTTGCTATCTGGTTAAGGGACCCAGTAACTTGGCAAGTGAGGGCAATATGATACTGAGTCGACCAGCATGATGTAATAAATAGAGCATTGAGGTCATACTTAGGAGGCTTGGATCTATGGGTACATCTAGACCAGGCATGGGCAAACTGACCCTTTAGGTGTTTTGAACTCTTTATGACCTCATGGACCAGCCCAGGCCAGAGCTCCCTGTCGGCCGTGGCCACTCCCAGCTCCTTCATGGTCAAGCCAGTCACTTCAAGGATACCATCCATCCATCTTGCCCTTGGTCAGCCCCTCTCCTTTTTCCTTCCATTTTCTCCAGCATCATTGTCTTCTCTAAGCTTTCCTGGCTTCTCATTATAGGGTATTTGCAAAGATAAAATTCCCTTATCTCTTTGGAAGAAGGGCAGGTCCAAACATATCAAAGAAGCTTGCTCCCACTATCTGCATGATAGTTGGTCGGCTCAACCTATTTTACATTAGAATCAAGTCTTGATGTAATCATCCTGTGAAAAATGTGCTCATTAGTGACATCATGTGAAAAATGTCCCTATATCGGGACAATGTTATCTAATAAAACATATAAGCAAGCATTTTAAGATTGTGTTGTCAAAGGCTTTCATGGCCGGAATCACTGAGTTGCTGTGGGTTTTCCGGGCCATGTATGGCCATGCTCCAGAAGCATTCTCTCCTGATGTTTCACCCACATCTATGGCAGTCATCCTCAGGGGTTGTGAGATCTGTTGAGTACTTGCCATAGATGTGGGCAAAATGTCAGGAGAGAATGCCATACAGCCCGGAAATCTCACAGCAACCCATTTTAAGATCATACAGAAAGCTTTACCCTTGTTACAAAAGGTAAAGATTCAGCAAGAATGGTTTGTCTAGATCAGGGGTGTTCACACTTTTTTAGCATGCGCGCTACTCTTAAAGCAACCAAGTCCAAAAGATCGACCTGCCCCCGCCGCCGTGTGCTCCCACGCACTCCCGCCGCCATGCACTCTTGCCACAACGCGTGCTCCTGTTGTTGTTTTCCGCTCGCGCAGCGCTTCTTCCGCCTGCGGGGCATTGCAGGAAGGAGAAAACACGAGGCGGGGCATCCAGAGGGAGAGCTCCGCCCTGCCTGTCTCGCCGGCAACGGAGGCTGCACAGCTGCTTCTGGACGAGAGAGAGGCAGGGCGCTCCCTCCAGAGACCCCACCTCGTGCTTCCTTCTTCCTGCAATGCCTCGCAGGTGAAAGAAGCACCGCGAGAGCGGAAGCCAGCAGCAGGAGTGCGCGTGCGTGTAGGGTTGTGCGCGCGCATGGCAGGAGCGCCCCATCAGGCTGGTGAGGCACGAAGATCACCTGGAAGAGGGCCAAAGATCTACTAGTAGCTCCCGAGCTACCTAATGAGCACCCCTGGTCTAGATTGTTGTTGTTGGGGTTTATGTCACAGAAGCTCATGTACTTGAAAAGAGAAAAATGCTCCCTCTTAAGTCACTCAAGAGGTTTTGCTGTTTTCATTCAGAAACCCATTTGCCTAATGTGTGCTTTCTTACCTCCAACTTCTTTCAAACTGGCGAGGATGCCTTATAAAGGTCCTTCCTTTTCCCACAGGAAATTGCTGGAGGGGCATTCAGATTAGGCATGGCATTAGTTGGACTTTCTTTTGTCTGTAAATCCTTTGTGGAAATGTCCAAATGCCATTTCCTGCCTCTGTTTTCGCATCATTTTTCCATGGGAGTCTAGAAAAGCCGAGCTATGGTAAGGGAAAGCTAAAATGGTGACGACTAGTGCCTTATGTGGATGCTGAACCAAGAGTAAGCTTGCACACAACTTGTGAGTTTTCCATCCATGAAGGCAGTAGGTCACATACATAGTTTGGGGCCTGTATTCAACTTGAGGAGTTATAAATTGTGCAGTCTTACACAGAGGTATGGGTATACTTCCTCAATGGAGAAATTAGTACCAGAAGGCAGGAAAAACATGGAAAGGATAAGGAAAAGGAAGTCCAGACAATGCATCAAAAGAGAAACACAATTCAATGTTTATTCAAAGCTAACAATGTGCATGCATAAAACAAAACAGCCAGGTCACACAAGTGAACAAGAAACCTAAGTAGCCAAACCTCCACTCTGTCTTTCCTGAATGTGCTAATGGTTAAACCAGTGGTCTTAACCTGGGGTCCCGAGGTGTTTTTGGCCTACAACTCCCAGAAATCCCAGCCAGTTTACCAGCTGTTAGGATTTCTGGGAGTTGAAGGCCAAAACATCTCGGGACCCAAAGGTTGAGAACCGAAAGGTCGGCGGTTCGAATCCAGGGAGCGGGGTGAGCTCCCATCTGTCAACTCCAGCTTCCCTTGCAGGGACATCATAGAAGCGTCCCACAGAATAGTAAAACATCAAACATCCGGGCGTCCCATGGGCAACGTGTTTGCAGACGGCCAATTTTCTCACACCAGAAGCAACTTGCAGTTTCCCAAATAGCTTCTGACACGAAAAAATGACATAACCAAATCAGATGTCTCTGTTTTACACAATGCCTGCTATAAAATTCCTGGATACAATAATTACAATGATTCTTTAGGATTTAGAGATACCAAATCAATAGAACTTACATAAGTGCGGACTTGCCAAGTTGACTGAATGGGTCAAGGGCACCAGTGAGGTGTTTTTCTGGTCAACCCAGTTTTATTCGCCTAAATCTAATTTCACATGCGTGAAAGCAAACACAGATTACAAGCAACAGAGATCGGTAGAAACAGCAACTACTAAAACGTCAAAAGTAGAACACTGTGTTTTGGATACCAGTTGAAGGCGTTGTATTTGGAACTCACACGCTGCTGTAGTGAGAAATATATTATTTCAATATGTTTTCACTTGTGTTTGGAAATGTTTTTCATTGGTTGTTTGGATTAGTTTTTAATACTAGCATAAGCTGCCCTGGCAGTATTAACACTGAAGGGTGTAGTCTGAAATCCTAAATGAAAAATAAAACCTAGTGCAGTTCTGTATGTGGTCTATTTAAGCCCAGCGGAATTGAATAGGGTTCTTACCCACAGGTATATTATTTAGATTCTCCAATTATGTTTATTGATCTTTTGGAAATTGCTTGGAGACTTTTTCAATGGATGCTGTTTAATATGTAGTTGTTAGCTTGCTGTATTGCACACACACTTTAGTGTTTGACTTTAAAACATATTTTGACTTTTGTAGATTTGTCTTCTGGTGCTATTTTGGTGTTTTAATTTTCATTGAACTATGATTTCAGAAGGGAGGTATTCTGAATCGAGAAAGTTGTAATTTTTGCAGTTGGAGTCTTGTGTTCCAGGATGAAAAGAGTTTACATTTATACATTTTAAAAATAATATATAAAAGTAAAAAGTTAGAGTAAAAATGTGAGCTCCTGGTGGGGCAGCGGTTTAAATTACAGAGATGCTGAACTTTCTGACCAAAAAGTTGGCAGTTCGAATCCAGGGAGTGAGGTGAGCTTTCGCTGTTGGCTCCAGCTTCTACCAACCTAGCAGTTCAAAAACATGCAAATGTGGGTAGATTAATAGTTACCGCTCTGGCGGGAAGGTAACAGTGCTCCATGCAGTCATGCTAGCCACATGACCTTGGAGGTGTCTACAGACAATGCCAGCGCTTTGGGTTAGAAATGGAGATGAGCACCCCCACCCACCCACCCCAGAGTCGGACACAACTAGACTTAACGTCATGGGAAAACCTTTACTTTTTCAATAGTAAAAAATGAAGAAATATGTGTATAAGATCTTAACTAAATTGGTATAACAAAATTATTCTCAGTTAATAAAATAGGAGACAACTCCATGGAGAGATTGGAAGAAGTTACTTTAAAGGTGGTGAGCTACTTTGTCTAGTGGGCATGCTGGCTAGAGGATTCTGAGAATTGTTGTCCTAAACTACCAGGTCACAGCTGTGTATATATTATGTGGGCTCCTTTTGGGGAAAAAAATATTTATTTATTTACAGTATTTCTATCCCGCCTTTCTTGAACCTGAAGGTGACATGTTTGATATGTGAGGTGATATGTTTTGTTTTTATCAGAAAATAAATTGCTGACAGGGGAGTGGACCAGAGATTTTGGGGGGAATTCAAGAAGTGGAAAACAATATTTCTGAGAGCTGTTTCTGACATCGTATTTCTGTATTTACATCTTGACAGCTCACAAAGGGAAATAACCAGGAAAAAGTGCTTCCATATTTATAATACAGCGTGGTAAATATGTGTGTCAGCTTGTATTATGTGTATCAACAAGGTAAACGCATTGGAGAAGAAGAAGGGATTTGTTTCCTGTTCTTACACTGAACTCAAAATGTTTGAGGCCCAAAAGTTCCCTGTTTCAGTTGGCATAAACCTTGCAACCAAATCTTGGAAAAATTGCTTTTTTGTACTATAGTGTCCATAATCCTTCAACCAAAGTAACTATTTATGCAAAAGTAACTATTTATGTGATAGGATTCAAGAAAAAACAAGCCGCTTAATATGTTTACTCTGCCATTATTATGAACCCGTTCTGGGATTGAACACACTTTTGATATTTTGGGATATGTGGGGTTTATTTGGCCTGATTATCTCTCTGCTTCCTACAGAATTGCAGGCAAATGTGTCCTGGACTTTTTCAGTATCTTTGTTATTGTCACAGTCGTTCAACCGGATACTTGTGCAGTTGTTGTCTTTAGCTCTAACAGCCTTTTCTCTTCTTGTTTCTTTTATTGCAGAAGATGCTGGTGAAGCAGCAGGACCGCCTGGAAGAGCGTGAGCAAGACATTGAGGAGCAGTTGTACAAGCTGGAGTCTGATAAGCGCCTGGTTGAAGTAACTCTGATTCTATATATGGAATATAAATAAAGTGTATTATAAGTGTATTATCCCTCCACCCACTACTAAAACTAAAAAGGGGTGTTGCATTTGCACACTAAGTTCACTTGCTGTGAAATGGCTGCCGTGATAGAGGAACTTGCAAACGAGAGTGCTACAGTCTTTGTAGCAATACTTTAACTCCCCATGGAAGATCAACACAATATATAAGGTTCTTGTCTGTTGCAGGGGGGATGCGAAATATGTAGGCCCTCCAGTGTTCTTAGACTGCTGCTCCCATCTTGCTGACCCACATAACCAATGGCGAAGGATGATAAGAGTTGGAGTCTAGAGGGCCATAACATCTGGAAGGCCACATATTCATCTACAAACTACAGTCCATTTGTGTGTGTGTGTGTGTGTGTGTGTGTGTGTGTTAGGAGTGACTTGAGAAACTGCAAGTCACTTCTGGTGTGAGATAATTGGTCGTTTCCAAGGATGTTACCCAGGGGATGTTTTTACCATTCTTGTGGGAGGCTTCTCTCATGTCCCTGCATGGAAAGCTAAAGCTGACAGAGGGAGCTCATTCATGCTCTCCCCAGATTCAAACCTCCGACCTGTCGGTCTTCAGTCCTGCTGGCACAAGGGTTTAACCCATTGTGCCACCGAGGTCCCTAAGCAAGCCATTTAGAACATGGTTACAAAACTCCTATTGGTTAGTCCAAACTAAAGGAAATCCAGTGAATCAATTGTTGAATGGTGAGTCAACATTTACCTAAATCCCATTGATTCAGTGGGTCTGCTCTTGCAATTCCCAGTTAGAGTCAGGTCAGGAATTTCTCTGAGTGTATCAAAAACCTGAAGGACCTGCTCCCAAAAGATTTTGTGGAGCAAAATCTTCCTAGTTCCTAGTATTTTGTGACCTGTTGTATTTTTCCCTGTGAAATGGATAAAAACCAGGCCTCACAGCTCTTTGTCCCCACTAAGTAATTATTGTACTCTGTTTTGGATATAATTTTGAGTGCCTGGTATGATTTACTGGTTTCTATCAAAGTAGAACAAGGATATTAATTCTTGACCTCTGATTCTAAGCTCTGAACACCCTGCCCTATTAATTCTGTGAACAATTTATCCAACTTCCTACTAGTCTGTCAAAGCAAAGCAAGTAAATGTTATTAAAAATATAAATGAGTGGAGGGAATAAAAAGGGTCAGAGACAGGCATAAGCAAACTTTGGTCCTCCAGGTGTTTTGGACTTCAACTCCCACAATTCCTAATACCCTACCGGCTTGTTAGGAATTGTGGGAGCTGAAGTCCAAAACACCTGGAGGACCTAAGTTTGCCCATACCTGGTCTAGGAGAATAGTAAATAGGTTTGTAGGTAGGCTAACTGGAGATATTTTCCCTCTTTCTTCCTTACCACTAGGAGAAGGTAAACCAGCTGAAGGATGAGGTGCGTCTACAGTATGAAAAGATGCACCAGATCCTTGACGAGGACCTGCGCAAGACCATGGAGATCCTAGACAAGGCCCAAGCAAAGTTCTGCAATGAGAATGCTGCCCAGGTGCTCCACCTCAGTGAGCGCATGCAGGAGGCCAAGAAGCTTCTCAGCTCTGTTCAGGTCATGTATGACAAGACCGAGGACATCAACTTCATGAAGGTGACGTGAGGGTTGTTTGGGGGAAGGGGAGGGTCCAGTGGAGCACTTCCTTTGACAGTGGAATGAGAGAAGCATCTTATGGGTCCTTTGCATATTGTGCTGATAACTTCATCCCAATAACAGTTGCTTCACACTAGCTATCCCTCCATATGTGCTTCTCCCGCTACACTTATGGATTGATTTTTTTTCGTGTCACGAGCAACTTGAGAAACTGCAAGTTGCTTCTGGTGTAAGAGAATTGACTGTCTGCAAGGCAGTTAGCCAGGGGACGTCTGGATGTTTTACCATCCTGTGGGAGGCTTCTCTCATGTCCCCATATGGGAAACTGGAGCTGACAGACGGAAGCTCACCCTTCTCCCCGATTTTTAATTGCCGACCTTTCGGTCAGCAGTCCTGCTGGCACAAGGGTTTAATCAGCTCAGTGACTTCCCTAAATGTATTTTCTAAAAGTCACTATCATTCAAATTGCGTTTTCTACTTAATGTAAACCAGTACAGAAAACCAATTTATCTTGCATTTTATCACACAGTGCGCTGCAATGAGCTCCATATACATGGGCAATTTTCCTTTTTGTCAGGGTGGATATAGATTACCAAATGCTGCTCCAGGGACAGAAGTTCAACTAGGTTTCGATTAGTCTTCGGCTTATGTAGAGTAATTCTGTTTCCCAGGGAGGCTTCTTGCTTTTTGACTTGTGTTTTGGATACCCAAAAGCAAAAAATGTGTTCTCATTGTGTCAGTTCATTTGTAAGGTGGAACATTTTAATTACTGCTTCTTAATTACTAAATGAGTGGAAGATTTGACTGGTCAAAGTTGGGGTTTCTGTTGTTAACAGTCACAGTGGTACAGGTGGGAATGCTTGATCTATGGAGATAAGGTTTCACATCTCTGCTTTCAGCCCTTACAAGGTGACCATGGGCCAAACACTGTCCTTTGGTCTAATGACCCATTTCTCATGGGAGTTCTTCAAATGAAATGGGAAAAGTTAAGTGCTAGAGAAAAGAGACGGGGCTGTTACAATCCAAAATGTAGTTATGGGCGAGTTTTTCCAAACACATGTCATGTAACAAATTTCCTGTGTAGCTCATAGCTGGTAACTAGTCTCTTTGACACTAAAGTAAAAGTCAGCCATAATTACTAGCTAGGTGATATAACCTTCAAATTACATATTAATTGTTCTAACCCAGGGAAAGCCCCTTTTAAGGTCTAGAAGATGGCATTGGTGCGGGGTTTCCCTTGCAGCTGGTGGTATGTAACCATAAGTGGATCAGGTTTCGCCTTCTGCTTTCCCATATTGTGAACCTTCACATGTTGTAGAGCAGACTAAGGAATAAAAGGGTCATCTCAGACCTTGTACCCAGGATACAGTTTGCTCTCCAACTCTCTTTTCTAATCTCTCTTCTAACATAGACCAGATGGCCCACTCCTCATTTTAAAAAGACGAGATACCCTTGACCTCTAAAATAGTGTTGTCTGTCAAAAAGAGGCTTTCCAAGTAAATCTCGGCAGCTGATTTACAGGGTATTTACACTCCGCTGGAATATATTCCCTTCGTTGGGGCTGAGCCACTATTGGCATCATTGTGCTTCAACAAGTATCCCAACCAGACTACTAGAGTAGTGATAGAATCCAGTTGCAAACGAAAGCTATAGTGGTTCTCAACCTGTGGGTCCCCAAGTTTGGCCTACAACTCCCTGAAATCTCAGCTGTTAGGATTTCTGGGAGTTGAAGGCCAAAACATCTGGGGACCCACAGGTTGAGAACCACTGCTGTAGCACAGAAGATACTCATCTATAATTCTTTTTGGAAGCTGGAAGCTTTTTATGATGATGTGGAACAGGGGTACCCACACTTTTTCAGCATGCGAGCTACTTATGATAAAACCAAGTCAGAAAGAGCTACCTACCTCCTCAAGGCTGGAGAGGGTAGGGGCGGGGGCAGGGCTTGGGGCGGCCTGGCTCCGCCCCCTCTGGCTTCAGCACTCCCAGCAGCTGCTCCAGCCTTGAGGAGAGCAGTGCCAAGCCAGCCTTGTGCTAGCTATGCCACCACTGGCTTGGCACTGCCATCCTCAAGCCTGGGGAAGCTGCTGGTAGAGCGGGAGCCAGAGGGGGCGGAGCCAGGCCACACCAAGCCCCTCCCCTTCCCCTCTGGCTTTGGAGCTCTCAGCAGCTTCTCCAGGCTTGAGGATGGCAGTGCCAAGCCAGTGGTGGCATAGCTAGCACAAGGCTGACTTGGCCCTGCTCTCCTCAAGGCTGGAGCAGCTGCTGGGAGTGCCTAAGCTGGGGAGGGGGCGGGGCTTGGCCTTCGCCCCCTCTGAGAAGCGCCCCATCCGGCTGCGATCGACCTCCTTTGATCCTGCGATCGACTGGTCGATCGCGATCAACTTCCTGTGTAGTCCTGATGTGGATGGTGAGTCTGATAAGAGTTCAGCGCATGCCTGACAATTAGCTAAGGAAACCTAGAGATCCAAGAACAATATGCCATGGAAACATGTGTTTCAAAGAACCTGGGCTCTGGTTATGGATTGTAGCTGAAATGTCAGGCAAAGGTCAGGAATCACTCCGGTGCAGCCAATAAGCTGTTGCTGCCCTTGAAAAAAGCTTGCCATCTAAATAAAGATTCACTTGGTTGTTTCTCTTTGACCTGCCAGATTGCTTCAGAGAAGACCTAACAAATGCCAGTAAAATAGGTGAAGTAATCACCCCACCTTTGTGACCGAGGAAATGGGGGGGAAACTGAGAAATTAGCAAAGCAGAAGCATTCCTTTTGCACTTTGCTAAGATGTTGTAGGCTGTTAAGGATTGGGCTTGAACAGCTGGTGGCAATTGTGCCTGAGTCCAATGGAAAATGAAAGAGTCTGTGGAGCCATAAAGCCATAGGCCTTTGGTATTATAAAAATGACTAGAACAGCTTAGCACTTTCATAGCACTTCTTAAAACTGCTTTTTGTGCATTCTTGTTCATTATGATTATGGCTCTTTCAAGCAGTTCAGTATTATCTTGCTAATTCACTATATGGATTGTCGAAGGCTTTCATGGCCAGAATCACTGGGTTGCTGTGAGTTTTCCAGGCTGTATGGCCACGTTCCAGAAGCATTCTCAAGCACAATACAACGGGACGCTATAAGCAGAATTCAAACAATTAAGTTCAGTATCAAAAGTACCCAATTTCATTGATTTCATAAGATAAATATCATTTACAAATATTGAGCACAACACAATAAGGTCTCTTTGTCAATAAGAGTTACAATTTCATTAAGTTCCATACAAAAGTGACCTATAGAGTTCATATAATCCGGGACAAAGGTGAGACTCCAACTCGGAACACGGTACCTTATTGATTGTTGTAGCGTTATATTAGTTCGAGTGGAAGAGCATGGGAGGAAAGTCAGTAGAGTCAGTTATGGTACGCTGGGTCGCGGTATGTGAGTTCAATCCGTCAAAGATTTCGCCACATAGACGTGGTTGTGTAAATCCAAAGGGAAACCGCGACGATGCAAACAGCAATATCGAAAGTAGGAACGCCGAGTAGAGTTCCACTAAGGAAGTTGCCGGGCGTCAGACAGGAATCCACAAGGGAGGCTGCCCACAGCTTGGCGCGCTTTCCAGAGCCGGCTGTGGGCCGTTTCGTCCCTTAAACCAGATACTTCCTCAGAGCCAGGATTATAACAATAGTGTCCTCAATAATGGAGAATCATGCGGTATATCAAGGTAAGGCGCAGAGGACGGCCCATCCAATCCAAGACTTCACAACCTTTGAGGATGCCTGCCATAGATGTGGGCGAAACATCAGGAGAGAATGCTTCTTGAACATGGCCATTAGTAATGTGTATTCAGGCCAAAAGGCATACCATTTTCAGGTCCGTTTTTGTCTGCCCCCTCATTTTATTTACCAGAAAGTTACCCAAAAGGGGAGGGGTGTTTTCTATTTATTTTGGCAGAGATTCGGCCCATTGGCTATAATGGAAAATGGTAAAGCCTCAGTCCTCAGCCATTTTAAAGCCTATCTGCATGAAACCTACCTCAGTTGTAGACCCCATTTACAACTGCAGGCCCGCTAAGTTTCAAAAAGAAATCACCAATCTATTGATTTTTAAGAATTATTTTAAGTTTTAAATGTAACATTTTTTAAAAATAAGACAGTCCGCAAGAGAGGGTTCTGGAAACTGCAGTTGCCGGTTGTGTTCATTCTCAGCCAATCAGAGCATGGACACCACCAGGGGTTTTATTGGCTGACACAGAAAAAAACTTCAACTCCCATCATGCTCCGAGAGGAACTTTTAGTCGTCCCCCCCAAATGCTAGTGCTACTGGGAAAGCGGGTTCTAGGAGACCCTCTCTGGAGGAGGTAACTTTCCAAGAAAAAATGTACGAGGCTTCTTCTGCCAGGGAGAGAAAAAGACTCCACAGATCCCCCTGCCTCAGGTATTTTGTTGACTTCTCTCTTTCCAAAAACGTTGTCTCTTTGAATTTGTTTCATTGGTTTTTCGTTTCTCTCTTCCCTTTTCTGTTTTTGGAAATTACACGAAAATTACCTTCCAAAAACTACGAATCTTTTCATTAACAATGATTCAGGCCCAACTCTAAAGGCCATACAGCCTGGAAAAGTCATAGCAATCCACTCAGTATGTGATGTCCGGTCCAGTCAACACTTGACTGGTTCTGGATTTTTGGTCTTAAGCTTATAATATACTTGGATATGTAGGTATGGAATCAGCCATCTTTTTGCATGTGTAACATGCACTCTGCTTTTAGCTAGGGTCACATATACCATACTTTTGCTGTATCTGTAAAGTAAAATGTGGGATTATAGTTAGGGTAGAAGCGAATCCTTATTCCTCTGGAGCAAATGAAAACATCTGGGAAGTCTTATGGAACGATGACCAGAACCTGCTGTACCATTAAATCGTCATAAGCGACAACTTTTGATTCAATTTTTCTTTTGCTTCCTAGAATACCAAGTCGGTGAAAATCTTGATGGATAGGTAAGGAATCTATTTCCTGCTCATTTGGATTTGGATGACAGAGTTTGCATCTGATGCTGCAAATCTCATTTGTCTACTGGGAGTGGGCCATAAGTTATCAAGGGACGTTTGTTTTGCAGGACTTCCTACGTCAACGTTCCATCCCTGGCCTAATTTATTATAACGTAATGGAACTTGATATTGATCAGCATTGACCACAAAGGATACAGGATGCCGTCCTGGACAGACACAAGGATGGGAGAGGAGACATTTTGCTAACATTAAATTCTAGTAGAAAATATTGTAAAACCTGGCCACATTTCAGCAGAGTAACAAGAATGAGCTGAACATGAGGAAAACAATGGGACAAAAAATATTGGCTTACAATGGAAGAATTAAGATGCACAATCTGTTTAGCTTTCCAGAAGGAAGGTTGAGAACAAACTGAATTATAATATTTAGGAGTGGAAGGAAATACTTGGGGTTCTCATAAATAAAACTGAGTTTCGGATGAGAGCTGATGGTGGGGAGTAAAATCTGTTCAAAATCTGGTTGAAAATCATAATACCTTAAAGAGCAATGTTAACCCAGAGAACATGGTCATGTAAGAATAAAACAAAAAATGGGAAACCTTTCAGTTAGGATGCATTGGCCGAATCCCAAATCTCTTTTAAGTTTTTCTCGGCTTGAACCCCAGTGGGCTTTTTCTGCATTTTTGATATGTTTTTGGGCTCCAATCCAGTGAGGGAAAATAACAGACTATTGTTGCAGATTGGATTGCTGTGGGTTCTGGGATGTATCTCCCACACCCAAAGCTGAGAGAACCCATATTGCTAAAATGAATCCTAGCTTTGTGTTGCTGATTGTAACACCACCCTGAGTCGTCTTTGGGCTGATATGAGCAGGGTAGAAATAGCGTACATTAAATAAATAAATAAATTCTAAAGTAGGTTCCTGACAAGTAAGGAAAGATGATAGTGCTGATTGAAATTAAACCTGGGAATGTGGCTTTCTCCTGAGTGGCATTAGATCAGTAGTGCCCAACCTGTGATCTGTGGCCCGCAAGAATTAAAATATGGTCTGCGGCATCACCATTACTATGCAATGAGAGTGACTGGTCTTGTGAAACCCTCTTATAGTGCTGAGGTTTATTTAATATGGTTTTCTGTGGGCGAGCAAATGGCGACTATTGGATGGCATACGTTCTGTATCAGGAAATAGAGCTGGTGTGGTTTGTCCAATGCAATTTTCTGAATCAGCACCCCAGATAACCAAACCAAATCTAAAGTTGACCTAGACTGATTTGTAATCTTTTTTGTACTAATGTTGGAGAGTGGTTCCTGGCCAAAAAAGTTGGGAACCTTTGCATTAGATGGAAAGTTTTAAGACCCTTTAGTTGCAGAATTGCCTCCTCTGATGGCTGGTGGACTTTACTTACGGTGCGGAGAACATTAGATTGGAATAATCTTCCTCTGGAAGAAAGATTCTGATACTGGAGGTCCATCCCAAATTCATCAGGTGATAGAATTTTAAGAGGGGGGGGGTGGCCTAAATTTGAAATGAGAGGGAATGGTAGCTGACATCCTTCTGTGGATTGAAGAATATGTCAGTGTTTCATTGTGTTTTGTTCAGGCTCGCTTTTGACTGAAGCCCCTGGACACTGAAACTGTCTGCTACCACTGTCGTTGCACTATTCTGCAACTATTATCTTGTTGCTTTATGATGTATTATTGTTTTATTGTGCTTTTAATATGTATGTGAACCGCCCCGAGCCGGCCGGGAAGGGCGGAATATAAGACCGAACAAATAAATAAATAAATAAATTCTATAACACATTGTAATCTTCTTCTTTAAAGGACCCAGAACTGCACAGGGGGCAGCCTACCACCTCCCAAGATTGGGCACCTCAATTCCAAGCTCTTCCTCAATGAGATTGCCAAGAAGGAGAAACAGTTGCGCAAACTTCTAGAAGGTGAGTGAAGCCACACCTGTGTAAACTGCGGGTTTGGACAGAAGGGGTCTCTCTTTATTATTTCTGCCTATGGAACCTTGTTGCTGGTCAGTGTGTTGCCTTCAGTCAAGTATCTAGGTACCCACCAAAAGGATGAGATAAGCAATTGCAGGGAACAGACATAGACTGAGGTTATTTTTTGCTCTATGTCAAGGGGTGGGAATTATGTAGACGTCAAGGATTTTTTTTTTGACTGCAGTTTCCAATGTTCCACATCATTGGTTATATCGGTAAGAGTTGCTAGTAGTTATTAGTCGTACATTTGTCCATTTCTGCTTGTTTAATTCGTAAAGCCCTGTTTTCATTTTTGAGCGCCTCCCCCAAAAATGGATGCCTTTCCAAATTATTATTTTTTGTCCAAGGTTCGAAAAAACAAATATTTTCGGCACATTGATGGCAATGGGTGGGCTTCCCATGCTCCCCTTCCCCTCAGTTTAGGGCTAGTGCTAGGTGCTTGGCTACAGGCCCAGGCAGGCTCGGGTGCAGGCCCGGATTAACACGTTTTTGTGCCCTAGGCCAAAGTTTGCAATTATGCCCCCTTTAAGCCAACCTCCCGCCACCTCCAAGGTTCCCATTCCCACCGGCTGGAAAGCTCCGCTTTGCTCTGAAGGTCTCCTCGGGAGTCAGGAGGCTTGGGGAGAGCGCAGCGGGTGCAAACTTGCCCCAAAGGCAAGAGAGAGAGCGAGCGCAAGAGAGAGAGAGAGAGAGAGAGAACGTGCGCGCGAGAGAGAGAGAGAGACGGAGCAGTGACTTTGCTGGGAGGAGCGAGGAGGGGCATGAGAAAGGGGGAAAGAGGGGCGCAAACCAGTTTTGGGGGGGGGTTTGGTCCGTGATCTACGCCCCCCTCCCCGGCTTGTGCCCCAAGGCCATGGCCTCGTTGGCCTTATGGGTAATCCGGGCATGCTCGGGTGCTTTGGGCCTGCTCGCCACACACGCACTCACCTTGCAAAGAGAGAGTGTGTGTGTGGCGATCAGGCCCAAAGCACCCGTGCCTGCCAGGGCCTACAGCCAAGCGCCAGAAAAAGCCGACCGAACGGTTATTGGAGTTCCCACTTTCCTTTTGTTTCACTGATATGTCCATACTGGAAGGGGGTGTGCCATTTCATGCCTTCCGAATGAACAAAATAGTATGAAAACACAAATTAAACAGATGAAATGGTAACCGTGGCCCATGACTGGTAGTTATAGTCTAATAACAAATGGAGGTTGCATGTTTTGCACCCCTATTGTTTACTCCTGTGATTAATCCCAAAACTTCAGCAGTTTCTGGCTGGTCCCATTTTTACTGGAATAAAGACAAATCTTGGAATCCCAGGTTATCATGCAAATGTATTATTTTAGCAAAGTATAACACAGCAAGCCTTCCTTCTTTGTGTATTTTTGCATGGCAGATTTGATGCACTGGATGCCCCTTGTCGTCTCGTCCAGTTGTATAATTATAAGTCTCAGATAGTCTGCTATCGTGACCATTTCCTGGCTCTGTGTTCTAGAGAAGATAACACCCACCCAGCAATGACTTCCAGATCCTGAAGCTCCTCAAACCACCATGTTATCTGGAAATGGAAAGGAATTGGAATTCAATGACGTTTGGAAAGCAATAGGTCTTCCCCTCCCTTTTTCTCTAGAAGTCTGGCTTTAGAGTGAGGGAACACCCTTCCAAAAAGTGCAGGCGTCTTTTTTTAAAGGAAGTCTCTTCCCATTCACAGCACTGAAGATATAATCCAGAAGGAATGGGAGATTTTCTTTTGTTTCTTTCTATCGTCAGTAGTTGGAATCAGATACCTCCCCATGACTTGGAGAAATTCATGAAAATGAAGATTTACCAAACTGTTGTTCCTCTCTTACTCTCTGTAGACACACTCCCTTACTTGTTCTCTTCCCCATATAGACTAACCTTCCATCTTGCTACTTGAAAGTAATTCTGAGTGTATCTTTGGAGAGGCACTTGCTCCAAAATCTCTCTGTACAGGTTGTGGCTGTTCCAGAATTGTTCTGAAGTAAGCACTGAGTGTTCACGAGTTGACTCACACATGGACCTTTGCATAGACTTTCAGCCGTACTTCTGCTTTATATTTTTGGACCTGAAACACCTCTGCTGCATATTTCTATTCTCTTTTTTTGGCCCTGTACAATCCCTGCTGCTTTGGAGAAAATACCCAGAGAAAATTCCCTGTTATGTATGCATTGTATTTCCAGGGTGAATGCTATTCAGCATATGTTGTCGAAGGCTTTCATGGCCGGAGTCATGGCTTGCTGTGAGGTTTCCGGGCTGTATGGCCATGTTCCAGAAGCATTCTCTCCTGGCGTTTCACCCACATCTGCAGTGCCTTTAATGATTCATGTCCGGGCACTGTCCAAATTCATGTCATAGGGACCACCAAACTCAGCACCCAGACACGAATCAGGGAACATGAAAGGCACTGCAGACTAATTCAACCTGAGAAGTCAGCCATAGCAGAGCACCTGATGAATCAACCTGGACCCAATATAATATTTGAGAACACAGAAGTGCTGGTCCAGTCTAATAACCACCATGTCAGACTACACAGAGAAGCCAATGAAATCCATAAGCATGTGGACAATTTCAACAGACAGGAGGAAACCATAAAAATGAACAAAATTTGGCTACCAGTATTTAAAAAAAACTCTAAAATCAGGACAATAAAAAAGAGAACAACACTCAAAAATAGGGGAATTCCAGACAAGACTATACAAGGCACAGCTAACACCTCCCAACAAAGGATCTGCCAGGCAGCAACCAGCCAGGCTTTCAAGCTACAAGACCATTAAATGCTAATCATGGTGTCCACTTGCAACATTCACACGCCTCAAACAGACAAAAGTTCTTTCTCCCACCCTGGACATTCCTCAGATATACAAACCTAGTGTCCAACAGATTCTGCGAGTCCCTGCCATAGATGTGGGCAAAACATCAGGAGAGAATGCTTCTGGAACATGGCCATCCAGCCCGGAAAACACACAGCAACCCACTATTCAGCATGGCTCACAAGTTCAGCATGGCCCCTGGTCACCAAAATGCCTCTTCTCCTGATGACTGTAGTAGTGAAAGTATGATAGACAGCATACAGGAAGCAGAAGCTTCACTCGGCAAGTTGGCCATAGTTTGTCTTCAGCAGGAGTGTTGAGTTGAGTTTTGAAAAGGTTCAAAGGTGATAATCACCAGTTTAAAACACATGGTATACAAACAAAATTTTAGTTTGGCATAAAAAGAATCAAGATTTTAGAAACTTAAAGTGATTGTTGCTGTAAAGTGGAAGGGGAATGCCTTCTTAGAAGGATCACTAGGTCTAGCGAGGAAAGCAGTGGGTTCAAATTGCATTATTCCAAATAAAGGCTGAATGCAAAGCTTGGGGAAGTGAACGTTTTTGGATTACAGCTCTCATAAACCTTTAGTTAGTGCAGTTGTAGTTGGGGGATTCTAGGAAATGGAATCCAAAAAAAGTATCTCTCCCGCCCAAACCTCTGGTTGAGTATCACAGAAAGAAACCTTCTTAATTGTATATCCTGTTTGGCACTAAAACAAATTGCCTGATCCAATGGCGGGCCTTCGTTCCTTGGGGAGTTTACAGAGGAAGCTGGATGTCAGAAACGATTTGGGTCTAGGTATTGAAAGGAATTGGAAAGAGGGAATTAAGGTTTGTCCATCCATCTTAACTCCCTAATTCAATGATTTGCTTAACTGATGTAACATATTCTGATTACAGAATAAGGATTTCCCCGTTGCAAAGCATAAAATGGACTGGCTAAGACAGGATTTGTGAAATCATGCACTTCTATATTTTTTTCCCCAAAGCATCAAACTTGACATGGGCATGCAGTGGAAAAGCCTAAAACATTTTTGCAGTCTATATTTAGAGAGAGCTGCAGTACAGTATTAGCATACACCCCAACTCTGAAATAATATGAAATTCGTTTTTCCATCTTTTGCTTATAGGTAAACATTCTCCAGCACAGGCATAGACCAACTTGGGCCCTCCAGGTGTTTTGGTCTTCAACTCCGCTTAAGCGGCTGAGGAGGAAAAGGAAAAGGCATGAGGCTGTTGGGAATTGTGGGAGTTGAAGTCCAAAACACCCGGAGGGCCCAAGTTCTAGCACAGGGGTGGGCAATTATTTTTTCAAAGGGGCCACACGAGAGCCAAAAAATATTATGTAGGGCCACACCTAAAGGCAGAACTACATTCTAATCTACATCATTTATTTATTTACTATATTTACTATATATTACACCATTAATATTAACATATTAATATATCAAGAAATATTCATATATTAGTATTAATATCATAATTATTATATTATAGTATATATATAGACATTATAATATATTGAAATTATAATATAATATAACACTATATTATATTATTTATTATATTATAATAAATTATTATAAAATTATTATAAAATAATAATAAAAACCACTAAAATTAAATTAAATTCAAAAAGACAAGGTGCGAACCAAGATGGAATGCCCAATGGACCCAGCCCAGAGGATGGCAAAGCGGACCCAGCCACTGCCGCAGCAGAGGAGAGCAGAGCAGCAGGCGATTGGAGGCTGCAGGCCTCCGCCCGCTCTCTCCCCCAGCCGTTCCCTAGCTGATCGCCCTGCTATGGAGTGCCTGCCATCCCTGATCAGCACCCGCAGGTCGGCGAGTGCTCCCACTGCAGGCCCGGATCGCCTCCAGGGATGGCAGGCACTCCAAAGCCGCCGCTCCTCCAGCCTGTCTGCCGACACAGGCCCCACAGAGCTCGCGATGGGATGGCGGCAGCGACACCCCTTCCTCTTGGCCCTGCCCCCGACACCCTTCTCCCCGGGCCGGACAGAATCAGCTGCTGGGCCGCATCCAGGCTGTAGGTTGCCCACCCCTGCTCTAGCATGATCTTGTGATGATTTTAAGGTGTCAATACAATTAGATGAGAAACATTAAACCGAACATACATAGAATAAACCAAACTTATCCACGAAAAAGCCAATGCCCATAGACGTGTTTGCATTGTAACATTGTGTTGTCCGGTGTTATGTATACACTAGAAAATTTTAAATAGTAAATGATACTGTCTTACTAGCAAAATCACTGGTCTGTATGCTTTTTCTAGTATCATTTACTTTTCAAAATGTGGTCTACAACTTCCAGAAGTCCCAGCCAGTTTACCAGCTGTTAGGATTTCTGGGCGTTGAAGGCCAAAACATCTGGAGACCCACAGGTTGAGAACCACGAATATAGACCTATTGTCTTGTGACTGAAGAATAAAGTCAGGTGCAAGGACTGATTGATCCCTCCTCCTTGGCTTTTATGGGTCTATCTATATAACATGGTCAAGTGTTCGAACAACATTGCACTAAATGCAATAGTATGCTAGAGCTGTAGCATGAACCATTGTGGACTGCATATCACAAGATGATCTTTTAATGTAGTATGACATTACTGGCAGGGGATTGCTACACACATTGGTTATTGTGCATCCTGCCTAGGATACATGAGAGGCAGTAGCCACTTTTTCTGAGGTCTGGCTGTATGATTTGGAGTGATCCAAAGCTTAGTTTTGATTGCAGACCCTCAGTTCCTTATTCATTTATACCAGCCCTAGGGACATTGTTGACCTATCACTACTAGCATTCCCCACTATTGTCCACCTGCACCATATTCCCCCATAAGGACTTAATCATAGTGGAGAACGAATCCACTTTAAATCTTTTGCTGCTTCCTGCAGAATTCTGTAATTTGTAGTTTAGGGAGGAGCCTTTAACAGCCGCCCTAAACTACAAACCCCAGAATTCTGCAGGAAGCAGAAACCGGATTTAAAGTGGATTTATTATCTAGTGCAGTGTTTCCCAACCAGTGCGCTGTGGCACGCTAGTGTGCCGTGAGCGATCATCAGGTGTGCCATGGGAAATTGGAGATAGAAGAGAGAGAGAGCCCTCCTGTCCTACTGAGAAGCCCTAGCTGGGGCTCGATCCCTTGCCTGAGTCCCGCAAACACAGCCTCCTTTTGGGAAGCCTTGTGCCGCCAGACTCACCACTTGCCTTCTTGGGCTTCCTCCTCCCCTCCGCTCCTTCCTCGGCCTTGGAAGGGTTTGAGCCGAAAGGCGGGGACTGCGTCAGGCGGAAAGAGCCGCACTTAGAGAGAGAAGATCCTGGGATGGGACTTCCCCGGGTCCCTCGGCTGCCTGGGGGCAGATCTACACCGTAGCATTCATGCAGTGAGGTACCCCTTGGTCTTCCAGGGCTCAAGGCTGGGGAATCCTGGGATTTGTAGTTTGGGGAGGCTCAGGATGGTGTCAAACTACCTTTCCTGTGACTCCCTCGCACTCAGCCAAGGCAGGTCAAGGGACGTTTGGGACACAGGGTTGAGGCACCTTTAAGCAGGGGCCGAAAACTAACAGGGTTTGCTCACTTAAGGCAGGCGTGGGCCACCTCCAGGTGTTTTGGCCTACAACTCCCACCATTCTCCCTTTCTGTATAGGCTATATGTGTTATGTGTGTATATGCATATATGTACTGTGTATATACATATTAACTGTATGTATTACTGTGTTAGAGTGTCATTTTGTGTCATTTTGGTTGGTGGTGTGCCCCAGGATTTTGTAAATGTAAAAAATGTGCCGCGGCTCAGAAAAGGTTGAAAAACACTGCTCTAGTGTGATGAAGTAGTAAGTTGCTAAAAGAAACTTCAAGCTGAATAGGGGACAAGGAGGAAAGGGCAAGCTTTGGCAGGAATATAAAGACCTTGTAAAAAGGAGTTTCTTTGCTGGATATCCTGTTATCTGCGGTTTGCCCGTACATAACTGCTGCAGGTCTGCCATCCATTTTCCATCTCATAGACTGGTGATCTTGCTAAAGATTTTATTCAGAAATATGTTAAGAAACGTGTCCAAAAGATGTGCCTCCTGTGGGGTGAGCAGCATTACTTGCTGTGTTCCAAATATTTTTAAAACTGTATGTCAGTGTATAAATACACTAGGTTTCATACTTTAAACTCAAAAGTGCATGATTTAGCCACTCTGCAACATGGACTGATTTATTCGCTTTTTACAAATAGCCTATGCTGAAAGTAATCTGGCATTTTCCAGCTGATTTTCAAGAAATCTATGAAAGACAGCCACTTTCATTGATTCCACTCAAGTCAGAGAATTTATTTGCCAAGAGGCTTTTTTGAGGTGAAGATGTGGAGGAAGCACAAAGCAAGGAGAGTAGAGTTTGATAATGGAGTACTACAGAGCGGAAGGAGTGTTCTCTGCTTTTGGATGGGATTTGCAAGCAAACTGATCATGGAAAAGGTAATCACAGTGGCTTGACCCTGGGAAGCTTTGGCCCTCTGGAAGTGTTGGCCGACAGCATGGGCGTAATCAGCCCATGGTCTAAGCCAGGGCTGTCCAACTTCTACCAGCCCAGGGGCCTGAATTCCGGTCACTGATGACCTGGGGGGCCGTAGGGTCTGCCTCCGCCCCCGGCTTACTACTCATAAGAGGCATGCATACAGTCAAATATAATCTTTTACTGAGATAAAATGCTGGGTGGGAATTCAAAAGGGGCATGCATACAGTCAAATATAATCTTTTACTAACATTAAATGCAGGGTGGGCATTCAAATACACAATTACATAATAATAACATAAAGGTTAGCCTACCTTCCCAAACGTGCGGGATCCAGGAGCAGCCGGACCACGAGCAGAGGCGACGACCGACCGAGGCAGCAGTCGGGAAGGTACAAATCACGTCTGCGTGGGCCGCAGGGATTAAGTAGCCGAGATTTCGGCAACAGGAGTATCCCGAGACTATGAAAGCCGCACGGGATTTCGCTCTCAACGCAGGCGAGATTTCGCGTTGAGAGCGAAATCCCGTGTGGCTTCCGTAGTCTCGTCATACTTGCTCCGAAACCCGGAAGTGGGTAATTTTTAAAAACATTGTAATTTTATTTATTTATTTATTTATATTTTTATTAAAAAGCTTGGGGCCGTAGGGAAGGGGCTGGGGGCCGTATACGGCCCCCGGGGCGCCAGTTGGACAGCCCTGGTCTAAGCCAGTGGTTCTCAACCTGTGTGTTTGCAAATGTTTTGGCCTACAACTCCCAGAAATCCCAGCCAGTTTACCAGCTGTTAGGATTTCTGGGAGTTGAAGGCCAAAACATCTGCGAACACACAGGTTGAGAACCACTGCTCTAGCCCAGCATTTCCAAAGGGTCAAAGTAACAGTCCCAAACATGTATTGAGTGAAAGAGTCCCCATTTCTGGTCGAAGAGATCAAGGGCATGGTAGATTATTTAAGGCAGAAGAATAAGCCTATTAGAAGGAACAAGGGGGGCACTAGGACAATAGTGGCAGACCTTGGCCTCACTTGTTGGGGAAATTGCAGGGGCATTTTCTGTCTGTCTGTGTGTGTGTGTGTGTGTGTGTGTGTGTGTCAGGAGCAACTTTAGAAACTGCAAGTCACTTCAGATGTGAGAAAACTGGACATCTGTAAGGACATTGCCCAGGGGATGCCCAGATGTTTTACCATCTTTGTGGGAGGCTTCTCTCATGTCCCCATATGAGAAGCTAGAGCTGACAGACGGGAGCTCACCCTGCTCCCCAGATTCGAACCACCTACCTTTCAGTCATCAGTCTTGCCGGCACAAGGATTTCATCCATTGCACCGCCAGAGGCTCCTGGGAAATTGCAGTGGCAATGTGGTTGTTCGCATTGAAGCTCTGCTCTCCATGTCTCGTATCCCCCATTAGTCTCATGTCACTTTCTTTGCCTTAGATTTCTTTGGCAGCACTTACTGGAATCTGAGGTGTGTGGTCCCAAAAAAGAAATGTCCCAAGCTTTGCCGGTAGTAATAATACAGCACCACAATGTTGCTCTACAAATGTTTTAGCTGCAAGTCCCACAATCCCTGAAATCCTTGTATGGTGGTTAAAATAGCTGTCGGCCAGTAGATTGTACGCCCCTAATCTAAAGATGTTTGTAGCTGTACTTCTATAACCATAGCATAACATGTAAATATTGCATCGGTTAAAGATAAACAACAGTCAACATAGACCTCTGAAATAGTGCACAGCATCACCGTGGCAAGAATGCTGATAACAAGATAGAGGAGCTACTTGTAGGGTGTTCAAGTGTAATTTCAGTGTTTGAGCCCCTCTTCTGGGCCCCAGAACACCAAACTCTGCAGCAAAAACACCTCTGACACAGTTATGTAAGCTGGAGAAGTTCTGGACATTCAGATTCTTGGCAGCAGAGTGTAGATAATACTGTTTTGTGAAACTGTTGTTGTGTGTTATCTGTTCGGTTGTTTATTGTAAAAACTGGAGATCTGAAACAGGAAGGATCTCTAGGGCATTGCATTTGTGTACAGTCTTTACCAAGTGCTTGGCATGCTGCAGGTATTCTGTGCCAAATCCCTGGGGGAAATGTGACGTGGTCACAGATCTACAGGTTTTACACCCATTTCATAAATGCATGCTCTTCGCCCTCAAAACGGGAACTGGTATAGTTGCCTGAACCTGAAACCTCCCTAACTGGCTTCTCTGCTTGATTTATTTATATGTGGTGTGAGTGAAATATAGCCTATGTGCTACAGGCACCTCCTGCACCAATGGAAAATGGTGCAGGGAGGAAAATCTATCAGGAGATTTAAGGAAATGCAATTCTCCTCTAAAACAGTGCTATTCGAAGGAGTGGGATCTGGGACACTTTAGTTACCAGTCCTTGGAGAGAGAAAAACCTGTTGCAGCCAGTAGAGAAAGATATAGTTCTGGTCATGTTCTGCCAGTGGAAATTACAGAGGGGGAGAATAGGTCCTCAGCCTGCCAAAGTCGGCCACCCCTAAGTTATACCATCCAAAAGAGCTGGAGCAAAGCACGACCAGCTTTCTCCAACCCTGCTCAAATGCATTAGACTACAACATCCAGCATCCCCAGTGGCTGTATTATTTGGAGATGGGAGCTGTGATCCAACACATCTGGAAGGTCTTGGTTTGGTCAGGCCTGCACAACCTGTGGTGTTTTGGACTTCAGCTCAGATTCCTGGCCATTGGCTAAGCTGGATAGGGCTTCTGGGAATCTGAGTCCCAAACACTTAGAATCATAGACTCATAGAGTTGGAAGAGACCCCGTGGGCCATCCAGTCCAACCCCCTGCCAAGAAGCAGGAAAATCGCATTCAAAGCACCCCGACAGATGGCCATCCAGCCTCTGCTTAAAAGCCTCCAAAGAAGGAGCCTCCACCACACTCCGGGACAGAGAGTTCCATTGCTGAACAGCTCTCACAGGAATTTCTTCCTACTATTCAGGTGGAATTTCCTTTCCTGTAGTTTGACGCCATTGTTCCATTGCATCCTAGTCTTCAGGGCAGCAGAAAACAAGCTAGCTCCGTCCTCCCTATGACTTCCCCTCACATATTTATACATGGCCATCATGTCTCCTCTCAGTCTTCTCTTTTTCATGCTAAACATGCCCAGCTCTTTAAGCCACTCCTCATAGGGCTTGTTTAGTCATCCTTCAGATAATTCCAGCTTGTCAACATTTCCCTTCAATTGTGGTGCCCAGAACTGGACACAGTATTCCAGGTGTGGTCTAACCAAGGCAGAATACAGCAGTAGGATGACACTATACTCCTATTGATGCAGGCCAAAATCCGTTGGCTTTTTTTTGCCACCTTATCATATTATTGGCTTATGTTTAACTTGCTGTCTATGAGGACTCCAAGATCTTTTTCACACGTACTGCTCTCGGGCCAGGCGTCCCCCAATCTGTTTCTTTGCATTTGGAGGGCTGCAGGTTGTGCAGGCCTGGGTTTGGGAGTGCTGAGTGAACTAATGGGGCGTTCTTTTTCCAATCTGTATTCTGATTTTCCGCCAGCAGCTGGTTGTGGGGCTCCACAACTTTTTGACCTTCCTTCTCAGAGTTTACATTGCTCGATCTCTGGAGGGGATCTCAGTAGGCTGCTAAATCAAGACTGCAGGGCTGTCCTGAATGAAAGTGACCATCCCTTTCTTCTCTCTTTCCCTCCAGGTCCCTTCAGTACCCCGGTGCCATTCCTGCAGAGCATCCCAATGTACCCTTGCACCGTCAGTAACTCAGGAGCCGAGAAACGCAAGCACTCCACAGCTTTCCCGGAAGCCAGCTTCTTGGAGCCTTCCTCGGGACCCGTTGCCAGCCAGTACGTGAGCCAGGGGGCTTCGGCTGGCGAAGGCCAGTCTGCACAACCCATGGTACCTTGTAGCTCCACCCAGCACATCGTAGGACTCCCCAGTGGCCCGCAGCCAGTTCACTCCGGCTCGATGTTCAACCCTTCCCACTACCCCAACAGCACATCATCTCAGCAGTCTGTGCTGTCCCAGTATGGTGGGCGTAAAATCCTCGTCTGCTCCGTGGACAACTGTTACTGTTCCTCAGTATCCAATCACAACGCGCATCAACCATACCCGCGGTCGGGCCACTTTCCATGGACAGTGTCCTCGCAGGAATATTCGCACCCGCTCCCTCCTGCTCCATCTGTACCTCAGTCGCTCCCGGGATTGGCAGTGAGAGAATGGATTGATGCATCTCAGCAACACGGACGCCAGGATTTCTATAGAGTTTATGGCCAGCCTTCCACCAAACACTATGTCACCAGTTAACCATCTGGTTTGGATAGCATCCTGCTGATTTTTAAAGATTTTTTTAAATCTAGTTTTTTCTTGTTGTTTTAAATCAAATCCATTTCCATTGTTCCCTACCACATGCCAGAGTCAGAGAGGCATTGCTGTCATCTCTATTTTTAATTTAATATTTTTCTTCCCCTTGTATCAGGTTTTGGGGGGCTGCGGAAGAAATTAACAAGGATTTCAATCAACCGTCTACTTCTGGATTATGTGACACTACTACTTTCCAGTTTGGAAAACTCTTAAAGGGACAAATAATCCTTTTCTATCTCAAAGTCTCTGGGCTTTTTTGGTTTTGCTTTTAATTTTTCTTTTTTTCCTTCCCATTTTTAAGAGGAGAAAATTTCTATCATTAATTCATTCAGAAATGACACTTGTAGGTTTTTTTAAGGCTGATTTTTTTGTGTGTTGAAAGGCCACGTATTGTGCATATTGGCATTTTTCTTTTTTCTTTTCTTCTTTCGGAGATTTGTAAATACACAATGGCAGGAAATGAAATGCACAAAAAAGGGAAAAGAAACATAAAAAAAAGAAATTTTAAAAAAATCTGTTTTAGTTTCCAGGAGGGAAGCGTGTGTCAAGTTGCACACGTTCCTTCCTGTGTTTCGTTGATGCAACTTCCTCTAACAAGCACTTTGTATTAAAAAAAAGTGGACTTCCTGTTATAAGGCGCAGGTATTTATTCTGTAACCAATTTTAGAACACACACAAAAAATATTCAAATAAATGTGATCACTTAGTGCAAATTCCTTGTTCTGCTTTGCCCCATAGGCACTGCTCTGGCCACTTTCTTTGGGAACATGGACGTCTGACTCAAACGGACATCTTTAAAGTGGATGGCATTTGCATTACCTTTATTTTTACTAGAATTGTGAGAACTGGGTAAAGGTTGAGAAGGGTTGTTCAATGGTAGACCATAACCAGAGCTTTCTAGACTAAATCAGGAATGCAGTTTATGTTTAGATATAATGGAAAACTGGATGGAACAAGAATTGGTGCACTGAGCTCAGGAATGCAGGTTCAATGGTGTGTATAATTTATGAGTGCTATATTTAAAAATAAGATACAAAGTGTGTGTGTGTTTTACTCCATACCTGCTAGTCCTTGATTCACTTGATTACAAGACTCACAAATTAAAGTGCAGTGCTCCTTTTCATTTTCTTCTGATAGGCAGTGCAGTATAGATTTGGCATCATAAAGATCATAAAGATTTCTGTTTACTTTTCAAACAAAAAGGATTTTCTATTCCTTGTTGTAAACATTGCTTGAAAGAGCAAATGGTTATGCTAGGGATATATTTTGCAAATCATTTCTGGTTTTCTATAGATGTCTTGGACCATATCTATATGGAATACAAGTCATAGAACTCAGTGGATTTTTTTCCTGTGTAAATCTAAATAAGAGATTTGAGGTGTACAGGTCACCTTAAAACAGGGCTGCCCAGGAAGTCGATCGTGATCGACTGGTCGATCCCGGGACCAAAGGAGGTCACTCCCAGCTGGATGGGGCACTTCTCAGAGGGGGCGGAGCCATGCCGCGCCAAGCCCCTCCCCCGGCTTCAGCACTATCACAGTTTCTCCAGGCTTGAGGAGGGTAGTGCCAAGCCAGTAGTGGCTATCTATGCCACCATTGGCTTGGCATTACCCTCCTCTAGCCTGGAGAAGCTGTGGTAGCGCTAAAGCCAGGGGGAGGGGCAGAGCCAGGCTGCACCAAGCCCCACCCCCTCCCCGGCTTCAGCGCTACCACAGCTTCTTCAGCCTTGAAGAGGGTAGTGCCAAGCCAGTAGTGGCTACTAGCTATGTCACCACTGGCTTAGCACTACCCTCCTCAAGCCTGGAGAAGCTGTGGTAGAGCTAAAGCCAGAGGGGAGCGGAGCCAGGTCGTGCCAAGCCCTGCCCCCTCCCCTGCTCCGCCCTGCTTCTCTCTCGGTAGATCTTTCTGACTTGGTTTTAGCTCGCATGCTGAAAAAGTGTGGGCACCCCTGCCTCAAAGGGACCCTGTCAGTCCCCAAAGGAGACGTGTGCTGGTAGTAGGGGACTCCCTCCTGAGGAGTACAGGAGTGGTGATTTGCAAGCCTAGCAGGATGTCTTGGGAAGTATGCTGCCTCCCTGGGGCTAAATGCAACATGTAACTGAGAGGCTGATAAAACATATCAAGCCCACTGACCATTCCCTTTCTTGTTGGTTCATGTGGGAAACAATGATACTGCAAGACATGGTCTTCAAAAGATCAGACAGGATTTTGAAGCGCTGGGAAGAAAGCTACAGGATCTTAATGTACAGATTATCTTTTAATATATTTTCCCAGTTATATATTTTAATATATTTTTGCCCAGGAAAGGTGAGAAAATAGTACAAGTGAATGACTGGCTCTGCAGATGGTATTGCTAAGAACGATTTGGCTTTCTAGACCATGGTCTGCATCTCCATGAAAATGGGCTTTTACCATGGGATGGGTTCACAGAAGAGCAAGTCAAGAGACTCACAAACCTGATCAGGCGGGCTTTAAACTGAATAGGGTGGGTGGGAGAAGATGGCATGATTCCTGGGAACAGTAGTTTATCAAGGCCTGGAGGCAACAGCCGAAAGGCTAAAGAGAGAATTGGACAAACAGGACAAGTACTGAGTAGTGATAGAACAATAATCTCAAACAGCTAGGGGGAATGTCCCATGGACTTCGATGTGTTTGCACCAGGGCTGCCCAGGAAGTCGATCGTGTTCGACCAGTCGATCGCGGGACCTGAGGAGGGTGACTAAAATTATCATGAATGAGACCATGAATCCCTATGAGGAGAGGCTTAAAGAGCACAACATGTTCAGCTTGCAGAAGAGAAGATTGAAACGAGACATGACCGCCATATATAAATATTTGAAAGGATGTCGTAAGGAAGAGGGAGCAGGCTTTTTTGCTGCCCTGGAGACTAGGACTCAATAAAACAACGGGCTCAAATTATAGGAAAGTAGATTCCACCTGAGGATTTGGAAGAATGTCCAGAACACAAGAGCTGTTCAGTGGTGGAACTCACTGCTTCAGAGTGTGTTGGAGGCTTTTAAACAGAGACTAGGTGGCCTTCCGTCAGGGGTGCTTTGATTGTGCTTTTCCTGCAGGGGATTGGACAGGGTGGCTCATGTGGTTTCTTCCAAATTTATGAAATAGACAAATTGTTCCAGACCAAGGCTACAGACTTGAGTTTTAAATAGTACCAAACCCAGAAAATTATTTCTTCTCCACGCCTTCCTCAAGTAAATTCCCTTTCCTTATATTCTTCCCCAACCCATTCACTCCCCCTTTTCCTTCCTCCCCACAAAAGGAGTTAAAAGCCCATTTCCCCCCAGTCCTCATCCATGCCTCTTTTCTGCTTTAGTCATAATTAATCTCTAACAGAATCCTAAGGACTAATACCTTGAGTATTTTGCTCCCAGGTCTCTAGTATAAAAAGGAAGGACTGGGCATGGTTTTAAATGTGTGGCTAACAAATCATCAGCCACCCAATGCAGCCATCCTCAACCAGGTTGTCTCCACCATTCACCAGTGTAAACTAGGAATGGGGCATCTGTGGTCCTCCAGCTGTTATTAGACTGTATCTCCCATCCTCCACTACCACCAGCTTTACTATTTAGTGCTGATGAGAGTTGCAGCATCCTAGAAGCCCATCTTCATCTCTGGACTCGTATATGTGGGCATTCTGACAGCCACTCATCTGTAGGAACTGGCAGAAGAGAAATCATTTTATGCTTAGAGCTTTCTCCTTGTATGTCTGTTGGTCTTACATTATCATTATTTTCCCCAAAGATAGCAGCTGAATTATGGGTTAGTGTGGCTTTTGTTTTGGCCCTCGAAGATAGAGGCAGATCCTGCTGTGTGTCTTTTTCAAGCAAACTGCTTGTCTCATGGTTTGATTTGCATGTGTTTATTCTCATCCATCTGATATATGTCTGAAGAAGTTGGAAGTGGCAATCAATCCTGGAAATGGATAGTTCAGTCTATAATTTAGCCTTCTTTGGTCATGAGGCCTGATCCACTCACTTTCATCCCAGTAGTTCTTTCCCAGCTTAAGAGGTTTGTAGATAGCAAGATAATTTCTTGCTCTTTTTTTACTGCCATTTATGAATATATGTGCACATTCTAGTTATATTTATTTATTTACTTTATTTATATTCCATTCTTCTCACCCCGAAGGGGACTCAGAGCGGATTACAGGTACACATACTTAGCAGACAATCCCTGCCATTTCCACATACAGACATATAGACGAACAGAGGCAAACTCTGGCCACCAGGGGGAGCTAATGCACTCCTCATCTCTCAGCATCCCTTGTTGTTCCTTCCACATTCCTCAGCGTTCCTGGAGTTCTTTACTGGCCTCATAATTCAGTCAAAATTTGCCTCCCCACTTAATGTGGTACCTTTATCTCCTACTTGACAGATGCAACTGTCTTTCGGGCTGCAAAGGTCAACAACAGGCTACACGTAAAGGTCGAGCTCCCACCTCGACCCGGGCAGGCCTCAAACTCATGACCTACTGGTCAGAGAGATCTTATGCAGCTGACAGCCAACTGCGCCACATTCCCGGTGCTCTATGTAATCTTTAATACTTTTAAAACTCAAAATTGGGTATTACATTTTTCTGGGTACTGTTCCATTATCTGGGTGGAGGCCAAAAGGGGTGCTAGACAGAGAAGGATAGTCCATTTTAGTGGGGAGGGGGTTTGAAGGAGTATAACCATTTCCCCCTGTTTTCCATTTAATCCTCCCACCCATGTTGCCATCGTAGAAAAACTTTCTGTTTATTAAATGATAAGTTTTATTTATTTATATCGTATCAAAATTATCGCATGAATTAAAACAGATAAAAATAGAAGGCGCACAAGCAGCTAAATATCTCTTGACAAAAACTGCGTTGTCTGTAGCCTCCAACAATTCTTCCTCTGTACATGAGGCAGGACATTGCGGACAAGCATACAGATGCAGAGTTGTCTGCTCTGCTCCACAGTCGCACAAGGTATGGGATTCTTGTAGTTAGTGCCATTTTGCCAGGTTGTCTTTTGATCTGCCACTCCACTTCTGAGTGTGTTCGGGGACTTCCAAGTTGCCCATTCTTGGTTTGCCCCTGGAGGAAGACCCTCGGGGGGCATCCAGTTGGAATTTCCTGGTTTAGCTGCCCAGAGGGATATTCGTGGTGGTTCTCATGAAGCTTTTCCGTGATTTGAATCTACTGGGAGGAGGTTGATAGCCATGCGGTGGATGGCTTTCACAGTGTTTAACCTTATTTCTCTCACATTTATCAGCAACTTCCCATCGCACATCAGAGGGGCAATGCCAACTAGCTTGTAGAGCAGTGTTTCTCAACCTTCCTAATGCCACAACCCCTTAATACAGTTCCTCATGTTGTGGTGACCCCCAACCATAAAATTATTTTCATTACTACTTCAAAACTATAATTTTGCTACTGTTATGAATCATAATGTAAATACCTGATATGCAAGATGTATTTTCATTCACTGGACCAAATTTGGCACAAATACGCTATACACCCAAATTTGAATACTGGTGGGATGGGGGCGGGGGATTGATTTTGTCACTTTGGAGTTGTAGTTGCTGGGATTTATAGTTCACCTACAATCAGAGAGCATTCTGAACTCCACCAACAATAGAATTGGGCCAAACTTCCCACACAGAACCCCATGACCAACAGAAAATACTGTGTTTTCTGGTGGTCTTTGGTACCACCTCACGACTCCCCCAGGGGTTCTGATGCCCAGTTTGAGAAATGCTGTCCTATACCATTTAAAAATAAATATACATACAGTGTTCCCTCACTACTTTGTGGTTCGCTTATTGCAGACCCGCTGTTTCACAGATTTCAAAAAATAATTTAAAATATATATCATGGTATTTTCATTGTTTTGTGGGATTTTGCCGTCGCTGCTCTCCAAGGCCCTTTCTCTCCTCAGTCCTCCTTCCTCCTTTTCCCTCCTCCACACATGGGAGCTCGCCCCATCTAACGGATTTGAATTGCTTACCATAAGGATTTAACGCAGTGTTTCTCAACCTGGGAGTCAGGGACCCGTGGGGGGGGGGGTCGCAAGGGGTGCAGAGGGGTCGCCAAAGACCATCAGAAAACACAGTATTTTCTGTTGGTCATGGGGGTTCTGTGAGGGAAGTTTGGCCTAATTTTATCGTTGGTGGGGTTCAGAATGCTCTTTGATTGTAGGTGAACTATAAATCCCAGCAACTACAACTCCCAAATGACAAAATCACCCCCCCCCCACACACACACACACAAACCCACCAGTATTCAAATTTGGGCATATCGGGTATTTGTGCCAAATTTGGTCCAGTGAATGAAAATACATTCTGCCAATCAGATATGTACATTACGACAAAAATAATGTCATGGTTGAGGGTCACCACAACATGAGGAACTGTTGTGGTTGCAGCATTAATTGCAGTATTAATAGGTTGCAGTATTAGGAAGGTTGAGATCCACTGGTTTAACCCATTGCACCATTACGGAAATGAGGAAATGTTATGTTCTGCAACCTCTGAATCCATGGCAGTGCTGTTTGAGGATTATGTGGGTTGTGCCCCAAAGCCCCTTGTCGGAGCTTGGAAAATCAGGATCCTTGGAGAGAGCAATCAAAGCCAAAAATGTTCAAAGGTATATATTTTGACTCCTGTTTGTTATGGAGTAGCTGAAGGTGAAAATGGAAAGTTTTTTCTACAACCGAGAACGGATTTTTCCCCCTAGGTCAATGTTATTTTATACTTCTCAACTGGGTGAATTAACTAGTTTTACTTTTCTTGCTAAAGAGGCTAATTAGTAAACAGCAGAGACAATGGGAGAACAATCACGAACATTTCTTTTTTTGTTACAGATGCCTATACCATTTTATTTTCAGAAGCAAAGAGATTGCTTTCCTTAGAGGCAGTACAGCACCCATCCATCAAGGCCGAAGTATAAATCACACAAATTGCTTTGACTTTATTGTTTTGCAAACCATCACAATGCAGTTGGGCAAAAATGGAGCCAATAATCCCCCATTAAAAGCAACACTATCCAGCCCTAACAGTTATCTAAAGTAGAGGTGTTGGGCAGGTATGACCAAAGTGTTGATCATTATTTTTATTGTTAGTATTTAACATATTTATATCTTGCTCTTTGACTTATGGCAGCATACAAGAATAAAATGCCATGTAATCATAACACGAATGCATTAAAAACAATACAAGATGGCAATCAATACCGAGGCCATTTGAAAACAGCAGCACAATTATATATTAAAAGCTTTCTGAAACCAAATTGTGTTCTTACATTCACAGTAGGGAAGTTCTCCAGCAAATGTACCCTCACCCTAGGAATAGGAGCTCTATGTCCACATTTTCTAAACATCTAAAGCATTTTAACAATTCGGGGAAAGCAGTACAGGAATCGGGGGAATTAAAGACAAAGTGGCTGTTGCAAAGTATACATCAAGCGACAGGCTTTTTATATGAAGTGTAGTGCTGCCTGCAGCTGGTTTGATGTTTATATGTGCATTTTAAGACTCATGCCTTGTAATGAGCACAGGTATCCAAAGGAAGTTGCTTTGAGCGCCCATCTTTTCAGTAAACCAGCCATATAATCTGCAATTCTTTGTAAATGGCAGGAATGTGAGTACGCACACTGGAATACATCAGTAGCAGCCAGCACTTTTGCTTCAAATGAAAGAAATTCAGACAGTTCCTTACATTTGATGAAGTTGGGAGTGCCAGACCCCTGAAAAAGTTGTTGCTTACCTGAGAGTCTGTGGGTTCGGCATTGCAACTCAGTGATCAATTTCTGCTAGAAATGTACCATAATAATAATAATAACAACAACAGCAATAATTTTATTCTTATACCCTACCATCATCTCCCCGAAGGGACTCGGGGCAGCTTACATATGGGACAAAATGCCCTCAGACACAATACAAAACAATCTATCATAGCAAAAACATAATTGAAATAAAAGCATAGTTAAATGTCTCTCTCCTCTCGGCATTACTTTGTGAACAAAGATTCTTAAGAAGGACTCATACCATGCTTTTTACAAGCGCGTTGATGACTAAAAAGGCCAATCTGAGATAGGCAACTTCGGTTGCAGAAAGCACAGCAGAAAGTCTCCTTGGGTGATGTTGTTTCCAAGTTGCGGTTCTTTCTGCGTTGTCGTTTCTCTTCGAGACCCATTCGGAGTGTCTTCTCGAAAGAGGCTGCAGCATTGTGGATAGTGCGTCTCCATGCCTCCCGATGTGAGGCCAGGGTGGACCATTGTTGGTGATCAATCTAGCCGAGCCTGAGATATTGTTTCAGGGAGTCCTTATATCTCTTTTTTGGGGCACCCCTCTTGCTCTGACTTGTGGCGAGTTCACCGTAGAGTAGTATCTTTGGGAGGCGGTGGTCCTCCATCCTAGAGATGGGCCCTGCCCAGCGCAACTATGTTCTCAATAGCATGGCCTCAATGCTGGTGATCCCTGCTTGCTCAAGGACAGCAACATTAGTCACATAGTCCAGTGTATATTTAGGATTGTGCGAAGACAGCGCTGATGAAAGCGTTCGAGGAGTCGTAGGTTAAATGTAACAATCCAGATAAAAGCACTGTTCAATAAAACATAAGGGTATAAAACAGAATTTTAAAACCCAATCAGAACAATATTCAACAAAACCAAGAATCAGGCTGGAGGACTTGACTATACTTATATGCAACCAGGGTATCTGCTTCAACTAAAATGGGAAGCAATACCTTTTGAACGTATTAGACTGACTCTGACTTTGTGATTAGGGATATAAGAACTGTGGTTAGACACATGCAAACAGTGCCTGAAGGATAGACAATCATGGTGTCTACAGCTATGGCCAGTGCTTTTCTCATTCAGCCAGAATAATTTTACTTGATATGAAATCCAAAAGTTAAGACCCAACTATTTGTTCTCAGGAGACTGTTACCCTAGGTCTAGGTCAGTGGTTATCAATCTGTGGGACCCCAGGTGTCTTAGCCTTCAACTCCCAGAAATCCTAACAGCTAATAAACTGGCTGAGCACCGTGGACTCAAACAAATTATACCGCCCTCCAGCCCATGCTAGAAAAGTATTTTGAGGCTTTAAGAGGAAATATGCCCAACCAGTCGTGGGAACGCAGACCTAAGTGCTAGTCTTCTCTAGACTGGCAGCTCTCCTTCTGATATAAACTATTGTCAGAACAAGGTTTAAAACACAATCCTTAGTTTCCTCAAATGGACAGATAGTTCACCCCACACATTCTGGAATATATCCACATTGAGCAAATAAGGCCGATTCATAAGAGTGGGAAAATGAACTTGTGTCAATATGAATGTACGCATTGATTTTTGTGAAGAAGATGTGCTCCAGGTTGAAGAATCGCTAAGCGTTCCCACTCCATTCCTTGCCCCTCATTCACAGGCTCTTTCGAATCCCAGGGATCCTTCCACTGACCTCAAGAGCCTGCATCTACCAATGCCACCTTTCATTTGTTGTTGTGTGCCTTCAGGTCATTTCCAACCTATGACAATTTTAAGGCAAACCTATCATTTGTTTTTCTTGGCACGATTTATTCAGAGCGGGTTTGCCATTGAGACTGAGAGAGTGACTTGCTCAAGGTCACCCAGTGGCCTTCCAAAGCTGAGTGAGGATTCAAACCCCGGTATCCAGAGTTGCCATTCAGTGTTCAAATCACTACACCCCTCTGGCATTTTTCATTCCTGCCGTCTTTACAGTAATATGAAAGGAGCAAGTGCCTCATGGGTAAAATAATTAGTGTCTGATGACCTGCATTGCAGTGTTAGGGTTGAGATAGTATCTAAGAAGCAGCAAATTAAATCAATGTAGGAGCGGCTGGGAACTCTGGCAATAGAAAGCCTGTCTTCTGACCAGCTTCGTGGATTCAGTGGCAGGGCTGGAATCTGCATTATTTAGCCCAGTATAACTCTTGCATGAAACTGTGCGCACAGCTCTAATGCACATCTGACAGGAAGAAAAGCACAGTCTTCAAAAAGCAAAGGAAATCCTTGCTCATCATTCTACCATATTATGAATCATTTAAGAGGCCATCCATAAAGGATGTCAAAATCAGTGTGGGGAGGGGAGGGAAGAGATCTCCTAGCTAGGACAAAGGGGATATTTATGGAGGCTGTGCCGAATACTGGCACTAGGAAACATGCCTGCCGTAAGAGCAGGAGGCTCCAGTATTTTTTTAAAAAACTGAATTCCTGACGTTTTGCTTACCATTTTCACTCTCTTTGCAATTTTATTGAGGCCCCAATGGACTGTGGCCTTGAGACCCTCTTTTTAAACAGATGGAACAGTGACAGTAATTACTTGGTGCCACTATAAGAAGAACTAAAGCTTTTTCCAAAGGAGGTCCATGAAAAGATCAAAGCTCTCAGCTCAGCCCCATTTATCATTGACAAAAAGGGGAGGAAGTGATCAGACAGAAGAGTCAAATGGTGGCGTACTTTGTGGGGGTTACTTCAGACAGCATGTATAATTTTCAGAAATTGAGTACTACTAAATGAAGTACTACTCGTCTATGCAAAATCATGGAATCAGAAGAGACCTCATGGGCCATCCAGTCCAACCCCCTGCCAAGAAGCAGGATAATCGCATTCAAAGCACCCCCAACAGATGGCCATCCAGCCTCTGTTTAAAAGCCCCCAAAGGAGCCTCCACCACACTCCGGGGCAGAGAGTTCCAGTGCTGAACGGCACACACAATCAGGAAGTTCTTCCTAATGTTCAGGTGGAAACTCCTTTCTTGTAGTTTGAAGCCATTGCTCTGCGTCCTAGTCTCCAGATGTGTATATGCATTTAAATTTGGCTGATACATGATACTGTTTCTAACAAAAACTAGTTTATAATGTTTAAGTCGCCTCATTTGAGTTCTCTGTGGGCAAAAGTAGAATTCAATTCAATTCAATTTCTCGCTTATTAATCGCCCTCCATTAAATGCTCCAGGCGATTTACATAAAACATTGCATAAGAACGTACAGCAGTAACCATGTAGACTGTATTAAACATGAAAAGCTCTGCTAAAAAGCCAAGTCTTAAGCGCCTGAGCAAAGGGCCGCAAAACGCGCATGGTCCTCATGTGGGGAGGCAAAGAGTTCCACAGGGCAGGGGCAGAGATGGAGAAGGCCCTACGTCTCGTGGACTCAAGGTGTACTTCCCTGGGGCCCGGGACATGCAGTAAGTCTAGTTGGAAAAGGCTTGGCGACCAGTGGCGGTGGAGAGGGGAGAAGCGGTTTCTGAGGTATGCCAGCCCCTGGCCATAAAGTGACTTAAAGGTCAGAACCAACAGCTTATACAGGGCTCAGGATTCTGTTGGAAGCCAGTGCAGATGTAGTAGAGTTGGAGTTATGTGGCATCTCAGAGGTGTCTTTGCGAGTAGCCTGGCTGCTGCATTCTGAATAATGCGGATCCTCCAAGTAGTCGACAGGGGAAGACCGACATACAAGGCGTTACAATAATCCAGCCTAGATGTAACTGTCACATGGATGACTGTAGTCAAGGATTCCTCAGAGAGGTAAGGTGCCAGTTGTCTTGCCTGTCAAAGGTGGAAAAAGGCTTGCTTACTAACAGCCGCGATCTGGGCCTCCATGTCCAGAATGATACCCAGGCTCTTGACAGTAGAAGATGGATGCAGGGGGGCACCGTCAAAGTTGGGCAAAAGGAGCGCCACACCAGACGGGCGGCCAGGCCACAGGATCTCTGTCTTTGTAGGATTCACCTTCAATCTACTGGCCTGCAGCCATCTTGACACAGCCTCAAGACACAAGGAAATTGTCCGGTATTGCGGTGACTCCAGGCTCCAACCGCAGAAACAGCTGGGTATTGTCCGCATATTGGTGGCACTCCAGGCCAAAACTCCGTACGAGACTGGCAAGAGGTCTCACATAGATGTTAAAGAGGAGGGGAGAAAGAATTGCTCCCTGAGGCACCCCACATGATAGAGCGGATCTGTCGGAGGTTTGAGCCAGGTTGAGACCGGCCTCGGAGGAATGTGGCAAACCAACTGAGTGCTCGGCCACGAATTCCGGCCACAGCGAGACGATGGATCAGCAGGTCATGATATCTTACTTTTCAAGCATCAAAGGGTATTCTGTCCTCTTTTGGCATAATTGTATCTGATAATCTTGCAGTTTCTCAAGTTGCTCCTGACACGGAAAAAATTATCTTAGAATCATTTTGTGGCAACATCCCAAAATATTTCAACTACATTAGATGTCCAGTTTTTCATTCGAGAGGTTAGCAAAGTTAGCTTGGTTTTACATATGACCTTATTAACCTATCAAACTCACAATTCACACTCTAATGTTTAAAGTAACAGCCTTTTGCAGAAATTACACAGCTTTTGTTGTTTATTCGTTCAATTGTTTCCTACCTTTTCTGACCTCATGGACCAGCCCACGCCAGAGCTCCCTGTCGGTTGTGGCCAGCCCCAACTCCTTAAAGGTCAAGCCAGTCACTTCAAGGATACCATCCATCCATTTTACCCTTTGTCTGCCCCTCTTCCTTTTCCCTTCCTTTTTCCACAGGATCATTACCTTCTCCAAGCTTTCCTGTCTTTTCATTATGTTGCCAAAGTGCTTCATCTTTGCCTCTAATATCCTTCCCTCCAGCAAGCAGCCAGGCTTCATATCCTGGAGGATGGACTGGTTGGATCTTCTCGCTGTGGAATTCTTCTCCAACACCACAGTTCAAAAGCATCTATCTTCCTTTGCTCAGCCATCCTTATGGTCCAGCTCTCGCATCCCTAGGTTACTACGGGGAATACCATTGCTTTAACTATGCGGATCTTCGTTGCCAGTGTGATGCCTCTACTCTTAATTATCACAGAAGATATGTATTTGCTGTCTATGTGTACAAGTGTCAAATGCATGTGATTGTGCATTAAGTATATATACATGGAATTAATATAACTGTGGTCATGACTGCATGATCACTTTCTTTCCAAGCATTACACCCTCATGGTGCACATTATGTGAACTATTAAAGACATGGCAATTAGATATACATATATTAAATTGCCTCCCAAACTATCGTCTATGTCTATTACAATTCCACACATTTCTCCTAATAGCCTACTGTGGCATGCACTTCTGGGAGAGACAGTCCTTCAACATCTAGAAGGCCAACCCTTGTTTATCAGTCTTAAGGGAATACACAGTGCCCTAGGAGTTAGCCCCATTAAATACAATAGGATGCTTCCAAGCGAGACTGTAATTGAACAATTGTTCTTCTCCTGTCATGAAATTTTATTGGGAATGCAAATGACATCGCCTTCTATTTGTAAATCTCCCAAGCTTTCACACCACCACCACCACCCCCCTCTCTCACTCACTCACACACACACACCAATTAAGGAGGGCAAAAACTTATGCACTGCAGAATACTTCTGATTGCTTGTGCAAGATACTGGTTTAAGTTATTACTGAAGGCCCTTTCACACAGCCCTATATCCCAGAATATCAAGGCAGAAAATCCCACAATATCTGGTTTGAACTGGGTTACCTGAGTGCACACTCAGGTAATGTGGGATTATATGCCTTGATATCCTAGGATATAGGGCTGTGTGGAAGGGCCCTCAAAACTGGGGAATCTTTGACTCTCCCGATGTTTGAGACTGCAACGCCTTCAATCCCTTATCATTGGCCAAGAAAGTTGTAAGTCAAAGCATGTAGGCCAAGACATGTTGCCCAACCCTTGAGGAGTGCAGCTCTCCAGATGTTGTTTGGCTGCAACTTTCATCTGCCCTAAGCCAGTTTGCCCAATGCTGGAATGTTGGAGTTGTGGTCCAGAAACTTCTGGAGTGGCTCACCTCTGCCAACCTGTACTCTAAGCCAATGGCATCAAAAGCCATTTCTTCTTTGCTGATTCCCTGAAAACACTTGAGCAGAAGATGTTTGAAAGGATCCTGGCTTTACTCTTCATTGAATGGCCCTGCTTAGCTTCCAAGATCAAACCCTGCCTAAATACCTTGAAAAGACCATATTCTTTCTAGTCTTGGAAGCTAAGCAGGGTCATAGGTGAGAGACTGACAATGAATACCAGATGTTGTATCAGTTCTTAACCTGTGGGTCCCCAGATGTTTTGGCCTTCAACTCCAGAAATCCTAACAGCTGTTTTGTTTCTTCGTGTTAGGAACGACTTAAGAAACTGCAAGTCGCTTCTGGTGTGAGAGAATTGGCCGTCTACAAGGACGTTGACCAGGGGACGCCCAGATGTTTTTGATACTTTAGCATCCTTTTGGGAGGCTTCTTTCATGTCCCTGCATGGGGAGCTGGAGCTAACAGAGGGAGCTCATTCGCACTCTCCCCGGATTCGAAACCTCCAACCTATAGGTCTCCAGTCCTGCTGGAACAAGGATTTAACCCACTGCGCCACCGGTGGCTCCCTAACAGCTGGGATTTCTGGCAGTTGTCGGCCAAAACACCTGGGGACTCACAGGTTGAGAACCACTGTTTTGGGCTATATTTTAGAACAGTGTTTTTCAACCTTTTTTGAGCCGCAGCACATTTTTTACATTTACAAAATCCTGGGGCACACCACCAACCAAAATGACACAAAATGGCACGCTAACACAGTAATACATATAGTTAATATCTTTTAAAATGTATTTATATACTCAGAACCTGGGCCTGTTTCAATTAACACAACATAGATATCCTGGCAGGAATGGCAGAAAGACACACACGAAGGTCTTGCTCAACAGCTGTCAGTCTCTCTTGACGCTTGGGAGTTGTAGTTCAGAGAGCACTGTGGACTCTAATAATGATGGGCGGGCCTCTTCCTCATGGGGAGGGGGACACTCCACCCCTTTCCGACCCTCCCTCCGCTCACCTCAGCCTCTCTGTCGGCCTTTCCTCCTCCTCAAATGGCAACCACTGGGAAGGGGACGGGGCCCGAGTGACGTCACCCTTCCCTCCTCCCTCCCTCGATTGGAGGCTGGCTGGCGTGCGCAGAGGGGAAATGGCCGAAGGAGGCAGCGCCCCAGCCCCTTCTTCTTTGCCACCGCCGCTCGGCCCTTCCTCCTCCTCTTCCCCCCGCAAGCAGAAGCAGCAGCAGGAGTTCGGCAGGAGGGGGAAGAAAGGGTATATTGGAGGTTTTCCCACGGCACACCTGATGATAGCTCATGGCACACTACTGTGCCATGGCACAGCGGTTGGAAAACACTGTTTTAGAGGAAGGAATTGGCAAATCACCTCTGTATTCCTTGCCTTAGAAATTCATGGGGTCACCCTAAGTTGACAGGTGACCTGAAGGTGCATGCACACCGAGGCTGGATCGTGAGAGGCCCAGTGAATGCAGTGCCCTGGGATGACTCTATGCAAGAAACAGTTAAGCACCGGAGTAGCTGGAAGAACAGTGTGCCTCCTCCATAGAGAAGGGTGTGTGGGATGCTGCTTGTTTGTCTCGGGAGGTGCAGAGATGCCAAAACATACAGCTGTGCACACTGAGGATTCAGAGCTGAGAATGAGAGGCTTTGTATTCTGCCTGCTATTTCCTTTCTCTCTTTGTGATGCAGCAAGCTTCCAGCCTCTTCCTTCTCCTCCCCCCAGCAGGAGTCGCAGCCAAAATCACACACGATCAGTGGCCAAGGAATCTCTGCAGCACACAGTCTTCCTGCTGTTTTAGAAATGGGGGCCACAAAGGGGCAAAATCCTCCGTGATTTGTTGTCCTCGGTGCTCCAGAGAAATTAAGCATGCACACAGGGAGTTAATGACTTGGGCTCAAACCCAATAATGCGAAAATGTGGGATATTAATTCTGAATTTGCACTTCAGAACTTTTGGTGAGCAACTTATTTTGCTCTCCACATACAGAAATGTTCTCAGGGATAATCTAGAACTGTGAGAGGTTCATCTTGCTTCGGTTTTTTCAGCAACCGGAGCTTAACTGCTCAAGTGATGCAAATAAAACAAGTCACCATATTGTTACTGAGAAAATAGCACCTTATAAACAAACGTGTTTCGTTCTACCCGGAGTTTTCTGGTGCAGTAAACCTGCTGACAGAAGTGACCCACAAAAGGGTGCGGCACAGTTAACACTGCACTCTTAAATGGATTTGAAATTGCTTAATTTCCTATGTTAGAGGAAGCACCATAGAAACAGAGCAATGAGAATTCTATGCTCAAAAGGCCGTTTTGTTATGGAAGTGCAATCCCCAAGGCATCTTGGGTGGAAACCATGAATATTATAAACAGATTCCAAACCTGTTTGTTTGTCGTGTTAACAACTGCCAAATCTAATTCTTGGCTCCAACAAGAGTGGGTAATCCATTGAATTTATATCAATGTGGATTCAGCAAGTTCCCCTTGATTCAATGGGTCTACTCTTAACAGGGATTAACACTTGGATTTAAGCCATAGAGATTCTGTATCATGCTGCTCCTAAATGACATTCCTTTTCTGGAATTTGCCTTAAATTTTAGGTATACATGTCATAGAATCATAAAATCATAGAGTTGGAACAGACTTTGTGGGCCATCCAGTCCAACCCCATTCTGCCAAGAAGCAGGAAAATCACCTTCAAAGCACCCCCAATAGATGGCCATCCAGCCTCTGCTTAAAAGCCTCCAAATAAGGAGCCCCCACCACACTCCGGGGCAGAGAGTTCCACTGCTGAACAGCTCTCACAGTTAGGAAGTTCTTCCTAATGTTATCGAACCAGATTTGGGCTAACCCCGCCGAACCCGGCAGAGTTCAGTCCAAAGAGGGCCCGTGAGACCTTGGTGAGCCCGGAGCAACCTAGGTCCCTCAACCTTCCCGTCCCCGAAGACCAGATTATGCTCACCACGATGCAAGGTAGAAGCCACAAAATTGTTTATTCTGCTCAGCTGAGAGGATGCGACCGCAATTCCCTGATTCCGCAAAGTCCGCATAATTTTACATTCAAAACATGGGTTTTTAAAGGTTACAGAGCTGTCAAACATTCGAATTTCCCACCCGCCCCCCTCCTGGCCGGCTTGTCGGTGATTGGTCGGAACGCTGGAACCAGCTGATGGGCGGGACGCCGGCCGGTTTCGAGGAACCTATCAGCGCCCTTCTCCATCTGCCTGTTGGCCCAATCAGACATCTCTCACCAAATATGGGGTTCCGGGAGGAGGAGGGCTGGGTTGAAGCTGTCATCAGGAAGGATTATGAGAGAAAACAAAGAAAGTCCTTTCCAGGTGTTTGCCTGGAGCAGTAAGTCCGGCTTAGCCTTTTGTTTGAGGGGATGTACTTATCAAGTCCGTATGTCCCTTCCTCATGGTTGAGTAAGGAAGAAAGGAGGGTCTGATTAGGATGATCTACTCAGACGGCTGAAATGACAAAAGTCTTATCGTGGGCCATGTCTGATTTCCGAAGTCAAGCAGGGGACCCGTTGTGTTTCATTATTCTCTTTTGTGTCCAATACCCTTCGGCTGGTATAGGTAGGCCAAACTCAGAAATCTAGACAGCCTTGGGATTAGTCAGGTGTAAAGACAGGAAAGGTCTGATCTTCATTACAAGAGCCTGACTAATAGGCTATTGATCCATGCAAACATGAGGTATGATGGTGAGACAAAGGTATGAGACGGCTCAAGGTCTATGCGGTACACATCATCTTGACAAATATAGCAGACATTTTCAAAACACAGCTTCTCAACTATCCTAGTTGAAAGGGAGGGGGAAGGTTTTACATGGGGTCAAGGGAGAGACTTATGGGGAAACATTTCTATGGCTAAAACAGTGGAAACAGTAGACAGGGGTACATGTGGGCAATAATGAATCCTCTTTTGTGTGTGCTGTGAACCTGGCGATTCCCATTCCCAACTGTCAGCCCAGATGCACAGATGAGGCCTCCAGCCTCCCAAGCCGAATTCATTCTTCTTCTTTCGACAGTACTGTCAAGTTCCTATCCTGTCCCGAGTGGCCTTGCAAAAATGAGTGCAAAAGTAGGGATCGCTTGCCAATGGAGAGGCTCAGAGTCACCAAATTCCCAAATCCAGATGCTGCCGGCGCTGGGACAAAGGTGACCTCTCTTCCTCCCTTGCGGGGCCTCGAACCGGCAACCCCTGGTTCCCCGCGGCCCCAACCTTGACTGTTGAGCCACCACGGTTCTCTTGGAGCGCGGCTTCTCCTCGCGTACTTAAGACGCCCGCAGGGGAGAGAGAGAAAAAAATATATAATAAAAATGGAAAAAGGTGAAAATCTCTGGGAGTACCAGGGGGTCCTCCCTTCGGGGATGGTCCGGGTCTGTGCTGTGTCCGGGAACAGGGATGCATGTAAGTGTTTGGGATCGTTCACTCTAGGAACGACCTGCTGCGGGAAATTAATGAAAACTGTCGGTTTTTGCGGCGGGGGTTTCTGGGCTCGACCACACTAATGTTCAGGTGGAATCTCCTTTCCTGTAGTTTGAAGTCATTTTTCTGTGTCCTAATCTCCAGGGCAGCAGAAAACAAGCTTGCTCCCTCCTCCCTATGGCTTGCCCGTGCTTTTCAACCTCCGAAGGGGAACTCAGGGTGGCTTACAATGGCAGCAATTCGATGCCGACAACATACAACAGATTACATACAACATTATACAAAAGATAAAGCATTAGATTAAAATACATTTAAAACGTTATTATTATCATGTAGACAAATCTGATATAGCAAGCCTGTCATAGTCAAAATTCCAACATTATGCTTACTGCCAAACCTACTGTTTAAAGGCCTGGTCCTTCTTTCTAAAAAAAAGTAGGGATGGAGCTAACCTAATCTCGCTAGGGAGAGCATTCCACAGGTGGAGGGGGGCACCATCGAGAAGGTCCTGTCCCTTGTCTCTGCCAAACGTACTTGCGAAGAGGGCGGGACCGAGAGCAGGACCTCCCCGAACGATCTTAAATTCCGAGGCGAAATGTAGAAGGAGATACGTTCAGACAGGTAAGGTGGGCCGGAACCATACAGGGCTTTATAGGTCAAGACCAACATTTTGTGCTCGGAAATGGTAAGCAAGTGTGCTAACATAACAGAGGGGTGGCATGTTCCCTGTATGTCACTCCAGTTAATAATCTGGCTGCCGCCCGTGGGATTAGTTGGGGTTTCTGAACAGTCTTCAAAGGCAATCCCATGTAGAGTGTGTTGCAGTAGTCTATTCAGGACTTCCACACAAGTTTTAACTGTACGAAAGCTCCCCTGGCCACCGCTGAGACCTGGGGTTCCAGGCTCAGTGATGAATCCAGGATCACTCCCAAGGTGCGAACCTGAGTCCTCAGGGAGAGTGTAACCCCATCCAACACAGGCTGCCCTGTTCGGCCTTTCGACTGACCTGGAGGACCTCTGTCTGGATTCAATTTCAATTTGTTAGCTCTCATCCAGTCTGACACTGCTGCCAAGCACCGGTTCAAGGTCTGAACAGCCTCCTTGGTGATGGGTGGAAAGGAGTGACAGATTTAGATGCCATCTGCATAGAGATAGCCCTGCACTCCGAAACTCTGGATGATCTCCCCCAGTGGCTTCATTCATTTATACATGGCTATCATATCTCCTCTCAGCCTTCTCTTGTGCAGGCTAAACATACTCACTATTTTATTATTTTATTTATTTATTTATTATTCGATCTTATATTCCGCTCCTCCCTGCAGGCTCGGGGCGAATTACAACATACAATAAAACATTCTGCGCATACAACCTGCAGCCATACATAGCATAAAACATAAAAACATAAAAACATAAAACCAGTGTGCAGTAAAATCCACAGAAATTCCATTTCTAAAACTCCAGGCATGAACCCTCAGGTCAGATCGGTTAGTCAAAAGCCAATTTGAAGAGGGCAGTTTTACAAGCCCTTTGAAAAGGGCCGAGCTCTGAAATCGCTCGAGTAGCATCAGGCAAGGAGTTCCACCATACTGGGGCCGCCATGGAGAAGGCCCTCTGCCTAGTTGTGGATAGATGGCAGGAGCGGATCGATGGAACCAATAGCAAATTTTGCTCTTCTGAACGTAGTGATCTCTGGGGAACGTACGGGGCAAGGCGGTCCCTCAGGTACGCAGGCCCTAGACTGTGTAAGGCCTTAAAGGTTAAAACCAACACCTTGAAGGCAATTCGGTACTCTATAGGAAGCCAGTGCAGTTGCCGGAGAATGGGAGTAATATGCTCCCTCACTGGTGCTCCCACCAGCAAGCGAGCAGCGGCATTCTGCACCAGCTTGAGTTTCCGGATTGTCGACAAGGGAAGGCCAACGTTTCTGACCAAATGAAATCATCTTAAGACAAAATGGCAAGGCCAAAATCGATAGTACTGGATTTTGTGCTCCTCAAGACAGAGGCAATAAGCCTTCGGGGCTTGAACAAATTGCGCTAATGGAAACCAAAAGGCAACCTTTATCTGCCAGAAGGAACTTGACTCAATAAAAATAGCTACTCAAAACAGCTGGCGTTCGTTAGGCTGTTGAAAATAACCCCCAAATTCTTCTGATTTTTAAAAGTGTTATCAGTTGCGTGTTTGGACAACAGGTGTAGCTAAGGGAGACAAAAGGCAAAATTAAGGCATTGCCTCCACAAATAACTCTGCCGTTCAGTGGAATTTCCCTTTTGACCCCCCCATTTCCTTGCAATGTAGAAATTTATCAGAGAGCTGGCATGGCATAGTGGTTTGCGCATTGGACTATGATTCTGGAGACCAGATCTTACATCTTGCTCAGCCAAAGGAACCCATTGGGTGACCTTAGGTGAGTCACGTTTTTCAGCCTTAGAGGAAGGAAAGGGCAAATCTCTTCTGAACACATCCTGCCAAGAATGCTCCATTATAGGTTTGCCTTACGGTCGCCAAAAGTCGGAAGTGACTTGAAGGCACACGACAGCAAATTAAAGTTGACATTGATAGAAGCAGGATCCTATTTTTAAGCAGCAGTGGCTTTCCTGCGCATTAATTCCATCAGTGAAATATAAATTACTATTTTCTGCAGTGCCTCTATGGTTACCACTGTGTCCATTTGGTTTGAGAAGAAACACTAACTTTCAGTCACCTGTGTCTATTGGGATAATCACTCTTTTGCCTCCACTGTAGTATTTCATGACCATGCACATGATGGTGTGTACATGTACAACATATATTGAAGGGGTTAAAGAGTAAAAAGTACCCCTCCCGAGAGGAGATGCTCCAAGTGCCCGTATGCTAGCAATAATCTGCCCAGAGACAGCAGAACAGAAAAGGAGCCATACTAAGGGTTAATGTGAAGAATGTTTGTTTGCTGATAAAAACGAGTATAAATACCATGTAACTGTGTAGCTCGGGGTGATAGCCATTTTGTTTCTTGACCTGCAATGGTCAAGGGCTATTCACCCCATTACTGATCAGATTGGAATTAAAGTCTTGTTTGGATTCATCGGCCTTGGCTGAGTTCTTCCACCTTATGGGCTCTGCAACTAAGAACCAAGAGTTTCCGCTACAATATGTATTTCTTCCTAGTAATACAGTAGGGTTCCTTAATCCATACACAGAAGAACTGGTTACGTTTTCTCTCCAGAACTGCCTGCCACCTAGACATTAAGCATCATCCCTCTAACAGCTGCAGAACATCTGCATGGCTCATAGCAGCCCCATAAAATGTGCCCATAAAACACCTCCCAACATGTCTGATTCCAGCTCAGATATACACAGGAGCTTACAACAGGAGCTCTTAGTTCCTCAGGGGACAATATTCTTCAGCCATGTCCTACATGATTGTAGCTGCATAAATGCCACCCAGGAAACTGCTTCAGAGGAAAGGATTTCTGTTTGCCTTCGCCTTTCTGATGGTGGGGGAAACAAACCTGACATGGGAAAGGGCAAAGTATAACAACACCCAAGAAATTGAATGGTTACAAAGAAGCGGGAAGTAGACTATGAAAATAATCATAGAATCATTAAGTTGGAAGAGACCTCGTGGGCCATCCAGTCCAACCCCATTCTGCCAAGAAGCAGGAAAATCACATTCAAAGAAGGGTTGCCAATGCATACGAGCCTGCTAAGGGAAGGTGAAATGGGATATTGATTAGAGTCAGGGCTGCTAGTTCATATTTCACAGTGATGTGTATGAATTTAGCAAACATTGTTGGGTCATGCAAGGAATCAGTGAGTGAGTGTATTAGAAGTCTTAGCTCTCCCTTTTCTTCTCCTCTGCTTCAGTTCCCCCTATTTAGGTTTTCCCAATAGTGTAGATACCTTTCTTAGTATGAGTTTTGTTTAAAATCCCCCCAGAGGCCAGCCTTAGTTGGTCTATTCCATTCCCCTGTATAGAGCTCTCTGGCTGGACTCCTCCTCAAGGCTTAGGATTGTCTGGTAACCCAAGGCCTAGTGATCCAAAAACATGCATCCTTAGCACCTGCATTCAGCAGTATTTTTATAACAGCAGTCCAAAGGACAACAGAAGTTTATGGCCAGCTTATGCTTCACAAGAAAGAAGATTGAGACAGTTTATAACAATCACTTTGCACCAGAGGCAGAAGACTCCAGAGAGATGACTGCAGCAAGCAGGCATGTAGCCAGGGGGGAGGGGGGGCTTGAGGGGCTTCAGCCCCCCGAAATTCTCAGGGTGGTCCATGAGAAGGCCTTACTGGTACATTATTTAAACTGTTATGTTTATTCATATCATGATCTGATCACCATGCTCAATATATCCCATATGCATGGGGGTATTGGGATAATGATACAAAAGGTTTGCTAGGGTAGACCCTCTCTCACTCAGACTTAGCCCCCATCAAACTCACCCCCCAAGAATCAAAATCCTAGCTACGGGCCTGGCAGTAAACAAAGGCTCCTTTTGTAATGTATTGTTTTAAGTTACCTAATGATAGTCCTGGATGGAGTTAACCATCTTGTTTGCAGTAAACTCATTTGATTATCTTTTCACCTTGCCTAAAGTGCCTCTCTGTGTTAAAAGGTCTTAATCTTAACAAAAGGTATACAGATAGCCCCTGAGTAAAGCCAGACACTATAGTTTTCCCAAAGTCTCTGGCGTGCCATCACAGTGTGTATGTCAACTATAAAATAAGATGCATGAAGCTGATTGGTCAGGCAATACCCAGGAGATGGCTGAGCCTGGGACTTTTGGTTACTGTTACATTTTTGTTCAGGCTTAAGCTATGCAAGTTCTTAGAAAGAAGAAGAGAGAAGAAAGAGGGAGACAGAGTTTGGAGTGTGCTCTCGCTTCATGAGCTGCTGAAGGAGTTTATCCACATGGACAAAAAAGACCATTTGAAATCTCTCATAAAAGGATATTAAGTGAGTTGATACAACTGATCACATTGTACATATGTTGTTCTGAACTATGAAGAGTAAACTACTTGTTCTTTACTGTACACTTGTGTGGCATATTTTCTTTCTCTGGTAAGGCAGTGTGTGGGCTGATGAAACGTGGGCTACACGTGATTATTTTACATTCTCGGCATTACTTCGCGAACGAAGATTCAGGAAGGACTCAACCCACGCTTTTTACAAGCGCGTTGATGACTAAAAAGGCCAATCTGAGAAAGGCAACTTGGTTGCAGAAAGCACAGCAGAAAGTCTCCTTGGGTGATGTTGTTTCCAAGTTCCGGTTCTTTCTGCGTTGTCATTTCTCTTCGAGACCCATTCGGCGTGTTTTCTCGAACATTGTGAATAGTGAGTCTCCATGCCTCCCGATGTGAGGCCAGGGTGGACCATTGTTGGTGATCAATCTGGCTGAGCCTGAGATGTTGTTTCAGGGAGTCCTTATATCTCTTTTTGGGGGCACCTCTCTTGCGCTGACCTGTGGCGAGTTCACCATAGAGTAATATCTTTGGGAGGCGATGGTCCTCCATCCGAGAGACGTGTCCTGCCCAGCGCAGCTGTCTTCTCATTAGCATGGCCTCAATGCTGGTGATCCCTGCTTGCTCAAGGACAGCAACATTAGTCACATAGTCGGTCCAGTGTATATTTAGGATTGTGCGAAGACAGCGCTGATGAAAGCGTTCGAGGTGTCGGCGATAGGTGACCCATGTTTCAGACCCATAGAGGAGAATAGACAGTACGATAGCTCTGTACACACTGATTTTGGTGCTTTGCCTCAGGTGCTTGTTGCTCCAGACTCTTTTGTGAAGCCTTCCAAATGCACTATATGCCTTTGATAATCTGTGATCTATCTCTTTATCAATCTTGGCGTCTGAAGAGATGATGCTTCCCAGGTAGGTGAACTGCTGAACGGACTTAAGCACAGATTTGCCTATGCTGACATGGGGATGATAGTGTTCTTCCTGTGGTGCGGGCTGGTAGAGGACTTCCGTTTTCTTCAGGCTGACTTCCAGCCCAAACAGCTCTGCAGCTGCTGCAAAGCAGGATGTTAGGCGCTGCAGGGCTGCTTCCGAATGGGCGACAAGGGCAGCATCGTCAGCAAAAAGCAGCTCACGGACTAGATAGTTTAGAGTCTTAGTGCGTGTCCTCAGACGGCTTAAGTTGAACAAGCTGCCATCAGTACGATAGCCTATATATATGCCATCTTCTTCTTTGAGGTCTGCCATAGCCCTTTGGAGCATCATGCTGAAGAAGATTGTAAATAGGGTTGGTTCAAGAACACAACCTTGTTTCACTCCATTAGTTATGAGAAAGGGCTCCGAGAGAGCATCGCCGTATCTGACTTGACTGTGCTGGCCCTCATGTAACAGGATAATCATTTTGAGGAATTTGGGGGGACATCCTAGACGTTCCAGGATCTGCCACAGACCTTTTCTGCTCACAGTGTTGAAGGCTTTGGTGAGGTCGACAAATGTTGCATAGAGTCCTTTGTTCTGCTCTCTACATTTCTCTTGCAGTTGTCTAAGGGCAAAAACCATATCTGTGGTGCTCCTATTAGCTCTGAAGCTGCATTGGCTTTACATTACGCCACACACATAACCAAAGGCAGGCAACCTCTAAATATTGTTGGATTCCACTATCCACCATTGCTCGCTGCATGAGCTAGGACTGAAGAGAATAATGCTCCAGTGACATTTGACAGTCAATATTTGCCCTCTCCAGGATATGCTTGTTTAATTCTTTGAAAGCTAATAGCCACTCACTGTTTAGAACCAGATTATCTGTCATGTGAACCATACTGAGGTTAGCATAATTGCTCTCCTTCCTGCCCTATACGTCACCATTGCTAAAGGAGAAAACATGGATGAACAAAAGAGCAAACTTTCTTCCAAAGAGAGCAGTTCTAGGGCGAACACACTCCTCATCTGCTCGTTTACAGTGTGGTAAAGATGTGTGAAGGGTCAGGAGAACATAAGGCAACAACAGCTACAAAACAAGTGACTAGCCTGGTAGCAGCCTGACATAAGGAGGAACATAAAAAAGAGCTTTGTGTGTGAGAGAGAGTGGAGGTAAGGCTCAAAGAAACACTGTCAGAGGTTTTTATTTCAGGGCACCATTTTGGGGAGAGCAACACCCCACTTCAGGCCTGTTTTGCTCTGCTTTAAGAGTCCAGTGCTGGTCCAAGACATGTTGCTGCATGACGGCACTCCTCCTTATTAATGTACCAAAAACAACTGGATTAGAGTTGAGTCTTTCCTCAGAGGTGGTGATGGGGCTGCAGCCTCACCCAAACCTAAGGGCAACAGGCTAGCTTAGCAAAGGCCACCTGGTCCTCGTGTCTCCTCTTCAACAATTCTCATTTGAAGCTATCTCTCAGCATCTCTTGCCTAAAACGACTGCTCTGTTCTTCGTATTGGCAGGGCCAGCCCTTTCAGATGTTCTTTTATTTTTTTACTTGTACAGGATATAAAATGTATCCTAAAATACTTTGCGTGTGCAAGGGTGACACACCTCGCGCCAAGGAAATATGCAGACACAAGTGGTTGGATGAAAATGGCCACAACTCATTTATTGAAAACAGGAACATGAAGGGTTGGCGGCCACGCATGGGTCCTGGATCAGGGTCGAACAGCCCTCACAAATGTCCAAAGGCGTTTGCAAGCCTGGGTTGCGAGCGGCCTGATGCCTGTCCACAGAAACTCTGCACCCCAGGGGGCCTGGGCATTATCCCCCCCTAACAACCAAGGAAGGCGATAAGCCAGCCTGATCCAGGGGGCATGCCACACGCCAAACACTGAGTTGCGACAAAGAACATAAAAAACACATAACCAAAAACAGAGCAACAATGAAACAATGTGAAACAGAAGACCCCAACAAGCAATGCTAACAGTAGGGAGGGTGGGAGAAAAAAGGACTGGCTAAACATGTGGCCAAAATCTCCGGGCAGCCTTAAGTAAGCTGCCTGGGTGGAAGTAAAGGCCGGCAGGAAGCAAGGACGGGGCAGGGCAGAGCCAGCCCCCCCCCCCCATTGGCTGGCCAGCGCTGGTGGCGGGGAGCCCTCCCGCCACCCCCAGGGGCTTCTGGGGGGAAGAAGCCCCTAACAAAGACAATATGGCACGAGAGCACGCTGCCCCACAACCCGCTCGGCCGGTAAGTCGGCCAATCCCATTTTTTTTACAACTTAAGTCCAAATATATTCGAGAATAGTTGCTGAATTATTTTGAAACTTAAATTCGAGGAAGTAGGCTTAGTCTACAAAGCCTATGCTACCATTCTCATTTTCTCAGTTAATCTCTAAAGTACTACAAGATCCCTTTGCATAGAGATATTTTGAAACTAGTGGAGAGATTTTTGCCCTTCCATGCCTGAAATTAAGCATGTTTCTTACCCAACGACATTGTAGAGTATTACGTTCTTTCACTTTGTGAGCAGGGTGTGTGTTGAGACATAAATCTAACCAAGAGAGAATGGTTAATGTCATCTTCCTCTTTTCCTGTCACTCCCTGCCCAACCTGTCATCGCTTCATTGCCCTTCTCCCCTCTGCTCCCGTCCCCTTTGTCCACCTTTTGAAATCCCAGGTGAAAGGTATGCGAATTAGATCATTTCTGCAACTTGCCTATACACACATCTGTTCATGAGCATAGAGAGGTTTTCTTGTCAGCTTTCACTCTCTCCTTATTAATGAGGAAGAAGGGAAGCATACTCTATTTCAAGGTTCGGAGGGAATTGAATGATGTTCAAGCCAAGTCTTGGTTATATGAAAGTCTCTCCCTTTGGGAATATCTTTGTGGGGAAAAGTGGAAACTTCATGTCTTCACTATTACATTACAGCATTTTACTGCCCGTAAGGGAGGACTACAATGACTGACATAGTATGGTGGGATTAGGAAATAACATCTCCCATGAGGATATAAGGAATAAGACATTAATGTATGAGTTTCAGAAAGGTATTATGACACTGTTGCAACTATGGGTCATAGGGTTGTTTCAGTGGGTTGGGTTGAATTCATGTTAAGTGGAATCTGTTTAGGTAACATAATTGAGCGGATAGCCTTTAAAAAGAAGTATTTGAAACCACTTCAAGAATCAAAACATATTATTTGTTTTTTGTGTCTGAGGCGAATTGAGAATACAGTTATAATGCATAGAAAAACCACAAACAAAGTTAAAAACTTGGCATGATACTAAACTTTCTTTGACCAGAAGCTGGCCACTTCGAGTGCCTCTGGTGTCGCTGTGAGAAGATCCTCCATTGTGCGTGTGGCAGGCCTCAGACTGCATTGTAGTAAGTGGTCTGCGGTTTGCTCTTCTCCACACTTGCATGTCATGGACTCCACTGTGTAGCCCCATTTCTTAAGGTTATATCTGCTACAAAATCTGCTACAAAACGTGAGCTTTTTTGTTGAGTTCCAGGGCCAGAGAAGCAGATGGCAAAAACAGAAGAATGACCTGCTTCAGGGGAGCGTGCTTGCTCAATCAGTGTTTAGCATTTACACAAATGATCAGCCACTGCCAGAAGGGACAGAGAGTTTCATCTATGCTGACGATCATGCCATCACTGCTCAAGCAGGAAGCTTTGAAATGGTTTATTTATTTATTTATTTATTTATTTATCAATTTTATATGCCGCCACTCCGTGCGGGCTCAGAGCAGCTTACAACAAAACAATATACAACATAGTCATAAAACTCCCAAGTACATTTAACCAATCAACAATTTTAAATTTAAAAACCACATTCAAATGCCAGACGGAATAAATGGGTTTTGCATGCCCTGTGGAAGGGCAGGAGATCCCGCAGGGCCCGAACTTCGACTGGCAAAGCATTCCATAATTATGGGGCCACAGCGGAAAAGGCTCTGCGTCTAGTCGATGTTAGGTGAATGATTTTAAAACTGGGAACCTCCAGCAAATTCAAATCCTCAGAACAAAGTGATCTCCGAGGTTGGTAGGGGGTGAGACGGTCTCTCAGATATGCCGGCCCTAGACCATACAAGGCCTTGAAGGTTAATACCATCACCTTGAAGGTGATCTGGTGCTCTATCGGTAACCAGTGAAGCTCCTGCAAGATACTGTAGGTGTTATATGACATCTCACAGGAGCCCCTGTGAGAAGTCGAGCGGCAGCATTCTGGATGAGCTTAAGTTTCCGGATCACGGACAACGGTAGGCTGATGTAAAGAGCGTTACAGTAGTCTAGTCCTGAGATGACCATGGCTTGGATCACTGTGGCCGGGTCGTCTCTGGTCAGATGGGACGCCAGCTGCCTAGCCTGCCGCAGATGGGAAAACGCGGATTTGCTGGCCGCAGAGGCCTGAGCCTCCATTGCCAGCAAAGGGTCCAAGAGGACTCCGAGACTCTTAACTAAAGGTGACGGGCATAATGCCTGGCCATCCAGGGTAGGCAGCTGGATTGCCCCACTTTCTGGACGACCCAACCACAAGATCTCAGTCTTTGCTGGATTCACCCTCAACCTGCTGGCACGCAGCCATCCAGTAACAACTTCGAGGCACTGGTGGAAATTTGCGGGTACGGAGTCAGGATGGCCTTCCATCCTCAGAACGAGCTGGGTGTCATCAGCGTACTGATAGCACTCCAGCCCGAAACTCTTGAACAGAAACTCTCCGAAGCTTTAGGTGCTCTTACTGCCTATTACAGGGAAAACCAGCTGATTCCTAATCAAAACATATAATATGTAGTAAGAGTATGATAGGATTTTCATTTTGTTTAATCTCTCTCTTTAATCCTTATTTCTCAGACAGGTCCTACCTTGTAGTTGTGTTTTCTTTAGTGTTGTGAAAGGACAGAAAACACCTGATTCTTTAGCCTAATCTTTTCATATGGTTGCTACTAATAAGGTTGGAAGATGCTTTGACATTCACAAAATCCATGGATCCTAGAGTACTAGTCTGCTATTTTGTGCCTGGTTTTGCCTCTGACCCTCTCCCCCGTCCATTTGTTGCTATGTTGTGTTAGCTGTGCCTCAGTAATTTCCAATCTTCTCAGTGCAGAAAGCCTGACAACCCCTTGTCTATTACAGAAAGACATAAAAAGTTATTTATTATGAGAAGGTGATTATGCTTATTTCATGTAGGAATGCATCCCGCCGGCGCCCGCCTTGCTGCTGCGCCGCGGCGCTTCGCCCTTTGTTGCTGCTGCGCAGCCGCCCGCATTGCTGCTGCGCCGCGGGCGCCGCCTGCCTGCTGCTGCGCGCGCGTCGCGTCGCCTGCTGCTGCTGCGCTGCGCTCCGCGGGTTCATAGCAAGCGCATGCGCGCGTGCGTGCGGACCTCTCTTGAGACGTACGCGCTGCGCATGTGCGCCCGCGTCAGCCAGCAGCAGGCGCAGTGCGTCACGGACCTCTCTTGAGGTCAGTACGCGCACTGCGCATCTTGCTTGAAACCCCGCTGAGAAGCACATGCGCACATGCGTGTCACGGACTCCTTGAAGAACCGTAGGGCACCTGCGCATGTCGCGGCCGCCAGTTCGCCCGGCGCATGCGCAGGTGCCTACGGACCTCAAGAGAGGTCCGTACGCACTGCGCCCTGCGCGCCCCAACCGCAGAGCGCAGCGCAGCAGCAAGGCGGGCGGCGGCGCGCGCAGCAGCAAAGGGGCCGAGGCAAAAGGGAGAGGTTAAGCCTCTCCCTTTGCCTCCACCCCCCGTGCTGAATATGGTGACCTAATTGATTTTTTTTGGGGGCGCCAAAATAATGTTCGCCTACCATTTAAAATTACCTTCGACCGCCCCTGAATGCATCACAATCATAGCTCTAAACATATGCTGATGAAAGGCAGGATCACATATACGAGACACTTTATGCAGTAATTATATAAGGGCCCTTTCACACTAAGCAATTATACCATTGTGATTCCACTCAAACTGCTATGGATTCTTTGGAATCTGGGGTTTCTAGTTTGGTGAAGCCCTGAACTCTCTCTCTCGCTGAGAATTATATATACTGCTCCCTTAACTGCAAATCCCACAGTTGAAGTAGGACCATATAATTTTGCTATATTTTTCTAATGTGAAAAGGCATCCAGTACATTCTGTTGTTGTGGCTCTTCAAGTGATTTTTGAGTTATGGTAACACTAAACCAAACCTCCTACAGGGTTGTTTTGTGGCAAAATTTATTTAATTTTTTTTAATTAAAGGTTTTTTATTGATTAAAAGAGTAGACAAAACAACACAGTATCACATCATATCATAGGGGTGGGGGGTGGGGAAGGACAGGGATGGTTGGGGGAGTGAGGGGGAAGGTAGATAGGGTAGGGGAAGGGTTAACATGGGGTTGCATGGGGTACAACATACAGGTTAAAAACAGAAACAAAGAAACAAACGGATGACTTCTCCCGGTAGCACAGCTGACTTTACCTTAAAGCAAAAATAGCCAAAGTTTGGTATTCCATATACTCTTAGAACTTATATCCATAGACCTTTCAAATTTATCTTTTTCTTCTCTTTAACATATCTAACAAAGGGTTTCCAAGTGTCCGTAAATTGGTTAGTTGATCCTGATCTTAGCAGGCAGGTCAGTTTATCCATTTCTGCTAGTTCCAGCAACTTGTGTACTAGCTCTTCCTCTTCTGGTATTTCTGTTCTTTTCCAATACCTGGCCAAAACAATTCTGGCAGCTGTTACAACAAAACATAATAATTTCACCTTCTCATTTCGCATCTTGGGGTCAAAAATATGTAAGAGGAAAATTTCTGGTTTTAAATCCACCTTGCTTTGTATAATTTCCTCCGCCAACTTATGCACCATTGCCCAGAATTTTTTTATAACTCCGCAAGACCACCATTGGTGGAAGTACGTTCCTCTATCCTTCTGGCACTTCCAACAGTGGTCATTGCCATTCTTATACATTTTTGCCAATTGGGCTGGGGTTGTATACCACCTATATAAGACTTTCAACTGGTTTTCCTTTAATGAGTATGCATATGTATAATTTTGTCTTAGTTTCCAACTTTTTTCCCAATCTTCAATTCTAATATTGTATCCAATATTGTCTTTCCATTTTATCATATAGTCCTTTATTGGTGCTTTTTCATGCCTGTTTAATAGTATAAATTTATACATTTTGCTTACTTTTTTATTACCTTGCTGTGTCAATATTTTCCCTCCAGTCGTGGATGTTTCTTCCCAGCCTATTTGTCTATCCGCCTTGAATCTCATTTTTAGTTGGCTATACTGGAGCCAATTAATCTTCAACTCCTTTAACTCGTCCTGAGTTTTCAAAATAAAATTATTATTTTCTTTTTTTAGAATCTCTCCATATGTAGGCCAGCTTTCCTGCTCAGTCTTAATTATCTGAAGGGCCTCTGAAGGGAGGCCCATAGGGGATATTTCCTGCATATAATCTCCTTATACTTGTCCCATATCTTTAGGAGGGGTGCTTTTATTATATGGTTCTTGAAGTTCCTGTCCTCTTTCCCTTTATTGTAAAATAAATATCCGTGCCACCCAAATTTATTTTCCCACCCTTCTAAATTTAATAGATTCCCATCCCGCAGGTCTACCCAGTCTTTTACATTGTCTAAGCAATATGCCTCATAATATGATATGAGGTCCGGCAAGCCGAACCCTCCTTTCTCGGGCAGTTCTTGTAGATATTTTTGCTTAATTCTGGCTCTTCTTCCTCCCCAAATAAAATTCACTAATTCTGCTTGCCATCTTTTCAATAATGTGTAATTTTTCAGTACAGGTAACGTCTGAAACAAAAAGTTTAGCTTGGGGAAAATTTTCATTTTAATTGTAGATATTTTTCCTAACAGGGATAGATTGAGGTTTTTCCAATTTTTTAAATCTTCCTTAATTTGTTTCCAAGTTTTTTCATAGTTATTTTTTATAAGTTGGCAGTTTTTTGGGGATAATATTATTCCTAAATATTTTGCGCTCTTTACTATAGGTATTCCAAAATTTTTTTCTATCTCCTGGGCTTCTTTTTTTATCTATGTTTTTTACCATAATTTGCGATTTACTTTTATTTAATTTAAATCCGGCTACATTACCAAATGCTTCAATTTTTTTCATCCATTTTCCCATATTTTCTACCGGGTTGTCTATTAGGCATACCAAATCATCCGCGAATGCATATATTTTATAATTTTTATTCCTAATTGTCAATCCCTTTAGCTCTTTGTCCTTTATTATGTCCTTTAATAAAACTTCCAGAACAAAATTAAAAATCAAAGGGGGCACCCCTGTCTTGTACCCTTATTTATTTGTATCTTGCTAGATTTTTGTCCGTTAATTAATATTTGTGCCTCCTGATTCTTATAAATTGCTTTTATCGCAGAGATAAAGTTGGAGCCCATATCCAACTCAGTAAGTAATCTTTCTATTATTCCCCAGCTAATTCGGTCGAAGGCTTTCTCCGCATCCAAAAATGCGAAGAGGGCCTTTGATCCTATGTTCTTGTCCAAAAATTCAATTGCATTCACTATGTTCCTAATATTCTTTTTCATCATCCTATTGGGGAGGAAGCCGGTTTGATTTTCGTTAACCCATTTATTCAAAAACACTTTAAATCTCGAGGCCAAAATATTAGCATATATCTTGTAATCCAAGTTAAGGAGGGAGATGGGTCTGTAGTTCTGCACTATTTCCGGGTCCTTCCCTTCCTTATGAATTACCACTATTTCCGAAGTTCCCCATGTCTCCGGCATCTTGCCTTGATGAATGGTTTCATTCATTACCTTTTTAAGGTGTGGTATCAATTCATCTTTTAGCTTTTTATAGTACACCTCCGTAAACCCGTCCGGGCCTGGTGATTTTCCTGGTTTTAGGCTATTTATTGCATTATCAATTTCTTCTTCTGAAACTTCTGCGTTCAAAAATTCCCTTTCCTCATCCGAGATACGTGATAGATTTTGTTTATTTAGGTATTCTTGTATATCTGTACTATTAATTCCATCATCTTGATATAATTCCTGGTAGTATGCAACAAACTCCTTTATAATCTCCTCTTCCTTTGTATATGAGTTTCCATTTCTTGTAATCTTAGTTATTATGTTTCTTTGGGTTTTTTTCTTAAATTGATATGATAGCCACTTCCCTACTTTATTTGCTTGTTCAAAGTTCCTTTGCTTTAGAAACTTCAACTTCTTTTCAATCTCCTCCATCATTAATAGATTTATTTGGGTCTTGTTATATTTTATTTTCCCCTCCACCTCCTTATCTTTTGGGTTACACTTTAATTTCTTTTCTAGTATGTTTAATTCTGCCTGGAGTTTGTCCAATTCACTTCTTTTTTGCTTCCTTATATGGGAAGATTGTGCCATAAAATTTGTGGCAAAATTTGTTCAGAGAGGGTTCCTCTGAGGATGAGAGGGTGTGACTTGCCCGATGTCACACATGCACTAATTTTACATTTTTCAGTCTTTGATTGTTAGAATTTTCCTAGATTGGACTTAATAGTACTTGGATCTTATTTAGAATGCATACAACATCAGATCAGCAAGAGTTGACAGAACTGCTGGTGAGAAGAAAATTACCTCTTTCTCACCCATGGGAAGCACATAATTATTTATTTATAACTAATTAAGGTAAAGGTTGACCCCTAATATTAAGTCCAGTTGTGTCCGACTCTGGGGTATGGTAGTAAAGGTTAAGGAAAAGGTTGTCCTCTGACATTAAGTCCAGTTGTGTTCCGCTCTGCGGATTGGTGCTCATCTCCATTTCTAAGCCGAAGAGCCAGCGTTGTCCGTAGACACCTCCTAGGTCATGTGGCTGGCATGACTGCATGGAGCGTTGTTACCTTCCCGCCAGAGCGGTACCTATTGATTTACTCACATTTGCATGTTTTCAAACAGCTACGTTGGCAGAAGCTGGGGCTGACAGCGGAAGCTCACGCCACTCCCTGGATTCGAACCTGCGACCTATCGGTTGTTAGGAATTGTGGGAGCTGAAGTCCAAAACACCTGGATGGCTGAAATTTGCCTAGGCCTGGGTTAAACTAAATCAGGAAATCTTGCACAAATTGGAACATCATCATGTCCCTAACAATATGCATTGCTGGATCTTTTCTAATGCTATGGGGAAGACTGTTCTATATAACAGGTGCCGTCAATGCAACCTTGTAGGTATGTGTGGAGTTAAACATTTTGTAGGACCCTGTGTGCAAAGGGACAGATATTGACTGTATTTTGATGCTCCACTGATTTACCTGAACCATGCTATACCACTGATTGATCATCCAGTAGCTTTAAACCAGCATACAACAAAGCTATCATAAAGTTCTGTGTAGATTCTGTCCCGGCATATATGTGGGAGCTGAAATGGCATTAGTGCTAGACAGCTAGCATCACAGTTTTCTAATTTTAGGGGCAAGCATGCCCTGAGTCCCTCTTGTGGCATCAATGCCAATAAAAGGTTCACTCATAGTGTAAGTCAGAACATGTCTATTTTTGACGCCTTGCCTTAGAAATCTCATAGTGTGATCCTTCCAATGTGTTACAGGGAGGCTCACTTTTCCTTTCTTAAACGTTTCCAAAAGAGGTTCTGAGCATGACCTACCCAGAAGGTGCCTTGGAGCAAAAATGACTGGAACAGTTCCTGGTCAGCACAACTGTCCTTGCTAGTTACTATAGGAGCACTGCCAGATAAGTATTGCCACATCAATTTCCCTGGAGTTATTTTAGATAGTAATTCAAAAGTCAAACATAATGCAGGGCAGTTCTGTAATCTGAGGGTCACATGACCTCGCATGAATTCTTCTTATAGTTTGTTTCCCACAAATTCATGCCCAATATATGGCACTCTGTGCATATGCATCTATCTATATATAAAACCAACATCCACATTCAATGCTAGGAAAAAATACAGAGAAGCACAATAGCGTAGTTGGGGATTTTTTTAATCTTCTAGATCAGTGGTTCTCAACTTTCTTAATGCCGCAACCCCGTAACACAGTTCTTCATGTTGTGGTGGTCCACAACCATAAAATTGTTTTGGTTCCTACTTCATAACTGTAATTTTGCTACTGTTATGAATTGTAATGTAAATATCTGATATGCAGGATGTATTTTCATTCACTGATTTTGTCATTTGGGAGTTGTAGTTTATGGGATTTATAGTTCACCTACAATCAAAGAGCATTCTGAACTCCACCAACAATGAAATTGAACCAAACTTGGCACACAGAACTCCCATGACCAACAGAAAAAATACTGGAAGGGTTAGGTGGGCATTGACCTTGCGTGTTGGAGTTGTAGTTTCACCTACATCCAGAGAGCATTGTGGATTCAAACAATGGTGGATCTGCACCAAACTTGACATGGAAACTCAATATGCCCAAATGGGATTTGGGGGAAATAGACTTTGATATTCGGGAGTTGTAGTTGCTGGGATTTATAGTTCACCTACAATCAAATAGCATTCTGAACCCCACCAATGATAAAATTGGGTCAAACTTCCCACACAGAACTCCCATAACCAAGAGAAAATACTGTGTTTTCTGATGGTATTTGAGGACCCCTCCGACACCTCCTCGCGACCCCCCAGGGATCCCAACCCCCAGGTTTAGAAACAATGTTCTAGATTTCTTGGACTATAGCTCCCCACCATCCCTTTTTGGCCATGGTAACCAGACTTTCCGTGAATTAAAATTCACAAAACATGATAGGCAAAAATTTCCCCACACCTGCCTTATATAGCCTTGAGTCTGTCTCCTCTTCTAAAAGATGGGTGAAATTAAAGTTTCAGTGTTGTTGCTTCACTAGTCTGCTCTAGGCAACTGGCGAATACGTCATGTTATATATATGCAAAGGCTTTTGAAAAGAGGTGAAGCACCTTTAGTTTCACCAGTTCAAGGAGTTGAAAGTGTTAAAGATGATCATAGTAAGCTTTGTTTTGCGGTATGAATGTCATTGCTTTGGAACATCAGTGAGGAGCTGGTTGGAACAGGACAAGTCAGTACATGGGGACTGTACAAACTTGCTATTCTGAATATATATACTAAGGAAAATCAATGCTAAACAGCTCAATTACTGGAGACATCATACCTCCAGTTTGCTGGAGAGGAAAATATTGCTTCCTTGTTTTTCCTGCTGTTTCCACAGTGCTGTGATTTCTAGGAGCTGCAACAAAGCTCCAGCTAGATTTTACTGCAGTGAGTTTGGTGCAATTGGGACAATGTTTATTTGTAGGTTATACCTAAACCTGGAAAAAAGAACTGGGAATTGGCACTTCAGGTAGGGAGAAAATGTGATTAGCATAACTAAGTTCATTTGGCCTTCTTAAGTACTCAAAAAGTTACTGATTTGGACCACAGCCTCCATAGTCCCCTAGCCCAGTGTTTCCCAACCTTTTTTGAGCCGCGGCACACTTTTTACATTTAAAAAATCCTGGGGCACACCACCAACCAAAATGACCCAAAATGACACTCTAACACAGTAATACATATAGTTAATATGTTTTTAAATGTATTCATACACTCAGTGTGAAACCTGGGCCTGTTTCGATGAACACAACATAGATATCCTGGCAGGAATGGCAGAAAGACACACACGAAGGTCTTGCTCAACAGCTGTCAGTCTCTCTCTGTGTTTAGGAAAAATGCGTCCATATAGCTTCAAAGCAGTCCATTAGTACTGTTCTTATGCATTTATACACCTCATGGAACAATAACGAGGCTTCCATCTTCAATATATATGCTCCTGTATAATTCCAGGTGGGCATTAGACGAGTCCCTCGTGTATAACTGGTGAACAGGAGAGTTGTTACACAGTCACTAGAAAGGCTATCACGTCCAGCCAATGCCAAATGTAGTAATAGTTGGTACACATAAACACAAAAATGGCCAAAGGAGGCGGCGCCCCAGCCGTCACCCGGCCCTTCGTCCTCCTCCCCCCGCAAGCAGCAGCAGCAAGAGTTCAGCAGGAGGGGGAAGAAAGGGAGGAAGAGAGGTTTTTCCCGCGGCACACCAGGTGATCGCTCACGGCACACTAGTGTGCCACGGCACACTGGTTGAGAAACACTGCACTAGCCAGCATGGTCAGTAGTTATGCTGCCTGGGGGACTCTCTGAACTGTACGAGGGTTGAATGCCTTCACCTTCGTAACTCCTCAACAGATGGCAGTACTGGTATGCGGCAGGTACTGAATTGTTCTGTAGACTCTCCTCTACAGTTCCATTTTGGCAGGAAGCCTTAGCATTGAATGGTTGTGTTGTTAAAGTGCGAAGTATGGAACCCTGTGCAGACGGTCGGTCGATGCAACTTAAGCAACGTGCAGTCATTGAATTCTTGACAGCAGCAGGCCCGGATTAACACCTTTTTGCGCCCTAGGCCACACTTTGGAATTAAGCCCCCTTTAAGCCAACCTCTACCGCACCCCCACCCCACATTTTTTCATCCGCTCGTCCCCCTTAGGGCCTCGCATCCAGCTCTCCTGGTGTGGCCCCACTAGGTCCGCTACAGGAGTTTCCCTCTCAGCAGGCACTATGGATGCAGGCATGGGGGGAAGAGCCTCCTCCCCGATGCCGGGGCTTGAGGCACTTGGCTCCTACCCGGTATCGGGGATTGCGCATGCGTTGTAGTCAGCAGCTGTACCAATGCCGGCAGTTGCGCTTCTCTCTCCAGTAAGGAGGAGTCTCCTCCTTGTGTTGGAGGAGGAATACCAGCTTTCATGGTGTTAGGGCATGCGCAGACTGTGCAATGGAGTTTCCTGTACTTGCACTGAAGGAGCCAGCAAGTGGATGCTGTGGGCATCAAGGGAGTTAATTGTTCCTCCTGTCGACGTCGACTCCAGTGTCGAGAGTCCCTGCGCATACGCCGTTTGCGCAACAATAGAAGAGGCAGGAGCTGGTATTCAGAAGGGGCAGGGGCACCGCCGAAAAGGAGGACCTCCAGTATCCTTCCTTCCTCATCTCCATGCATTTTTATTTGTTTCAACATATTTTTTTTTGGTCCGTGATCTGCACCCCCCCCCCTCGGCTTGCACCCTTAGGCCATGGCCTAGGTTGGCCTTATGGTTAATCCTGGCCTGGACAGCAGAAGGTGTCACCCCAAAGGAGATTTATCAGAGAATGCAAGCTGTTTCTGGTTGGACGTCCTGTGATAGCAACCACCGACTTTCACAATCAAAAGGTTGACAGATTGATTCAGGATGATCGTTGTATCACTCAGAAATAAATTTCAAGCCTAATCAGCATTTCACAAAAACGTGTGGGTCACATTATTTTTTTGCTTGGCTATCGGAAGATATGTACACAATGGTTACCCAGGATGCTGATGCCTGAAATGAAAGTGCACAGACTTGAAATTTTCCAGAAACTCCTCTCGCGTTACAAGAATGAATGTGATGCCTTTCTCCATGCAATTGTCACAGGAGACGAAACGTGGGTACCCCATTACGACCCAGAGATGCTGCTTGCGGAAACAGAGTGTCGACTTCTTCTGTGACGGCTTCAGAAAACTTGTTCACCGTTGGCAGAAATGTATCCAATTGCCTGGAGATTGTGTGGAAAAGTGAATAGTGGTAGTTAAAGATCACATTCTAAGGATTATTTCTTTGTTTGATTTATTAAAATATTCCCATCCAAACCCAAGTAACGAAGGTAGAGGCATTACTTTTCATTCAACCCTCGTAGATTAGAATCAAAGAATCATTGAGTTGGAAGAGACCTTGTGGGCCATCCAGTCCAACCCAAACTCTGACAAAGTAATCTTGATAACCATCCCAACCTCACGTGGAGAGTGCTTGCACGTCCCAGCTGCAGAGTTGTTTGGGCTGGATGACAGCCTGAAGAAAATGGAAGTCCTCTACCAGCCCGCACCACAGGAAGAACACCATCATCCCCACGTCAGCATAGGCAAATCTGTGCTTAAGTCTGTTCAGCAGTTCACCTACCTGGGAAGCATCATCCCTTCAGACGCCAAGATTGACAAAGAGATAGATCACAGATTAGCAAAGGCATATGGTGCATTCGGAAGGCTTCACAAAAGAGTCTGGAGCAACAAGCACCTGAGGCAAAACACCAAAATCAGTGTGTACAGAGCTATCGTACTGTCTATTCTCCTCTATGGGTCTGAAACATGGGTCACCTATTGCCAACACCTACGACTCCTCAAATGCTTTCATCAGCGCTGTCTTCACACAATCCTAAATATACACTGGACCGACTATGTGACTAATGTTGCTGTCCTTGAGCAAGCAGGAATCACCAGCATTGAGGCCATGCTATTGAGAACACAGCTGTGCTGGGCAGGGCACATTTCTAGGATGGAGGACCACCGCCTCCCAAAGATACTACTCTATGGTGAACTCACCACGGGTCAGCACAAGAGAGGCACCCCCAAAAAGAGATATAAGGACTCCCTGAAACAACATCTCAGGCTCGGCCAGATTGATCACCAACAATGGTCCACCCTGGCCTCACATCGGGAGGCATGGAGATGCACTATCCACAATGCTGCGGTCTCTTTCGAGAAGACACGCTGAATGGGTCTCGAAGAGAAATGACAACGCAGAAAGAACCGCAACTTGGAAACAACATCACCCAAGGAGACTTCCTGCTGTGCTTTCTGCAACTGAACTTGCCTATCTCAGATTGGCCTTTTTAGTCATCAATGCATTTGTAAAAAGCGTGGAATGAGTCCTTCCTAAGAATCTTCGTTCGCGAAGTAATGCTGAGATGTGGAAAACTGAATAGTGGTAGTTAAAGATCACATTCTAAGGATTATTTCTTCGTTTGATTTATTAAAATATTCCCATCCAAACCCAAGTAACGAAGGTGGAGGCATTACTTTTCATTCAACCCTCGTAGATTAGAATCAAAGAATCATTGAGTTGGAAGAGACCTTGTGGGCCATCCAGTCCAACCCAAACTCTGACAAAGTAATCTTGATAACCTTCCCAACCTCACGTGGAGAGTGCTTGAGCGTCCCAGGTGTTCCATGCACTTTATCTCAGTAACCTTTAAAATGGGCCCGTAAGGTAGATCAGTAGTGTTATCTTGGCTTTGGTGCTCGTGATTTGCCTGAAGCTGCCTCCTATTTGACTCACAAGGTGAAGGATTATTTGAACCAGCAATGCAGAAACTCAGATGGTACACTCTTATGTCACTGCAATACAGTGTCTTTGTGAACAGACCCTTTGGTCCCCATCTTGCCCCAAATATGTTGACTTGCACAGCACTTGAATTGCATTTGCACTAAAACCCATACAAATCTCAACACTGAGTTACAATCACAAGACCTTAAAATGATGCATCTACAAGATTTTGTTTGCCTCCTGGTTTATTCAAACTAGTAGAACGGTACAGTTCAGAACATCACATGAACAGATGTGTCACTTTCCCCTGGGACCAGAATTGACATTCCAGCAGGGAAAGGCAGCTGTCCTCTGGCTGCAGCCACCCATCCACTTTCTCTGGGACTGGAGGCTGGATTGGTCAAGCCAACACACTTTTTGCACTTAGGCCAGGCCCTGAGGTGACACTTCCAAGTCACCGGAAGAGGAGTAGTACGTTCTCCAGTCTTTACAACCGTGACAGCTAAACGTTTTGAGGTTTTTTTTAGCCACAACTGAATTTACAATTTATTCAAAATTCAGACAAGTTACTGAATCCCCCAGTTAGTATGGTAAATGGTCATGCTAGCACTGGTCACAACAAGTTCTGCTGTTTAAAATATTTTTAAAAACAGTAAGAAAGGATGGCTTGCTGTGAGTTTTCCGGGCTGTACAGGCACGTTCCAGAAGCATTCTCTCCTGACATTTCGCCCACATCTATGGCAAGCATCCTCAGAGGTTGAGGGTTCTGTTGGAAACTAGGAAAGTGAGGTTTATATATTTGTGGGATGTCCAGGGTGGGAGAAAGAACTCTTGTCTGCTTGAGGCAGGTGTGAATGTTGCAGTTGGTCACCTTGATTAATATATAATAGCCTTGCAGCTTCAAAGCCTGGCTGGTTTATTTTATTTTATTTATTTATTTACAGTATTTATATTCCACTCTTCTCACCCTGCAGGGGGCCCAGGGCGGATTACAATGCACATATACTGTACATAACAAACATTCAATGCAATTCGACATAAAACATATATAGACAGACACAGAGGCAATTTAACATTCTAGCTTTCCAGCTTCATGAGGGTATGCTCGATTCTGGCCACAGGGGGAGCTGCCACTTCACCATCCACTTGTGACACCGAGTCCTTGATGGAGTACTTCCTCATTTTTACGCACGCTGCTGGAAGGTTTTATGGTGTCGTAAATTAGTTAAATTAGCCTCCCTGCATAAAGTGGTATCTAAATTTCCTACTTGACAGGTGCAACTGCCTTTTGGGCTGCATAGGTCAACAGCAAGCTAGACTATTAATGGTTGGGAGCTCACTCTGACCCGGGCTGGCTTCAAACTCATGACCTCTTGGTCAGTAGTGATTTAATGCAGCTGGCTACTAACTAGCTGCACCACAGCCCGGTTGCTGCCTGTGCGGATCCTGGGGGTACTCCTCAACTTCTGAGGATGCTTGCCATAGATGTGGGCAAAACGTCAGGAGAGAATGCTAGTGGAACATGGCCCAGAAAACCCACAGCAACCCAGTGATTCTGGCCATTAAAACCTTTGACAACACAGTAAAAATAAAAGATATCTGAAGCAGAATGAGGGGTACTTGAAAAAAAATGAGGGCTGTTCATACATTGTACTCATTTTTGTTTGATTTGATGGCAAGACTTGCCAACTTCATCCACAGAGTTTCTTTCAATTACAATCTAGAATTACAACTCAATTATAAGGCAGAATTGCTGAATCCCCGTGGCAAATGTCAAGAATGCCTTACAGGAATGCTTACAGGATTTTCGTAAATCAAATAAGTTCTGGGCCTGCTACAAGGAAACACAAAATTGGTGCTTGCTAGCATTCCTCCGACTCTAGATGTGACAAGATAAAGAACAGGGTTTAAGGTTTGTAATCAGAATATAGACATATACATACATACATATATATTCAAACAATTCAAAAGTACTCAGTCTTTCAGAGAAATTAGAGCCCATTTGTCCTCAACTGGACAACTGGATCGCCAAAACAGGTATACAAAATGGAAGGAACAAAAGCAAACTGGGACACAGCCTGTTGCTGCTGCTGTTGTTGTAGGCTTTGCAGACAATGCCCCAAAATGACATCACAAGCCTGGATGATTCAGAACACACTGCCACCCTTTGTGTCTGTGACATGTCTCATTGGTCATAACCTTAATTTGGCATTTAGTCTCAGCTGGAGGGGACAGAGGAAAGGTGGTGCCGCCAACTGACACATAATGCTCACACAAGGAAGCACAGAATTAAACAGGGTAGAAACAACAGAGTCCTGTAGCTCCTTAAGAGCTAACAAACACATCCACAATCCAGTTCATCAGATATCCAAAGTGTTGTCGTGATCAAAGAACCAGAAGTGAATTTCAGAGCAACAACTAAACATAGAGCATGTCGTTTTAGCAGGCTACATGGAGCAAGCTGGACTAAGTATGAGCTGAAATTCTTTCTAGAACCACATTATTTCAGAAGCTGGAAAGGTTACTTGAAGGGACTGAAACTCTGGTAGGCACAGCAGGTTAAACTGCTAAGCTGATGAACTTGCTGACCAAAAGGTTGTTGGTTCAAATCTGGAGAGTGGGGTGAGCTCCCACTGTTATCCCCAGCTTCTACCAACCTAGCAGTTCAAAAACATGCAAATGTGAGTAAATCAAGAGGTGCCACTTCTGCGGGAAGGTAATGGCACTCCATGCAGTCATGCTGGCCACATGACCTTGAAGATGTCTATGGACATTGCCGGCTCATCGGTTTAGAAATGGAGAAGAGCACTACCCCCCCCTCCCCCGAATAGTCAGACATGACTAGACTTTAACACCACAGAAAACCTTTACCTTTATTACTTTAGCCTGGCCAGTTGGACATTCTTGGAGATGTATCCCAAAAAGAACTTTTCCAAACTTCCATATCTTATGACACAGTGGTCCAGTTAGGCTATCTGGATCTAGACTAGGTTGAAATTGGTTCTTTCCTGAGTCATGCACAGGAAAATCAATTAATACTCTGCATTCATTTGAAAGCACTGCTTGAATATCAAGCAAAAAGCGGGTGCTAGAAATAATATCATATGAAAGCTGCCTGGCACAACCTGGAGATCACAACCAGACACAGTGAAGACATCTGCTCTTGCACTTTGCTACTCTGCTGCTGTGGAATACATCTCACCACGTTAAAACAGTGGAAGTGCTCTGAATGGGACATGCCGCATTATCACAGGATGTCTACACCCTACACTACTGGAGAACTTACACTGTTTAGCCAGTATTGCACTACCTGACATCGGTTGGGAAGTAGCAGCCAGTAATGCAAGCATGATTGGCGGGGACGAGAGACAGGGCCTTCTCGGTGGTGGCCCCTCGGCTATGGAATTGCCTCCCAGATAATGAGAGGACCAAGGCATTGACATCTCTAGCCCATCCTCTGTCCAGATATCAGCCAGCACACCAACATCTTAAATCAAGACATAGCTTCCTTAGTTCCATGGAGATACTTGCAGGAGCACCTCAGCAAGCGAGAGTCCAAAGTGGCAGGCGGAAATCCGGAATCAGTGGCTGAGACCGGATGAGAAACCTCCTCCTGGGCATACTGAAAGGCGCTAAACAGACTGTGCTCTGGCACCACAAGATGCAGAGTCAATCTTAGGAAACGGAGCTAAAAGTGGAGTCCACGACATGTGAAGAAGAGCAAACTACAGACCACCTACTACAATGCAGTCTGAGTCCCGCCATATGCACAATGGAGGACCTTCTCACAGCAACACCAGAGGCACTCCAAGTGGCCAACTTCTGGTCCAATGAAATTTACTATAATGCCAAGGTTTTAACTTTGTTTGTGGTTTTTAAAAAATACATTATAACTGTATTATCAATTCACTTCTGACACGATAAATAAATAACCCATTTCAAAAGTTACTTCCAATGTCTCTTTCCCAAAAACATGAATGCAGATTTGGCACACAATGCGGAAACCGAGTCTAGAGCCTAACCAGATGGAAGACTGGCTAAATATAAAGTTGGGCTGTTTTGAGTAAAAGAGAAAAAGGAAATGATAGACTGTATGAAAAAAAATAGTGAACAACAGATTTGTTGGTAGAAAAGAATCTTTATCCTATTGTTTGCTTTGCTTTTTGCAAAATGTATGTTGTTCTCAAAAGATATATTCCTGTGTCACAACAGTGAACCATTGTCGTTAAAACATTTTCTCATAATAAGTTAATTTCCCTTACTAGCCCAGTTCTGCCTTATCGTAGATTTTGGTCATGTACAGATATTAATGATTGATTGATATTTTTTCTGGCATTCCATAGCATGTGGACATGTGGGATGTTTATGCACAGTCATTCATTATATGCTAACAAAATTTTAGCCTTTGTGAGATGCACCTGCAGGCCTCTCTGCAATGACAACCCACACATAATAAAGGGAATATTGATTTCCTGTGTGAGATGTCTATGCTGGCCTTTAGTTTAAAACAAAAATAACTGGTTAGATGTGTCCTCCACTCAGACAAACATCAGTCATACACATTTTTGCAGCCCCTGCACTCCTTCCTATTCTCCATACCAGTGTTTCCCAACCTTTTTTGAGCCGCAGCACACTTTTTACATTTACAAAATCCTGGGGCACACCACCAACCAAAATGACACAAAATGACACTTAACACAGTAATACATATAGTTAATATGTTTTTAAATGTATTTATACACTCAGTGTGAAACCTGGGCCTGTTTCGATGAACACAACATAGATATCCTGGCAGGAATGGCAGAAAGACTGAAAGTACTGAAAGGGTTTGCTTGGAAATTGACCTTGAGTTTTTGAGTTGTAGTTTACTTATATCCAGAGAGCACTCTGGACTCAAACAATGTTGGATCAGGACCAAACTTGGCATGAATACTCAATATGCCCAAATGTGTATACAGATGGAGTTTGGGGAAAATAGACCTTGACATTTGGGAGTTTCAATTTCTGGGATTTATAGCTAACACACAAACAAAGAGTATCCTGAACTCTTGCAACAATGGAATTGAACCAAACTTGGCATATTGAACTCTCATTACCAACAGAAAGTACTGAACGGGTTTGCTTGGGAATTGACCTTGAATTTGGAAGTTGTCGTTCACCTACAGCCAGAGAGCACTGTGGACTCAAATAATGATGGATCTGGACCACACTTGAAATGAATACTCAATATGCCCAAATATGAACGCAGATGGAGTTCAGGGGAAATAGACCTTGCCATTTGGGAATTGTAGTTGCTGGGATTTATAGTTCCCCTACAATCAAAGAGGATTCTGAACCCCACCAATGATAGAACTAGGCCAAACTTCCCACACAGAACCCCCAGGTGGCTCCCTTCCTGAATGGCTCTCTCCCTCTTCCACACCAGAAGGGAAGGCACTCACTCAGTCCACGGTTGCCTGCCTTCCTTCCTTCTTTCCTGCAGTTCGAAAGTAGAAGCCGGTGGGCCTGCCTCGGACTGCACTCCTCACTTCCGCTTCCATTCCCCGCCCTCCCTCGATTGGAGGCTGGTTGGGGAAACAGCTGAAGGAGACGGCGCTCCGGTCCCTTCTTCTTCGCCGCCACCCGGCCCTTCCTCCTCCTCCTCCTCCTCCCCCAAGCAGCAGCAGCAGGAGTTTGGCAGGAGGGGGAAGAGAGGGGGGAAGAGAGGTTTTCCCGCGGCACACCAGGTGATCGCTCACGGCACACTATTGTGCCGCGGAACAGCGGTTGGGAAACACTGCTCCATACAGCCCCAGAAAAATGCTGGATCAAACTCCTTTCAAACTCCTTTCATGTCTTTATACCCAAGAAACCTAATTAACCCGCACCCCCACTGCATCTTTAAAAAGTGAACTGGGGAGGTGCTGAAACCATTGGTGAGCCTTTCGTCACTTCTGGTTTCATTTTTTAAAAATCGTGTCAGAAGCAACTTGAGAAACTGCCAGTCGCTTCTGGTGTGAGAGAATTGGCCATCTGCAGAGATGTTGCCCAGGGGATGCCCAGATGTGTTACCATCCTGTGGGAGGCTTCTCTCATGTCCCTGCATGGGAAGCTGGAGCTGACAGATGGGAGCTCACCCCATCTCGTGGATTCAAACCGCCGACCTTCAGCCAGCAGTTCAGTGCTGACCCATTGCACCACCACAGCTCATTTTCTGGTTTCAATGAGGGGGAAATACAACTTCCCGGAGGTCAGGGAGCAGCTTTTTATTCTAACCAGTTAAAAGATTAAAATGAAATATTAATATAACAAAAGAAAAGTGTTGGGTTTTTTTTCCGTGTCAGGAGTCACTTGAGAAACTACAAGTCGCTTCTGGTGTGAAAGAATTGGCCGTCTGCAAAGACGTCACCCAGGGAATGCCCGGATGTTTTGATGTTTTACCATCCCTGTGGGAGGCTTTTCTCATGTCCCTGCATGGAGAGCTGGAGTTGACAGAAGGAGCTCATCCGCGCTCTCCCCAGATTCGAACCTCTGACCTGTCGATCTTCAGTCCTGCCGGCACAAGAAAAACCATTGCGCCACCAGGGGCTCCTGGGTAGGAGAAAAGTGTTGCTGATAAGGAAAGGCAACTGCATTAGTATTTGCCACTTTCTAAAACAGAGAAGGGAATAAGAATGCTCCAGTGTGATCATTTTATAAGCTGAGACTTTCTTAGTGGCTGAGAACAGCTTTCTTAGGACCTCATCAAACAGTCAGGGGAAAAGTGGAGGGAACCATCCTCCGTTCTGTACCGTCTTTCCCTGTCTTCTGGGATGGCCAACCATCCCACATGTTTTCTCATTCTTTCCCCACCCTTTCTCACTTCCTCTTCGTGTTCTTCAATGAGGAACCGGGTAACACCCAAGTCCTTCAAAGCCATTCTGGGGCTCAGTTACTGCACATTGCTGAAACGAAGCCCCACAGAGCCCCACCAGAAATTGCCCTGCATCATGTAATAGGCTCCATGGGACAACATTTTGGCAATGTAGAGAAATAAGGAGAAGGCACTGTCTGATAATGTCCTTAGTGACTTTTCTCAGTTCTATAACTCCCTGCCTGTGAAGCCTAGACTCATTACACGACTTGAATGTTACATCCAGAAGTTAGTTAATAGAACCCACAAATGTTTTTGCCAATGTTGATCTCCGCTGTGAGGAGATATGTTTTTAAAATGAAGACACCCATCACAATTTGCCATGGCCATGCTGTCTGGAAGGGAGTAAAAAAATGCAACAGGTAGTGTTGATCCATATTTTTTAAAAATTCTAGCAGGTTTTATATCCACCAGAATAAAGTATGTTGTAAAAGTAATGCATCTTAATTATCTATAGAAGATTAGTAAAGGTTAATTATCTATAGAAGATTAGTAAAGATTAGAAAAGGTTTTCCCCTGACATTAAGTCCAGTTGTGTCCCACTCTAAGCCGAAGAGCCAGCATTGTCCGTAGACACCTCCAAGGTCATGTAGCTGGCATGACTGCATGGAGCGCCGTTACCTTCCTGCCAGAGCAGTACCTATTGATCTACTCACATTTGCATGTTTTTGAACTGCTAGGTTGGCAGAAGCTGGGGTTGATAGCGGGAGCTCATACCGCTCCCCAGATTCGAACCTGCAACCTTTTGGTCAACAAATTCAGCAGCTCAGTACTTTAACGCAGTGTTTCCCAACTAGTGTGCCGTGAGCGATCATCAGGTGTGCGGTGGGAAATTGGCACTCTCCCCCTTCCTAGCAGCCCCCTCACAGGTTTCCAAGAAACAAATTGAGCCTCTCTGCTTGGAAATCTTTTTGGTTTTTTTACTATTTTACTGGATTTTTCGAGAGTTGCCTCCCCCAAGGAGCTGTTTATAACAGCTTCATGACATCCATAGTTAACTGGAAGCAAGTTTCACTCAGGGTGAAATTTCACAAAGGTCTGGAGAACAAGCTCTATGAGGAGCGGCTTGAAGAGCTGGGCATGTTTAGCCTGAAGAAGAGAAGGCTGAGAGAAGACATGATAGCCATGTATAAATATGTGAGAGGAAGTCATCTATATGTTGTGTTCATCAAAAATCCTTACCTGTATATCTCTACTTAAACCTCCCTATGACTGACCCCCGGTACCATATCCTGCTCCTGGAATGGTCCGTCCTCCTGTCGAATTGAAAACGCTCAAAAGGTAAATACTTTTATAGATACTATAGATAACCACATGCCTCCCCCTACACCATTCATTTGGGTAAACTAAATACTTAATTCATTATTATTCAGACTATACTCCTCTGAGGACGCCCAATATACAGCCTCTGAAGAAGTCCATAGGACGAAACGGCCCCCCGCCGGCCTGTGGGTGATCTCCTGCCGTCAGGCAACCCTCCCCGCATCTTCCTCACCATTGTGTCATTTGCGTGGGACAGCTTTACCCTCCGCTGCACAGGCAGCTTGTAAAACTCTCAGACGCTAGCCAAGCCTGCAAAACTACCAAGACCAAGCTCCTCAGCGGCTCGCTACTATAGCAACGCCGCGCCTGCGCACTGCGCTCTTATACCTTGGCCAGCACAGGAGAAACTACAGTGACCAGCCTGCCCAGCGGTTCAACACAACATGAACCGGCGCATGCGCATTGCATGCCAGAGGCAACTTCGAGCAGTCCGGGTCTCTCCAACCTCCGTTTTACACGGACTTCGCTCCTGGCGCCCTGCTGGTTCTTTAAATAAAACCTTACTAACACCTATAGACACTTTAACACCAGCAGCAACCCAGGACTTGTGACGATACTAATGTATTTGCTCATCTACAGACTTCTGTATATAATGTTTGTTATCTGCCATTTACTTGTGTTGTAAACTGTACTTTACTATGATACAAATTCTCATTGAGAAGTATTTTACCACTGTGTAATTGCGCTGTACTTGACTTACAATTCATATTGTCCCATTGTGGATGGTTCACCTCTATTTTGTACTAGCGAATATACTTTACTACTTTTGATATATACTGTGTACTGTTTGATTCAGACACCTGAATTGCTTTATAGCCTAACCTTCATCGAAACAGGCCCAGGTTTCACACAGAGTGTATAAATACATTTAAAAACATATTAACTATATGTATTACTGTGTTAGAGTGTAATTTTGTGTCATTTTGGTTGGTGGTGTGCCCCAGGATTTTGTAAATGTCAAAAATGCCGCGGCTCAAAAAAGGTTGAAAAACACTGCTAACGTACTGTGCCACCAGGGACTCTTCTATAAAAGATTACAATACCCCAAATCAGGCATGTAGCCAGGGGGGGCTAAGGGGGCTTCAGCCCCCCCCGAAATTCTCAGGGTGGTCCGCGAAAAGGCCTTACTGGTACATTATTTAAACTGTTTTGTTTATTCATATCATGATCTGATCACCATGCTCATTATATCCCACATTAATGGGGTTATTGGGATAACAATACAAAAGGTTTGCTAGGGTAGACCCTCTTCCACCCAGTCTCAGCCCCCCGAACCAAACTCAGCCCCGAATCAAAATCCTGGCTACGGCCCTGCCCCAAATTATTCATTTAGGACACAAGTCTAAAAACATGTTCAGGAGTCACAAACTCATCCTTGTGGTAAGTAAAAAAGATGCCCCAGTGGCTCCTCTTCTTTTCACATGATACACCTAAAAGCATTTTCAGAACAGAGATCACACTTTCTGTTTATTGCACCATTCCTTCCTACCAGTGCATTCTTTTTCATTGGCTGTTAAACCAGAAGAACTGCACGATTTCGAGATTTGATGTGAGTATCCATCCTTTCATGTTTTTGTTACTGCACAACCTTGCAGTTGCACAATAAAGCACTTCCAGGTTTCCGAGTTGACATACAACTCAGTAAACAGGCAACACTGGAACAAAGTTATTTCAGGATGTTATTGACAAGATTCCCCTGTGTTTTGAAAGTATGGGTGAACAATGAGGGGGAAACTGGTTTGCTTGGTACTCATTTGAGACAACATCTTGTGAAAGGCAGAATTTGCACTAGTTAGCAAGCTGCTAGCCTATGCTACACCACAACCCTCATGCAATAATATCCTTAGAGAAATGTTATGGGAATGGGAGAGGATACTGTATTTGGTAAATAAGTCATTGTATAGTGCCAGGTCCCTTGAAATCCATTGTTTCACTATAGCAAAGACATTCAACCTTGTCACACGGCCACCAGAGTTGTCCCGTGTCATCGGGGCAGAGGGGAACCCAGTGCCCCATGTCCCGCATCGCCCAGCTTCTGCGTAAGTTGATCCCATGGGCAGGGGGAGGGGGGGGAGCATGGACTGCATGTTTTCCCAGCATTGCTTCTAATGACAAAATGGGAAGCCTCCCGTGTTGCAGCGGCGGTGGCATGCACTGGCTCCACCCACGGAGGCCTGCCGGTGCCGTTTGATGGGAGCTGGCAGGCTCCGTGGATGACTTGCCCTCAGGCGATTTTTAAAAAAAAAAAATTGGTGTATAGGGCGCCAAAAGGGCAGAATTAAGCCCTTTGTGATGAGATAGTTAGACCCACATTTGTCCTCCAGTGGTAGCCATGCTGGGCCCCCTGGTGGTGCAGTGGGTTAAACCACTGATCTGCTGAGCTTGCTGACCAAAAGGCCAGCAGTTCGAATCCGGGGAGTGGGGTGAACTCCCGCTGTTAGTCTCAGCTTCTGCCAACCTAGCAGTTAGAAAACATGCAAATGTGATTAGATCAATAGGTACCACTTCTGCTGGAAGGTAATGGTGCTCCATGCAGTCATGCTGGCCACTTGACCTTGGAGGTGTCTATGGACAACACCAGCTCTTCGGCTTAGAAATGGAGATGAGCACCACCCCCAGAGACGGACGCGACTAGACTTAATGTGAGGGGAAACCTTTACCTTTACCTTCATAGCCATGCTTACAGTCTCCATCTTTCTATATCTGACTCGCTCTGCAACAGTGTGGCAAATTCCTCCTATAATGCAGACAGATTCCTTGATAACACAAGACATGTCCATCATTTGGTGCCTGTTACTGAGAAACCAACAGCTTAGTGCTAAAACCAATTCTTGTTGTTTTACAAATCTAATTTGCACTTCAAAAATTTGGGGCACTTTTGTTATTGAAGTTGTGTAAGAGTTTTGCAATCCAGCATAACAGGAAAGTTTTAAATGTCTTCTGTAAACTTAAATCAGCTATCTGAGCACACCCAGGTTTTTCCCCAAGCAAGCATGCACTGTACCAGCATATGTTACCAGATGAGCAGTGGGATACAATCACTTCTGTGCCCTTATGACAAAACCAAGAGCTTAACCTTCACCCCGTGTCAAACTTGACTAGGGGATTACCAATATTCAAAGTACTTCCCTATTGTGTGAACAGATGGTACCAAGAGTGGAACTTGGGGTGGGATGAAGTCATTGCCCCCAAACAAGAATTCTGCCCCCCCCACATTAATATTTTCAAATTGCTACATTTCTAGCATTGCAGTAATTTAAATCACCCATTGAGCATTTACAAACATAGTTTAGACATTCATAGCAAGGGGATGTTACCAACAGAATGCAAACACAGGAAATAGAAGAGTCCTAAGTATGAGTGAACTTTCTTAGGGCCCTTCCACACAGCCCTATATCTCGGAATATCAAGGCAGAAAATCCCACAATATCTGCTTTGAACTGGGTTATTTGAGCCCACACTCAGATAATGTGGGATTTTCTGCCTTGATATTCTGAGATATAGGGCTGTGTGGATGGGCCCAGAGTCTCCACATTTGGGGACTGAAGGACAAATGCATTTGGGGGTGTAGAATTCATATTTGAGGAGACAATATTTACACATACCCATAGCTACACCCCTGGATGATAGTATGTTGGAAACTGCTTTGAGTCCCCCAGGGGTGAGAAAAGCGGAATATAAACAAACAAACAAAACAATGAACTGAAATGACAATCCTAAACAATGACCAACAAATAAACTGAATGAACTTAGCACATACATAATTCTTCCTGACACATGGTAGATGTAGTCTGAAAACTCTAGCCTTTTTCCTCCCCACTGGCAATTACTCTATCGGAATATTTCGCCAATCTCCACCTGCACAGTTCCTTCTACTTTGGCATATTTATTATGGTATATTAGCCAATTTTCAGGCCTTGAAGTGAGCTTGAGATCAGATGCCAAACCAAATGCCTTTGGTTTCCTGATTCTTTCTTGGGGACCTCCTTGATAGCTAAATCTGTCAAAGAAAATTTACAGTCAAATTCCTCCCCAAGAGACTTTTGTTTACACACACACACACACACACACACACACACACACAGCCATTTGAAAAATGCATCAAAAGAATATCTTATTTCATGTGTCACATAGAATAAAAGCAGGCAGAGACCATGGCCCTTCCGTCTTCTCTCCCATTGCCCCTGCCTATTTATGGTCGGGTTGCTTTGGGGCCAGACAGACACACAGAACAGGGTATTTGGCAGTTTTGGAGCATCTGGCCCAGATCCATTTCAAAGGTAGGATACTGGTGTGATGAAAAATCCAGAGTTGGAATGTAAACTTATTTATTTATTTATTTAGAGCATTTGTATCTCATCCTATCTCAACCTCTGCAGAGGGACTCAGGGCGGCTACCAACAGGCACCAATGATGCCCAGGGGCCATTCACCCCTGGCCACTGCCACCATTCCTTTACCCAAACATTCAAAAAGGCCAGAAGTAGCATCATGGCAGAGACTGTAGTGCAGCTTTTATTTTCTGCCATGGGAAAAGCTCTCAACTTTTGCCATTCTACTCAGACAAGAGGATGATTCCTTTTTTGGTTGGTTTGGTTACTACAGTTTTGTTACTGTTTTGTCCTTTATAATATCAGGCCTAAAAATGAACACGCCAACACACTCCCGCTTCCAGGCGCCACATGAAATGGCTCCGCTAAAAGGGAGGAAGAGGAGAAGCAGCAGTCAGGAGGCTTGTTATCGCGTCTTTTGTGGGTAGTCAGCCCCTCCCAACATCTTCATTGCCTCTGCACCATCATTGCCTCTGCAGTTATCATCACCCTGTATAAGAAAAAGGGAACAAAATCCGATTGCTCAAACTATCGAGGTATAACACTGCTCTCCATTGCTGGAAAAATCCTTGCAAGGATACTCCTGAACAGATTAGTTCCGGCTATTGCAGAAGAACTTCTCCCTGAAAGCCAATGCGGCTTCAGAGCAAATAGGAGCACCACAGATATGGTTTTTGCCCTTAGACAACTGCAAGAGAAATGTAGAGAGCAGAACAAAGGACTCTATGTAACATTTGTCGACCTCACCAAAGCCTTCGACACTGTGAGCAGGAAAGGTCTGTGGCAGATCCTGGAACGTCTAGGATGTCCCCCAAGTTCCTCAAAATGATTGTCCTGTTACATGAGGGCCAGCACGGTCAAGTCAGATATGGCGATGCTCTCTCGGAGCCCTTTCTCATAACTAATGGAGTGAAACAAGGTTGTGTTCTTGCACCAACCCTATTTACAATCTTCTTCAGCATGATGCTCCAAAGGGCTATGGCAGACCTACAAGAAGAAGACGGCATATATATACGCTATCGTACTGATGGTAGCTTGTTCAACTTAAGCCATCTGAGGGCTCGCACTAAGACTCTAAACTATCTAGTCCGTGAGCTACTTTTTGCTGACGATGCTGCCCTTGTCGCCCATTCAGAAGCAGCCCTGCAGCGCCTCACATCCTGCTTTGCAACAGCTGCAGAGCTGTTTGGGCTGGAAGTCAGCCTGAAGAAAACAGAAGTCCTCTACCAGCCCGCACCACAGGAAGAACACCACCATCCTCACGTCAGCATAGGCACATCTGTGCTTAAGTCCGTTCAGCAATTCACCTACCTGGGAAGCATCATCTCTTCAGACGCCAAGATTGACAAAGAGATAGATCACAGATTATCAAAGGCATATAGTGCATTCGGAAGGCTTCACAAAAGAGTCTGGAGCAACAAGCACCTGAGACAAAGCACCAAAATCAGTGTGTACAGAGCTATCATACTGTCCATTCTCCTCTATGGGTCTGAAACATGGGTCACCTATCGCCAACACCTACGACTCCTCGAGCGCTTTCATCAGCGCTGTCTTCGCACAATCCTAAATATACACTGGACCGACTATGTGACGAATGTTGCTGTCCTTGAGCAAGCAGGGATCACCAGCATTGAGGCCATGCTATTGAGAACACAGCTGCGCTGGGCAGGGCACGTCTCTAGGATGGAGGACCACCGCCTCCCAAAGATACTACTCTACGGTGAACTCGCCACGGGTCAGCGCAAGAGAGGCGCCCCCCAAAAGAGATATAAGGACTCCCTGAAACAACATCTCAGGCTTGGCCAGATTGATCACCAACAATGGTCCACCCTGGCCTCCCATCGGGAGGCATGGAGATGCACTATCCACAATGCTGCGGCCTCTTTCGAGAAGACACGCCGAATGGGTCTCGAAGAGAAACGACAACGCAGAAAGAACCGCAACTTGGAAACAACATCACCCAAGGAGACTTTCTGCTGCGCTTTCTGCAACCGAACTTGCCTATCTCAGATTGGCCTTTTTAGTCATCAACGCGCTTGTAAAAAGCGTGGGATGAGTCCTTCCTGAATCTTCGTTCGCGAAGTAATGCCGAGAGAGAGAGATAAGAAGGTTTGCAAGACCAGTCGCTCTCATTGCAATGGTGTAGTAACAGTGAGGCTGCGGACCATATTTTAATTCTTGCAGACCATTGGTGGTCCACGGACCACAGGTTGAGAACCACTGCCTTATGTATATGGAATTTCTTTTTTGAATATTTTTAAGGTATGGGCAGTGGATACAAAATCCATGGATATAGAGGGCCCATAAACTCTTCCCATGAGCCTTTCATTTATATAATGTCTTATTTATGGATCACAAATTCAATTTTCTTTTTTTTTCTCTTACCACCTCATCAGACAGGGTTATTTTCACCCTATCTGGGGGACAGAAGCTGATGTCATGTGACTTTTGGGGACTTCCCCCTTGACGTCACCGCGCCTGTCCAGGCCTCCCCACGCCCCTAACGTGCTGACGTCCACACATCATCCACTACGTCGACGACGCCCAGAGCGGGCGCCCACACACGTCATCAGGAAGCGCTGCCCACCTAGCCGGACCGGCCTACGCCGAACCCGAGCAGCTCACGTCTTTCCACCACACTGGGAACGGAGCTCAGCACTACTAATATCTACTTGCAAGTACATTGGGGGGCGGAGTGGATGCGTCTTGCTTTCCTGTATTGTATCTGTACTATCCATGTTATTTTGTTATTAGAACGTATTGATGCACTAATAGATATATTATTTTCTTACCTGTGGGGGTTGTGTTATTCCTTACATGCAATAGCATATACAGTCTAATACCATCTGGTATATACACACTGTTGTTCTGTGACTTCCACAGTAGGCCACACTCCCAACCAGGGTGAAATAATTGCCAGACACTTTATCCAGCAACATGGGAAAGCATCGGGGAGAAGGAGCTGTGCAGGGAATGACAGATTTGCCCCACTGCTCCCCATTTCCTCCCCAGGAGTCTGGCAAAGCAAGGCACTTATGATGAGGTTCTGAAATGTAGGTTGCATCTTCAGTAATTTGAAAATGTAGCCCAGTATCTTAACTAGTTTTTCTTCTGTTCTCACACTTGCTGAAGACTAAAAAATTGGCTTACTTATTATCTTTCCAGTCTTAAGACTGTCTTACGTATTTGAACACCTGTTAAATTCTCTTTTGCTGGCCTCTGACAGTTATGCTAACTAATTGTCCTCCTCTTCCCTCTAATGTTTTGTTCACCCGTGGTGAAGATTTGTGTTGCTTTTATTTTTGGTGCAGAATCTTGCAATTTTAGGTGCCTTATGGAGGGGGAAACAAACCTAAACACAGTAATTTGAAACCCTGTTTTTCATACTGCTTCTAAAAATGAAGCAGTATGTATTAACAAAATTAATTATTGTGTGTGTATTGTTCTCACATTTGAATTTTTATTGTGGTTTTTAGGCAGCTGTCTGATGTTAATTTTATGGAGGTCCTTGTTTCATGAACGTAATGCAGTGTTTACATCACTAAATAACATGCACACAATAGGAAGAACATGAATGGAACCAGGTCTGATGTGGGTAAATTTTGCCCAGCTACTAGTTTATTTTTTGCTCTTTTCATTAAGTAGTACAGCCAGGTTGGCATGCTCCTCTGATTGTGTTAATGTTGTGGCAGTATGTGATAGCGATTACTGTATGATGATCATTATGGGGACATTTAAATGCTGGGGGGAAATGAAGGAAAAAGGAAAAGGGGTCGAGCAAGGGCAAGATGGATGGATGTTATCCTTGAAGTGACTGGCTTTACCTTGAAGGGGGTGACGACATCCGGCAGGGAGCTCTGGCATGGGCCGGTCCATGAGGTCATGAAGAGTCAGAAGCAACTGAACCAATTAACAATAACAAATGGGATACTTGGATGAGAGATCTTTTGCATTCCAGATCTGATTGAATTCCAAGTCCCATTATGCTTCATACTAGCCAGCCTAGCTTGTGCTGATGGGAACGGGTGCTAAACAACCTCTGGAGGGCCAAAGGTTTCTCAACCATATTCTTATTTCTTCTCAGGTAAGAAGCTCACTGAGTGATTTTGGTCCAGTTACTATCCTATGTACTCATACGTATATAAGTCTAGAAATTTTAGTCAAAAAAATATCAAATTTTAAAACCTAGGTCAATATATCTTAAGTGGTCAGTGTGAGTCCTGTACCTCAATTCTCATTAAATAAAAGGAACCACCTCCTTATCTGAGTACAGAAAAGCAAGAGCTTAGCCCATCTCAGGAGAACCTAAAAGAAGCTCTGACTCACGCTACTCTCTCCAGTCTTTTTGGATGCCTGGTGGGGAAATGGCAATAAAACTTTCCCCTCTCCATAGAATTATCCTCAACTTCCCTAGTTTTGGGAATCTAAATCCATAATTTAGGCCCAAAACCTGCCCTCAACCTATACATGAAGTTGACTTATGCATGAGTATATACTCTTCATCGATTTCGTCATCTCACTTGATTGTTGTGGAGTGAAAACCATGCATACAATGAAATATATGCATGTGCACAAATATATTCAAATCTCCCTATCATCAAACCGATCAAGGTTGGGTTGTTGTAGGGTTTTTTGGGCTGTATGGCCATGTTCTATAAGAATTCTTTTGTGATATTTTGTTTTCAGACCTCACAACCTCTGAGGATGCTTGCCACAGATGCAGGCAAAACGTCAGGAGAGAATGCTTCTAGAATATGGCCATACAGCCCAAAAAACCTACAACAACCCAGTGATTCCAGCCATGAAAGCCTTTGACAATACATTGATCAAGTTTGCCTCTTTGCCTAGTTTCCCACCTTCTTGCATTACACATTTCTTGTCCTTAATAGCTTCCAATTTCTCTGTTTATTCAGCTCAAGAGCTCTACTACTTGTCTAAAATTTCCATCCTCATCCACGACTAGGCATGTAGCCCGGGGGGGGGGGCATGGACACTTGAGGGGCTTCAGCTGGGGGGAGGGGGGGTTTGAGGCGCTTTAGCCCCCTCCAAAAAATCTCAGGGTGGTCCGCGAGAAGGCCTTACTGGTACATTATTTAAACTGTTATGTTTATTCATATCATGATCTGATCACCATGCTCATTATATCCCATATGCTTGGAGGTATTGTGATGATGATACAAAAGGTTTGCTAGGGTAGACCCTCCCTCCCTCAGACTCAGCCCCCCCCCCCCCCGAATCAAACTCAGCACCTCCCGAATCAAAATCCTAGCTATGGCCCTATCCACGAACTTTGTGCAGACGCAGTCACAGAGATTAGAAGCATCTGATCTCTCAGGAGAGCATTGGGAAGTATGTGACGTTTCTTCTTCTGAGCAGGAATCGGTCTCCTTCCGCTGTTTGCTTTGCCCTCTGCACCTGCACCCTTCCTGTGTTGCTTAGGCTAGGATTGTCTGCCTCCTTAAGCTGCAGCCTTGCAGCCTGTGTAACTGGTCGGGGAGCTGGCATTGGTTCTGGCACTGGCTGTACGTGGATGACATGGGCCTGCCAAGAATGTACTTGGATCCAAGCGCAGGAGGACCAGACAGCAGAGCATGCCCTGGCATCAGAGGCATGCCTTGGGCTAGTGGGAATTTTGTGAAATTCCTCATCTACTGTCAATATTTCTGCTCGTAGGCAGGAGATTGCTTGGAAGTCTGAGAGAGGAAGCAGAAGCCCAGAAACAGAGCTGCCCTCTTATGCGCTGAGATAGCAGGACGGGAAAAGGAGGCCTCAAGAGAGGGAAACCGTCATTCCTACCGCAGAGATGGAGCAGTAATCTAGCATCAAGATGATGACAACCTCTTAGCATAAACACATCTCGCAATGCCAGCCATCATTTTAAACTGGGCCTGGCAGCTCAGGGCAGCCATTTCCTGCAAGGAACAAAAGTCGAGCTCCTAAAGTAGCCTGCTTTAGCTATATAGCACTTGAATGCTCTTCAGAGAAGAGGAGGAGGGGATCCGGTATGCTCTCGTAGAAATAAACAAAGACGACAAGCACAAGGCCAGCAGGCCTGGCAATGCCAGCACAAGGTAGCTGGGTGTTCCTGCAAACTCTTTCCTCTTGAATGCTGCTTCTGCTCTGCTCTGTGTCACCTTCACCACCTTTATTCTTTCTCCTCCCTGCCTCCAGTCAGCTCAGTGCCAAAACAGGAGACAGCTGCTGTAGTGCCTGTTCCCCACCCCCAGCGGCAACATTAGCATCTCCTCAATGCACACAAAGGAGAAGGGAGAAAACACCCCCATAAGAGATCAAAACACATTTTCCTTTCTATGATGTTCACATGCAGCAGGTTGAACGAGAGAATTTTCGCAGATTTCACAGGTGCGAGCCCTGCAGAGCCACACTGCAGTCATTCCTATGAGCTTTCTCATCCCAGTTGCGATCATGCAAATGTCAAAAGGGATGCCATGACCAGGGGCTGCAGTGAAGACTCAGGTGGGAAAGGAGAGATCACAGAACCAGGTAAGAAATGTGGTTGCATCAGCCTGGAAAAAAATGTCATAATCCAACATCATCACTGATCCAGGGGACAAGAGGGCACGAAGCAGTATATTTTCATCTATTCCTTAGGATTTGGAGATGCAGAAAGGAAAATTAATATGTAATTTGCCCCAAATATTGGTGACAGGAGTTGGGGCATTCATCCAATTTGGTAAGGCTTACAAAGTTACTAAATTGTAAATTGTTTTGTGTTTTGTGTTTTTGTTCTAGGATCAAAACAAAATGGTAAAATAGAGCTGTATGCACTGAGGCAGCCTTCTTATGCTTTGCTGTGCTATGTTGAGCATCCTGCCAGATTCACTCCGGAAAAGGTAACACTTTGGGTCTCATACTGGGAGAAAAGGAGGATATGATCTATCTATATAGATAACAGAAGTCAACATTTTTTTGTATGTATGTATGTTTTGGGTGGCAGATTTCCAAGACAGCTCCAATCTCCAGAGAGCACTGTGACTCCCACTGATGACAGATCTGGATCAAACTTTGCACATATACCCAACATGACCAACAGAAAATACTGGAAGGGGTTGGGGGATTATCGACCTTAGAATTTTGGACTTATAGTTCACCCACACCCAGAGAGCATTTTGAACCCAACCAATGATGGATCTGGACCAAACTTGCGATGCATACCCAACATACCCAAGTTTGAATACTGGTGGGGTTTGGGGAGTAATTGACCATTGATTTTGAGAGTTGTAGTTCATTTACATCCAGAAAGCATTGTGCATCCAACCAATGATGGATCTTGACCAAACCTGACTCATATACCCAACATGACCAACTTTGAATATTGGTGGGGTTTGGAGGACTGACCCAACAAAATGGAAGTTGTAGTTTACCTTGCATCCAGAGAGGACTGTGAACCACACCGATAATTGATCTTGACCAGATTTGGCACACAGATCCAACATGAGCAACATAAAATAACTGAAGGGGTTTTGGGAGATTGACCCAGCATGGTGGGAGTTGGAGTTTACCTCACATCCAGGGAGCACTATGAACCCCACCAATGACGGATCTGGACCACACTTGACACACAGAACCCCCATGACCAACAGAACATATTGGAGAGGTTGGGGGGCTAAGCTGATATAATGGAAATTGTAGTTCACCCCACCAAATGTGGCGAATAGACTCAACATGACCAACTTTGAGTACTGCTGGGGTTTGAGGGGAAATTGACCTTGAATGTAGGGAGTTGTAGTTTACCCACACGCACTGAAGACTGTGAACACAGCCATCAATGGATCTGAATCAAATATGGCACACAGACTCAACATGGCTAACTTTGAGAACTGGTGGGGTTTAGAGGAACAGACCTTGAAGTAGTAATAGTTTGTCTGCATCTAGAGAGCACTGCAAACCAAATTGACAATGTATTTGAACCAAACTTGGCACGCATACCCAAGATGCCCAACTTTGAGTGCTGGTGGAGTTTGGGGGGAATTGAGCTTCAGTTTTGGATGTTGTGGTTCACCCGCATCCAGAGAGCACTGTGAACCCAACCAACAATGGATCTGGGCCAAACTTGGCACACACAGACCCAACATGGGCAACTTTGAATATTGGCGAGGTTAGAACAATAACAGATGATGATGGAAGTTGTAGTTTATACACATTCTTATGCATTTTTTAATGGGTCCATACTTAAAATCCAAAACCCAGCAGTGAATACTGTTATGTTTATCATTACAAAGGACATTGCCAGGTATCTAAGTTGTTGATATAAATAGATATAAAGAAATAAATACATTTTAAGTTTCCGTCCACTCCTGCACTCGCTAGAGACGAATCAGGATGCCTGTGGACTCATAGGCATGGCTAACCCCCTTATTCATTCTCCAAGAGAATGACAATGCGGCTGCAATGGCAAATAGCAGCAGCAGAAAATGCAGGCCTCACATTTATTTTGCCTCTTCACAGTAAGCATCAGATTAATTCAGATGGAATGTTTTTAAACTTCCAAAGCACAGATTGTAGGATTGGAGATAAGAAAGGGCTTCCCTTTCCTTGCATAGCTTAACGAATCACGGCCTGGAATTATGCAAAAACCATGTTTGCCATTCCATCTTGAAACTCACAAAACCTGCATGAACATAAGGCTCATTTTCAATCTTCCAAATCATACTTTGGAGGACATGAAATAACATGCCTTCAGTCCTGCCAGAATCAGTCTCCCATAGGTGATATAAAACCTCAGGACAAGCTTAAGACATTCAAGCTTCCCTGCTCAACAGAGCCACGCTTCTTTTATCTATCGCATTTCAAGTTCTCAGCAACTGACCTTCTAAATCTGGGCTGGAGTGCATTTACTCCACGTCTGGATTTGAGTATTGTCACATTTTGAATATGGGAAACAGCACCACACACAGCTGTCTTCAACTAACCCCTATTAAAACCTCCTGGAACACAGAGCAACATCTGACTTCAAAACACAAGGAGGAAAATTGTTCAGCCCTCCTGATATTGTTAGACTGCAACTTCCATTAGTCTTGTCTCTCCCTGCCACTGATGAGCAATTCTTGGAATTGCAATTCAACCTCTGATGGATCACATGATTCCCATCCCCAGTTCAAGAAAATTCAGAACTCAACTGAATACAGTGATTAATAATTCTGGCCCTTGAAGAGATGATGCAGGCTGTAATTACTCCTTCTACCTTCTGCTCCTCTCTCTTCCAATGCTCCCAGGGTGGTCCTACACCACACCCTTCAACTCACTGAGACAGAGAGAATGCTTCTGGAACATGCCAATACAGAACTCACAGCAACCCAGTGATTCCGGCCATGAAACCTCTGTCAGCCCACTTTTCCAGCTGTTTTGCTAATGTCCCAGTTTTTATTTCTTCTTCACACTTTCCCCTTTTTTTCTCCTGCTCATTTCAGTTGCTGCAGACTTATCCGAAAGTGCAGATGCACTCAAAGAACCCTTGCATTAAGGTAGCATCAGGACACGGAAGGGAGGTCCTTCCCTGTAAGCTTAGGCAAAAATAGAGTGCTGCAGGCTTTCCTAACTTGCATCTTCTTCCTCATTAACTAGTTTTATCATTTTGGTTTTCATCTGTGCAGTGCTAGGGGCATGCCTGGATTACCCATAAGGCCAATGAGGCCATGGCCTAGGGGCGCAAGCCGGGGAGAGGGGGCGCAAATCACGGACCCAAAAAAACCTGGTCTGCGCCCCTTTCCCCCATTCTCATGCTCCTCCTCGCTCCTTCTCCCTGCAAAGTCTCTGCTCGTCCCCTCCGTCTCTCGCGCTCTCTCGCTCGCGTGGGCTCTCTCTCGCTCTTTCTCACGCACGCTCTCTCTCGCGCGCTCTCTCACGCTCTCTCTCTCTCTCTCTGGCTCTCTCTCTCTTGCTCTCTCGCACTCTCTCTCGCGTGCGTGCACTCGCTCTCTCTTGCGCGTTCTCGCTCTCTCGCTCTCTTGCACACTCTCTCTCTCTCTTGCACGCACTCTCTCTCGCGCGCGCTCTCTCGTGTGCGCCTTTGAAGTGAGTTTGCACCTGCTGTGCCCTCCCCAAGCCTCCCGACTCCCGAGGAGACCTTCAAAGCACAGCGGAGCTTTCCAGCCGGTGGAAATGGGGACCTTGGAGGTGGCGGGAGGTTGGCTTAAAGGGGGCGTAATTCTGAAGTGTGGCCTAGGGCGCAAAAAAGTGTTAATCCGGGCCTGGCTAGGGGATATGTCATAACAGTGTGGTATAATAGTTTGAGTATTGGATTATGACTCTAGAGCAGTGGATCCCAAACTTTTTTGGCCTACCGTCCCCTTTCCAGAAAAAATATTACTCAGCGCCCCCCTAGAAATTCTTTTTTAATGTTAATAGCAATTAAACAGAAAGATATATGTATTAATGCAGTGGTTCTCAACCTTTCTAATGCCGTGACCCCTAAATAAGGTTCCTCATGTTGTGGTGATCCCCAACCATATTTTTATTGCTACTTCATAAATAATTTTGCTACTCTTATGAATTCTAATGCATATATCTAATATGCAGGATGTATTTTCATTGTTACAAATTGAACATAAATAAAGCATAGTGATTAATCACAAAAATAATATGTTTGGGGGAGTATGGACAATGGATGATGGGATTTGTGGTACCTTCAACCAATTCAGCTCTGACTTCCACAGACCACTGAGATCCCACGAATTACAGAACTGGACCAAACTTGGCACATAGAACTCCCATGACCAACACAAAATAGGCTTGAGGAAAATAGACCTTGGCATTTGGGAGTTGCTGGGATATATAGTTCCCTGCCCTCAAAAAGCATTCTGAACTCATGAGAATTGCTGCACTACAGCAACCCAGTGATTTCAGCCATGCTTTCACCGCCCCGTTACAGTGATTCATTGCCCACCAAATGCACTGTGGCCATCACCGCCCCCCTGGATCACTCCAGCGCCCCCCAGGGGGCGGTAGCGCCCACTTTGGGAATGACGGCTCTAGACGCCAGGGTTCAAATCCATGCTTAGGGATCTTAGACAACTCACATTCTCTGAGCCTCAGAAGGATGGAAAGGCGAACTCTCTCTGAACAAATCTTTTGCCCACACAACCCTTGATAGCTTCAACATAGGGTTGCCATAAGCCAGTAATGGCATGAATGTACACAACAGCAACAAATAATGCTACAGGTTGGGCTTTAACACAGCCCATTAACTGCCAGCTGCAGAAAATCTTGTTGAAGGGTTTCAGGCCAGAATCACCGGGTTGTTGTGGGTTTTTTGGACTGTATGGCCATGTTCTAGAAGTATTCTCTCCTGATGTTTCGCCTGCATCTATGGCAGCAGATTCAGAGGTTTTCAGACCTCACAATCTCTGGGGATGCCTACCATAGATGCAGGTGAAACGTCAGGAGAGAATGCTTCTAGAGCATGGCCATGCAGCCTGAAAAACCAACAACAACTCTGCAGAAAATCTTGCCAATCGAAAGGTTGACAGTTCAAGCTCAGGTCAGGGCGAGTTCCCAGCCGTCAGCCCAGCTTCTGCCCACCTAGCAGATTGAAAACAGCAATGTGAGTAAATAAATAGGTACCACTTTAAAAGGCGCCCATAAGGACATGCCGACGATAAGGAGGTTGTCTACGGAAAACATAGCTCCTAGCACACCCCCCACCCTTGGCCAGAGTTGAGCACAGCCTCCTGATATCGTAGATGGAAAAAGATGGGGGAAAGCCTATACCTCTGTTTTATGTATTATCTGTCGTTGTCAATTGTATAACAGCATTGAATATTTGCCGTATATGTGTTCTGTAATCCACCCTGAGTCCCCTTGGGAGATAGAGTAGAATATAAATAAAGTATATTATTACAGTTGGGGTGGATAGTGTGTCATTCTCTTGATCTCTAACATTCCTCCCAGAGATCAGGTAAGGGGATTACAAAGTCTACTTCTACAATGCGGCGGCTAGACTTTTGGCTGGCGTTTTGAGGACCACTCATATAACACCTGTCTTTCAGGAGCTGCACTGGTTACCAGTGGAACACCGGATCACCTTCAAAGTGTTGGTTCTGACCTTTAAGGCCTTGAACGGTCTGGGGCCAGCGTACCTTAGGGACCGCCTTATCCCATATTGTCCCGCGAGGCCACTACGCTCAGAGGGGGGTCAACTATTAGAGGTGCCGGGCGTCAAAGTGTACCATCTGATGGCCACAAGGCGGAGGGCCTTTTCAATAATTGCTCCCATCCTATGGAATGCATTGCCTTCCGGAGTCCGTGTTCTGACGGACTTAATGGCATTCCGGAAGGCGTGCAAAACCCTCCTGTTTCGGCAGGCCTTCAGGTAGTACCGTTAAGATGGGTAGGCTCCTCGCCTTCCTGTGTCCTGCGTCCTGTTACCGATGCAGCCACTTATATCTGTGCCTTGGCCTGCACTGTACTGTGCTGATGTATTTTACTGTATTTTATTGTGTTTGAGTGTCTATGGTGTTTTTATTCTGTTTTTAATCTTGAATTTGCTGTAAGTCGCCCCGAGCCATCCGGGAGTGGCGACTCACAAATTTGAATAAATAAATAAATAATAAATAAATGCGCAGGAAGGCATTGTATAAGAAACTGGAAAAATGGCTCCACCTCTGGTGATCCCTTGTTTTTGTCTGTGAGGACACCTTCTTCTGCCACCAAAGCCTCAATGAACATTACTTGCCACTGTATATCACCCAAGAGGCATGCTAGTACTTTGACCTTCTGGGCTTAAGGAGAGAGCACACAACTCCACACACACCCCTGGCCTGGCCCTCGTTGCTGGAAGCGTTCTCAACAAAGAGCCCATGCATTAAGGTGGCATTAAGTAACTCTGAAGATATTCCTCCAATCTCCTCTGGTGATATTCACCACACTTCTTATTAAAAATAAGCAGACCCGGAAACCCATTTGCCCCAGTTATTCATCGTTCCTCCTTGGCCACATGTTCCTCGGCTATAATGATTTCTCTGCGTCCTGGCAGAGGGGGAAGGAGAAATAGGAGGGTATGATGGAAGGTTGACACTTCATGTTTTATTGATGGAGTCCTTTTTCCCCCCTGAAGGGTGTGGGCTGGGGGTGGGGAGGAGGAGGAGGCTGGAAATAAAGCATTAATATACAGTTCTAGTTGTAAATGGCATGAGATGGATTAGGAGCTGGCTGAAAATGTGTCAGAATGCAGGAAGAAAAATGAATCACCGCCTGAAGAAAAATGGGCATCTGCTGAAGGACATAAGGCCTGGTGGAAGCGAGGTACTCAAAGCTGGTGACACTTTAGGAAAGTCTGATGAGAATCACAGTTAAGTGTAGGATGGGAGTAGCTGACTGTAGAGGTGGAATAAGGTGTGAGTAAGGTGGGGTGGGTATGTTTTCACCTTCTTCTGTCTCTGGGCCCCCACAACTTAGGACAGTGTTTCTCAAACTGGGATCAGGAGTCGGGGGTGGGGGTGGGGTGTCGCAAGGGAATTTCAGAGGGGTCACCAAAGACTACCAGAAAACACATATTTCTGATGGTCTTAGGAACCCCTTTGGCTGAAGATCTCTCAGCCTGGAGATCTCTCAACCTGTCTTTCTCTTCCTTTTTGGAAACAGAGGCGAATCTCTCCACCAAAAGCCTGTGATTGGCTGGCCTTTCAGCCAAGGGGAGGGCTATTTCTGAGACTCCAAGCAGAGAGGGGAGAGTAGGTGTGCTCTCCCCTAAATCACTGTCAATTCCTCTCAAGCCCTCCATTATTTTCTGTTGGTCATGGGGGTTCTATGAGAAGTTTGGCCCAATTCTATTAGTGGGTTTCAAGGGGCTCTTTAAGTGTAAGTGAACTATAAATCACAGCAACTACAACTCCCAAATGCCAAGGTCTATTTCATCCAAACTCCACCACTGCTCACCATTGGGTATATTGAGTATTCATGCTAAGTTTGGTCCAGATCTATTATTGTTTGAGTCCACAGAGCTCTCTGGATGTAGTTGAACTACAACTTCAAAACTCAAGGCCACTATCTTCTCTTTCTTAATGGTTTCCATTTCTTTTCTTTACCAAACCCTTCCAGTATTTTCTGTTGTTCTGACTTTCTTTTTAATTATTGTATGGGAGTTTGGTGTGCCAAACCCTTCCAGTATTATCTGTTCAATTCCATCATTGGTGGAGTCCAGAACACACTTTGATTGTAGGTGAACTATAAATCCCATCAACTACAACTCCCAAACAACAAAATCAATCTCCGCCCCAACCCCACCAGTATTAAAATTTGGGCATATCAGGTGTTAGTGCCAAATTTGGTCCAGTGAATGAAAATACGCGTACATCCAGCATATCAGATATTTACATTATGATTCATAACAGTAGCAAAATTACAATTATGAAGTAGCAACGACAATAATTTTATGTTTGGGGGGTCACCACAACATGAGGAACTGTATTAAGGGGTCACTGCATTAGGAATGTTGAGAACCACTGACTTAGAAGAACACAACTGACTCCAGATTGCTTCTGTACTCATCCTTTTAGCTCTGGGGCGGTGTGTTGTAATTCCACAGTAAGATAGTGCATTTCAGGGGTAGGAATGGGATTCCCAGCTATCAGGAAAACATCCGTGCTCTCATCAACTCATGCTTGCATTTCGTAAACACCTTGGCTTCATATCTTTTAATATAGATGAATACAAAATTTTGCCACCCTAGTTGCTTTTGTGAAAAGATTTAATTTGTGATTTATATTAGGTAGATCTTTGCAGTAACAAACATTGAAGTACAGTAGAGTCTTGCTTATCCAATCTTCACTCATCTGACGTTCTATATTATCCAACGCAATCTGCCTCCCACCCGGATCCACCTCTGTTTCAACACATTGCAATGTTTTGGTTCTAAATTCGTAAATACAGTAATTACTACATAATGTTATTGTGTATTGAACTGCTTTATCTGTCCATTTATTGTAAAACATGATGTTTTGTGCTTAATTTGTAAAATCATAACATAATTTGACGTTTAATAGGATTTTCCTTAATCCCGCTTTAATATCCAACATTTTCGCTTATCCAACGTTCTGCCGGCCCGTTTATGTTGGATAAGTGAGACTTCTGTATATAGCTCTTAAAAATAATCAGGCTATTTCCTCATTCCTTTGAACCTCTCTTTTTCTCTAAATCCAATGTTTTCCTCTTTGGTTTCTGTAGAGCCACATGCTATTCTATTATGTATACATGCTTCACTGCAGAATACTGCAGACCAATCCCCTAGATCACTATTCAGCCATATGCACATGCAGCAGTGGGCTAGCTGAATGCACTATGTCTAAACAGTTTGCTGTGACAAAAATAATCACCGATCTAAAAGAGAAAGAAAACTGAATTCCCCCAGCCATTTAATGGTGGAGGAAGAAAATAATGCATCCCAGTTTTAAGAAAAGACAGGGGAGGAAGGAAAGAATGCATGCCTGAAATGCTATGTATCCTTGGCTAGGCATACATTCCACTGAACTCAGTGGAGCTTGCTTGTGACTAGGCATGCATATGAGGATTGTACTATTAGTTTTCTCACTCCCCAGACAGATCTAGTCAAAGTAGGCACATTTCCTATTGTATAAAGTATCGTAGCAATAAAGATGGAAAATAGGGTTGGGGCAATAACACATCCCTGTTTCACACCTGATTCCACCTTAAATTGGTCATTTTGGGAGCCATTGCTGTCCAAGACGGTTGCCATCATGTCATCATGGAGGAGCCACAGGATGTTCACAAATTTGTTAGGGCACCCGATTTTTTGGAGGATGGTCCAGAGAGCGCTGCAATTCACTGTCGAAAGCCTTTGCAAGGTCAATGAATGCCATGAACGGAGGTTGATTTTGTTCCCTACAGTTTTCTTGGACCTGTTGTGCAGTGAAGATCATGTCCACTGTTCCTCTGGAGGGACAGAAGCTGTTCTGGGATTCTGGGTGTCTTCTGAGACAGGTAGAAGGCGATTTGCAAGGATTCTTACAAGGATTTTCCCAGCAAAGGTTAGAAGGGAGATACCTCGATAGTTTCCGCTGTCTGTTCTTTCCCCTTTTTTTGGGGAAAAAATGCCCAATCACCACCTCCCAAAGCAGTTACAATACTCCCAACTCAAGAACGGGAAATGTAATGTTGGTGGACAGGAAAAGAAATTTCAAAATGGGTTAAGGCCAACCTCAAAAACTGTGGCATAGACACCAAGAACTGGGAAGCCCTGGCCTTTGAGCACTCTAACTGGAGGTCAGCTGTGACCAGCAGTGCTGCAGAATTTGAAGAGGCACAAATGGAGGGTGAAAGGGAAAAATGTGCCAAGAGGAAGGCACATCAAGCCAACCCTGACCAGGCCTTCCACTTGGAAACTGATGTCCTCACTGCGGGAGAACATGTGGTTCAAGAATATGGATCCACAGCCACCTACGGACCCACCACCAAAAAGACCATCACCTTGGAGGACCATCATCGTCGAGCTTCGAGGGATCGCCTAAGTAAGTAAGTAAGTAAGTAAGTAAGTAAGTAAGTAAGTAAGTAAGATATTGTTGCATGGTGCCCAGTTCATTGTCATGCTGAGATCCAGGGCTAGAAATTGCAGTGAAGATTATCTCCAATGTTCCTCTGGAGGGACGGAAGCTGTTCTGGGATTCTGGGTGTCTTCTGAGACAGGTAGAAGGCAATTTGCAAGGATTCTTACAAGAAGCCTTGGCCCTTGAGCACTCTAACTGGAGGTCAGCTGTGACCAGCAGTGCTGCAGAATTTGAAGAGGCACGAATGGAGGGTGAAAGGGAGAAATGTGCCAAAAGGAAGGCACATCAAGCCAACCCTGACCAGGCCTTCCACTTGGAAACTGATGTCCTCACTGTGGGAGAACATGTGGTTCAAGAATATGGATCCACAGCCACCCACGGACCCAGCGCCAAGATGACCATCACCTTGGAGGACCATCATCGTCGAGCTATGAGGGATCGCCTAAGTAAGTAAGTAAGATATTGTTGCATGGTGCCCAGTTCATTGTCATGTTGACATTGTCAGGGCTATAAATTGCTTCAAGTTAAACCGACTAGCCATCGTCGATCCTTTCTGTTTCCTTCAGCTCATTCTAAGCGCATCGCTTGCTTCCACAAGCTGCAGCCTGGACAATGTGCTTCGCTCCTAAATGTAGCAAGCTTTGAGTTGACTAAAATGCCTAGCTTCGCAGCAGGCTATATTGGCTCATCTCTTATTAAAGCTCTCAAGATGCATTACAAGGAAATGCTCATGCTTTATTAGAAAATTAAGCACAGAGCTTTAATTACTAGGAAAAGTATATTTAGATGCCATCAACTTACACGCATGCAGGCTTATAAATATGGAACACTGTTTCAGGGAATTTTTCAAGATACCTCATCAGCTCTTAGAAAAATATGCAAGAATATTAATTAGCACCTATCTGCCTTCTGGTGACAAACATTCTTTACGTAGAGTTTATTTGCTTTTTTTAGAATATAGTTTCAAATGGTATTTTCTTAGCCTATGCTATACTTGAGTCATTCACTGAAAGGCTTTCATGCTTGTATGAACTGTGAAGAGGGAAAGTAAAGCCTATGGACTTTTCTAGCCTAAGGGAAGTTTGTTAAAGGCACAGACATGGGTCACTCATGGGCAACATGCCTTTCTATGCAGGTTGGCTTGGAAACACGTGCCATTGATTTCAACTGAACATACTTCTGCTGCATTTGCAACTTTGCAACACAACCTAGGCATGTTTGCTCTGATGTAATCCCTAATGTGTTCAGCTAAGCTTTCTCCAGGGAATATATGGGGGGAAATGAGATATGCCATTACATGTGTGAATGTAATTAACCTACCTTTTCCTTTTATTGGTGCCAATGGGAGATTCCATTGAAATCATTGCTTTGTAGACTTTTGTAGGGATTGTGGTAAAATGGTACACTTTTCCAACTAACTTCCAGAACTCCATGCCTCCAGCTCCTTTTTACATATCTTCCCATGCAGATGGTAACTGCATTCACACAATTACTGTAGATACTCAAGTATATGCCAGGCTGAAAAAGCTTCCTTCTGCTTATACTCGAGTCAAGGTTATTTATTATTTTACTCTATTATTATTACATTTATTATTTTTCTCCATTTATTATTATTACATTTACATTATTTTACTCTATTATAGTTACTTTTATTACATTTATAATTTGCTCTATTTATTATTATTATTACAGTTATTTTGCATTATTTGTTATTGTTCCTGGTAGACACCGATTATCTAGATCCTGCACAGTCTGGCTTTAGGCTGGGACATGGTACTGAAACAACCCTGGTCGCCTTAGTAGATGATCTACGCTGGGAGCTAGACAGGGAGTGTGTGTCCCTGTTAGTTCTGCTGGACCTCTGGGATGCCTCGCAGAAATGGGACTTGGAGGTACTGCTCTGCATTGGCTCCAGTCTTTCCTGGAGGGTCAGTCTCAAAAAGTGTTACTGGGTAACACCTGTTCAACTCCACAACCGTTGTCTTGTGGAGTCTCTCAGGGTTGATTACTACCCCTGATGTTATTTAATATCTATATGAAGCCGCTGGGGGAGATCATCCGGAGTTTTGGAGTAAGGTGTTATATGTACATAGATGACGTCCAAATCTCCTTCCCACCTATCATTAAGGAGGCTGTTCAGACCTTGAACCAGTGCTTGGCTGCTGTGTCGGACTGGATGAGGGCTAACAAATTGAAATTGAATCCAGACAAGACAGAGGTCCTCCTGGTCAGTCGAAAGGCTGAACAGGGCATAGGGTTACAGCCTGTGTTGGATGGGGTTACACCCCCTGAAGATGCAGCTTGGGAGTGATCCTGGATTCATCACTGAGCTTGGAACCCCAGGTTTCGTTGGTTGCCGTGAGAGCTTTTGCACAGTTAAAGCTGGTACGCCAGCTGCGCCCGTACCTTGGGAAGTCTGATCTGGCCACGGTGGTCCATGCTCTGGTTACATCCCGAATAGACTGCAACGCACTCTATGTGCGGCTGCCTTTGAAGACTGTTCGGAAATTCCATCTAGTTCAACAGGCGGCAGCCAGATTACTCACCGGAGTACCATAGAGGAAGCATACCACCCCCCTGTTATGTCAGCTCCAGTGGCCCAGCTTACTTATCCAAAGGTATCTTGAAATTTACGCACAAATGGCTGAGTCAACAGAAAAGATAGAAAGTAGTCAAGAGGTAGGACATGGTGGGCCTTCTACAAATTCTCATAAACAGCCAAAGTTGAAAGGGCATCAGAGCAATAAATATAAATGTCTGTACGCAAACGCTAGAAGCCTTCGAACAAAAATAGGGAGTTGGAATGTTTGGCAAAAGAAAAAATATTGATATTATTGGCATAACAGAAACCTGGTGGACAGAGGAAAACAATTGGGACACAAAAATTCCAGGTTATAAACTGTACAGGAAAGACAGGAGAGGGACAAACGGTGGCGGTGTGGCTTTGTACATAAATGAAGAGCTAGAATCTCATGACTTAGAATTTCAAGAAAATTCTAACTCACCTACAGAAACATTGTGGGTAAAATCCCAGGACAAAAAACTAATCTAGCATTAGGGATCTGTTATCGCCTCCCAACCAAACTCCAGAGGCAGACTGCTATCTGGAAAATGAAATTAAACAGGCCTCAAAAAGCAATAAATTAGTCATAATGGGGGACTTCAACTATCCCCGAATAGATTGGCTAAATTCTTGTTCTACGCATGAAAGAGAGACAAGGTTCCTCGACATGCTAGCTGATTATTCCCTTGAGCAGATGGTCATAGAACCAACCAGGGGAAAGGGGATCCTGGACTTGGTGCTAACTAATGAACAAGATCTCGTTCAAGATGTCCTTGTAACTGAGCCCATAGGTACCAGTGACCATAACACAATAACCTTCAACTTAAGTTTGGATAGCAAACTGTCAGTGAAAACTAACACAGAGACCTTAAATTTTCACAAAGGGAATTTCACCAAAATGAGAAAAATAGTAAAGAACAAACTAAAAGGAACAGTAAAAAAAATCAAATCCTCCAGAATGCTTGGAAACTGTTTAAAAATACTTTAAAACAAGCCGAACTAAAATGCATTCCTAAAATAAGAAAGAGGCCGGGAAAGTCCAAGAGGACATCGGTATGGCTTACAAATGAAGTAAAAGATGTGATTGGAAAGAAGAAAAACTCATTTAAGAAATGGAAGGCTCTTCCTACTGAGGAGAACAGAAAGGAACACAAGCTCTGGCAAACTAAATGCAAAGCAACCGTCAGGAAAGCCAAGAGAGATTTTGAGGCACATATAGCTAAGAATATTAAAAAATAGCAAAAACTTCTTTTTTAAATACATCAGAAGTAGAAACCCAACTAGAAAAGCAGTTGGGCCACTTGACGAAAATGGTAAGAAAGAGACAATAAGTGAAGACAAGGAGATTGCTGAGCGGCTAAACGACTTCTTTGCCTCCGTTTTCACACAGGAGGACAGACAACATATGCCTGCAGCTGAGTCAGTTTTTTCAGGGAGGGAATTAAATGAATTAAACCAGATAGAGATAAACAAGGAAGATGTTCTCACATGCCTTACTAAACTAAATGTCAACAAATCACCAGGGCCAGATGGCATCCACCCCAGAGTTCTTAAGGAACTCAAGTGTGAAATTGCTGAAATTCTAGCCAAAATATATAACCTTTCTCTAAGATCAGGCACTGTACCCGAGGACTGGAGGGAGGCAAATATAACACCGATCTTCAAGAAAGGATCCAGGGGTGATCCAGGAAATTATAGGCCAGTTAGTCTAACCTCAGTTCCAGGCAAAGTGATGGAAACCATTATTAAAGAAAAATTACTAAGCACATAGAAGAACAGGCATTGCTGAAGGAAAATCAACATGGTTTCTGCAAAGGCAAATCATGTCTTACTAACTTGATAGAATTCTTTGAGGGTGTAAATAAACACATACATAAAGGGGGACCCAGTCGATATTGTTTACCTTGACTTTCAAAAGGCTTTTGACAAAGTCCCTCACCAAAGGCTCCTAAATAAGCTCTTCAGCCATGGAATCAGGGGACAGGTCTTGTCCTGGATTGGAACCTGGCTAAACTGTAGGAAACAAAGGGTGGTAATAAATGGACACTTCTCTGGATGGAAAGAGGTGAGAAGTGGCGTACCCCAAGGTTCAGTTTTGGGTCCGTTACTTTTTAATTTATTCATTAATGACCTGGATGTAGGAGTGAATTCTGAGGTAGCAAAGTTTGCAGATGACACTAAATTGTTCAGGGTAGTTAAAAATGAAACTGATTGTAAAGAGCTCCAGAAAGATCTCTTGAAATTGAGTGAATGGGCAACAAAGTGGCAAATGCATTTTAACCTAAACAAGTGTAAAGTCATGCACATCGGGGCAAAGAACCCCAACTACACCTACAAATTGATGGGGTCAAAGCCTTCCGAGACAAACCAGGAAAGGGATCTTGGGGTTTTGGTGGACAGCTCAATGAAGATGTCAACCCAGTGCGCTGCAGCAGTGAAAAAAGCAAATTCTATGCTTGGCATGATCAGGAAGGGAATCGAAAATAGGTCGGCAAATGTTGTATTGCCTCTCTACAAATCTATGGTAAGGCCACATTTGGAGTACTGTGTACAATTCTGGTTTCCGCACCTTAAGAAGGATATAACGGAACTGGAAAAGGTACAGAAAAGGGCAACAAAAATGATCCAAGGGATGGAGCAGCTCCCTTATAAAATCAGGTTGCAACGCCTTGGTCTTTTCAGCCTTGAAAGACGGCATTTAAGAGGTGACTTGATCGAAGTGTATAAAATCATGCATGGGATAGAAAAGGTGAATAAAGAAAAACTATTTTCTCTGTCACACAACACTAGGACTAGGGGCACTCCCTAAAGCTCCAAGGTAGGAAAGTTAGGACTAATAAAGGGAAATATTTCTTCACCCAGAGGGTCATTGGGTTATGGAACTCACTTCCAGAGGAGGTTGTGACAGCTGTCAGCCTGGACAGCTTCAAGGCAGGATTAGACAGATTCATGGATACCAAGGGAATCAGTAGCTACTGAAATGGACATCCAAGTGCCACCTCTGTGTTGATGGAGGCAGGCAGGATTTTCCCGGTACTGGTTGTGGGGGTCGGGAGCAGGTGAGGGTTTTGCCCTCCTTTCTGCTAGAGATCCCTGTGTACAACTAGTGGGCCACTGTGTGACACAGAATGCTGGACTAGATGGGCTGAGGCCCGATTCAGCATGGCTCTTCTTATGTTCTTATGTTCTTATGTTCTTATCTCCCTCTACGTTCCACCTCGTAGTCTAAGATCTGCTGGGGAGGCCCTGTTCTTGGTCCCACCAGCTTTGCAAACACGTCTGGTGGGGACGAGGGATAGGGCCTTCTCGGTGGTGACCCCCTGGTTGTGGAATTCACTCCCCAGCGAGATTAGATCGGCATCCTCCCTCCTTCAGAATAAAACTAAAATCGTGGTTTTGGAACCAGGCTTTTGGCTAGTGGGCGCAGCAGCATTTCGAACATGGAACTGGACCTGACGACTGTTACGATAATGGGAAATGGCTATGTGATTATGCAATTAGGTGATTATATAATTAATTGTTACTGTTTTTAACTTTTAACTATTTATGATTTTATATTGGTGTTTATTGATATTGTGGCATCGAATTCCTGCCTGTGTTAGCCGCTCTGTGTCCCCCTCCGGAGGTGAGAAGGTCGGGGTAAAAATGCTGTAAATAAATAAATACATAAATACATAAATATGAGAAGGTATGTGTTGTTTGATGGAAGCCAGCATGGTATAGTGGTTTGAGCATTGGACTGCGGTTCTGGAGACCAGGTTTTAAATCCCTCCTCAGCCATGGAAACCCACTTGGACAGGTCACACTCTCTCAGCCTCAGTGGAAGGCAGTTGCAAACCTCTTCTGAACAAATCTTGCCAAGGAGATTCTGCAATAGAGTTGTCTTAGGGCTGCTATAGGTCAGAAATAGTGGGCTATTTAAGCCATTTATTTTCAGTAGAAGTGTTGGAGTAACCATTACGCTGAATCTAGGTTATCCTTCTGTAGAGTGTGATCAGTCACGAGCTTTCAGCACAGCATTCTGCCAGTAAGCTGCCTTTCACGTGGCATCCTGTCCTCTGTTGTTTCTGTGGCTCTGGTTTGGCAAAGCGATGCCTGGCTCTCTGTAACTGATGAAACATGTGGGAAACTTCTTCCCAAAGTCTGGGCAAAGATGCGTATTAATGGGAGAGTTTTGCCTTTTGAGAAGAACTGACAAAAGCCCATTTGTTTCATGTTAAGACAAACACACACACAGACAAGAGGCAAGTTTGGAAAAGTCAACTTTGGGAAGTGAAAATTGGGGGAGTTTGGGCTATGCTCCTTCAAAGAATTTAGCAGGGTGTGAGGAGGGCAAAAGCCCCCACCAAGTCTTCCTCTTCAGAGACTTTTGCCCCCAGGATGAAACCTTCAGCTGTGGCTGAACGGTTTTGCTCCCTGCCACTTCCTCTCTCCAGCTCCCCGGCTGCATCCTTTGCTGCATCCGGGCCAGGAGGTGAACTTCCTGGTTGCTGTAGAAACAGAGATGAAGGCCAGATTTAAACAAAGCCAACCCCAAAGTGCCTCTTTGTCTCTTGGTGGCTGTGTAAGCGCCATGGTCCAAGCAGTCCCCCTTCCCCCATGCTTGTGTATGTGTGTGTGTGTCCATGCACATGCGTGCCAGTGTGGGTGTGCGAAGAGCCAGAAGGAATCTCCGCACCAGGGGCTGACAGTTGCAAGTGGATGCCTAAGGCAAATATAATCCTGCCAGCAGCTGTATATTATGAAGCAGTAATAAATACACTGTTAATAAATAAATAAATATGATGTGCAATCTCCCATCCCCAATTTTTCTCCCTTTAAAAAAAAATATTAATAGAGGGGAATGAGATGAGGCTCTTTGTTTGCATGTGTTTTCCTGGAAAATGCATGCTAACATTATATGCTGCATGCACAAGCTGGAATGAGTCCAGAGAAGGGCAACCAAAGTGGTCAAAGGTCTGGAAGCCAAGCCCTATAAGTATGTTTAGCCTGGATATGTTTAGCCTGAAGAAAAGAAGGCTGAGAGAGGACAAGATCCTCATGTTTGAATATTTGAAAGGATGTCACATTGAGGAGAGGGCAAGCTTGCTTTCTGCTTCTCCAGAGATGAGGACACAAAGCAATAGACTTAAACTTATATGTTTTTAATGGTTTTTATACAGATTTGATTATTGTTTAAAATGTTTTAATTGTATGTTGTAGATTGTTGTGGCATCGAATTGCTGCCGGGTTGCAAGCTGTCTTGAGTCACCTTCGGGCTTGAGAAAGGTAGGATAGAAATATCGTAAATAAATAAACTATAAGGTAACAGCGCTCCTTGCAGTCATGCCGGCTACATGGCCTTGGAGGTGTCTACGTTCAACGCCGACTCTTTGGTTTAGAAGTGGAGATGAGCATCAACCCCCAGAGTCAGACATGACTGGACTTAATTTACCTAAACTATAAGAAAAGAGATCCTATCTAACTTCATGATAGTAAGAGCTGCTCAGCAGTGAAATATGCTGCCTCAGAGAGTGGTGGGATCTCCTTCTCTGGAGGTTTCAAAACAAAAACTAGATGGTCGTCAGTTGGGAGAGCTTTGACTATGTGTTCCTGCATGGCAGGGGATTGGATACGATGGCTCTTGTGGCTGTCATCTAGTTCCAACCAGTGACTGGGTCTAAAAATATTGGTTGCCAGGAGACAAAGGGGGCCCATCCACAACTATAAGACTAGCATTAAATTTTTTAAAAGAAATAGTAAAGATCTGAGCTCATATAACAAACTAGCTATACCCGGCACGCGTTGCTGTGCCCTTTTTAGGAGATGCGAGAAAGTCCAATCATCCACGGTGTGCCCTCCTCTAAACTGCAGTTGGATGGAGTGTGGGTCATGGGGGGCATGGTGTGCCAAGTTGGGTCTTTATTGGTCTTGGTTCTGGGCCACAGTGCTCTGTGGGGAATGATGGGTTTTGAATTACTACAAATCCCATTTTCCATGGTGGTACCTCAAGTCCCATCATGCACGGTCAGGGCTCTGTGTGCCAAGGTAGGTTACTGTAAATTCAGGCCATACACAATGTTCCATGAGCTGAGGCCTAGTTAGGAACAGCAAGTTAATGAAGCCTTACTGTCAATTCAGGCCATACACAATGTCCAATGAGCTGAGGCCTAGACGGGAGAATCAAGTTAATGAAGTCTTACTGTCAATTCAGAGCGTAAACAGCTTCCCAGTAAGTGAGGGCTAGTTAGGGAAATCAAGTTAATGAAGCCTTACTGTCAATTCAGGCCATACACAATGTCCCATGAGCTGAGGCCTAGTCGGGAGAATCAAGTTAACAAGTCTTACTGTCAATTTAAGTGAGGGCAGTAAGTGAGGGCTAGGGAAATCAAGTTAATGAAGTCTTACTGTCAATTTAGAGCATAAACAGCTTCCCAGTAAGTGAGGGCTAGTTAGGGAAATCAAGTTAATGAAGTCTTACTGTCAATTCAGAGCGTAAATAGCTTCCCAGTAAGTGAGGGCTAGTTAGGGAAATCAAGTTAATGAAGCCTTACTGTCAATTTTGGGCGTGGTCTGTGATTTTTTGGGGTGTAAATTTTTGGTTGGAAGTGATTTGGGTGTTTGTGTTGGGGATTGGCTCAGGCCTTTTCCTTATTCTGTTTTGGCAGTTTATTATGGATCGGAATTTTCATGTTGGCTGGCCAGTGCAGCAGTTATGCAAATCCGCCCTTATTGGCAGCCAATCATGTTGTTCAGAATGTAGAGGCTGGGTGAGTCTTTGGCTGCCCCGGAGGATGCTGGTAAATGTAGTTTTATTTTTACTCTTTGTTTTGGGGGCCTTTTAGGTTTTGGGGGGGAAAGTTTCTTTGCTACAAACGTACCTTGCTTGAGGCCTATTTCTGTTGGCAAGTATTGTGTTTCTGCGTTGTATGGTTTCTTTGTTTGAGGTATACATCACATGATGTGAACCCATTTATATAATAGATGCATCGGCCTCACATACCTGAGTCAGAATTATTTCTTATGGAGTCATTTATTATATTATTAAATATGAGGGTTATGCAGAAAGTCAGGTTACAAGTCACGTTGCTCTCGCAGGGAATTTTCTCAGAAGGGGAAGCGAACGAGCAGTGCCAGTCATCAGTAGCTCGAGGTCATCTACTGGCATTGTGGTGAAGGTTAGAGATGAGTGTCCTCTTTCCGTTTCCCTCCAAGTGCGAAATTCACGCTGTAATACGCTACCTAAATGCTAAGGGCATGAACGCTGCTGCAATTCATCGCAAAACCGTTTCAGTTTATGGAGAGGACATAATGTCAAGACAGCATGTGACAAAATGGGTACAGAATATATTGTGAGACCATGAAGAAACTTCACAGAGCCATCCAAAACAAACGTTGTGGGATGCTGACAGCGGGAATCTGTCTCCTTCATGGCAATGCGCATCCGCACACCGCTCATGCAACACAAGAGTTGTTGACTTCATTTGGTTGGGATGTTTTAAGCCACCCCTCTCACAACCCTCATCTTGCACCCAGTGACTATCATCTGTTCACTAAATTGAAGGAACACCTGGGTGGAAAACACTTTTCCGATGATGAGGAGATGAAAATCAAAGTGACGAACTGGCTGGAAAAGGCGGAGGGAAACGTCTATGACACAAGCATCAAAAACTCATCCCACAGATGACAAAAAGTATTGAACTGAATGGTGATTATATGGAAAAATAATGCAATGCCTATGCTACAATCCATGTAAGTTTTATTAAATTACAGTCATTCTTTGTATTTTAAAAAAATTATAACCTTACTTTCCGGACAAGCCTCGTATAAAGTATCCTCAAAATTATGTTATTATTATTTTATTAAAATAGTAATACAATGTAAATTTTAGTTGCATGCAGTAATAATATTGGAACTTTTGTTATATTTTCAAGCTACTAAAAAGTAATCAATATTTTTAACATATTGTCTAATGTTTAAGGGCAAGCTGACCCTCCTGGCTAGTCCACCACGGATTCCAGCTTTGTGATTCTATCTATGATTCTGTAAATAGTATTTTTTATTTATGATTCTATTTATGATTCTGTAAATAATATTTTTTCAGTGGCATTTTATGCATTCCTAACTACTGATATAATGTGTATTATTTATGTTTAGAATATAGCATGGTTATGTTTCATACGGGTTAAGGTGCCCCTGGATAAGTGATACAGCATTCATGGCTCTCTTTCTCCTATCTTTGCCTAGACATCAATACCCAGGGATTTTGCTGCTTAATGGGCAGTTGCACTCAGATGTAGCTCCACATATACTACCAACGATGTATTATGGTTAGCTGCTGGCTTAGGAGGAATCTGATCCTGACCTTAAAAATGGCTATTCTCGAACAACAACAAAACAAAGCAAAAAAAAACTTCTAAGGGAGATGGCAGCATGAAGGCACTAGTTACCATATAACAAATGTTTACTACTATCACCTGTGGAAAATCAAATTTAATGACAGATATTCATCAGCTTTCCAAAGCCAGAATATTTGATTTGGTTTGTGGTCAGTATGACTAAGTTATTTACATTATTTAAGCTTTAACGCCATTGTCACGGTCTATAGACGGCGTACTTCTTGGTTTCCATTTCTATCTGACCTCATTGCTAAAGCTTTTCTCTCTCTTCACCCATACATAATATATGTACCTACCCACCTCAGATATCATTCCATGTATTTTGATGACATGAGGTGCATCTACACCAAGGGTGGGCAATTACCGGCCCTCCAGGTGTTTTGGACTTCAACTCCCAGAAATCCTAGCCAGTTTACCAGCTCTTAGGATTTCTGGGAGTTGAAGTCCAAAACACCTGGAGGGCCGGTAATTGCCCACCCCTGATCTACACTGTAGAAGTAATGCTGTTTGACACCTCATTAATTGCCATGGCTCATTGCTATGAAGTCATGGGAGTTGCAGTTTTACAAGGTCTTTAGCCTTCCCTACCAAAGAGCCCATAGGTACCAGTGACCACAACACAATAACCTTCAACTTAAGTTTGGATAGCAAACTGTCAGTGAAAACTAACACAGAGACCTTAAATTTTCACAAAGGGAATTTCACCAAAATGAGAAAAATAGTAAAGAACAAACTAAAAGGAACAGTAAAAAAATCAAATCCCTCCAAAATGCTTGGAAACTGTTTAAAAATACTTTAAAACAAGCCGAACTAAAATGCATTCCTAAAACAAGAAAGAGGCCGGGAAAGTCCAAGAGGACATCAGTATGGCTTACAAATGAAGTAAAAGATGTGATTGGAAAGAAGAAAAACTCATTTAAGAAATGGAAGGCTCTTCCTACTGAGGAGAACAGAAAGGAACACAAGCTCTGGCAAACTAAATGCAAAGCAACCGTCAGGAAAGCCAAGAGAGATTTTGAGGCACATATAGCTAAGAATATTAAAAAAAATAGCAAAAACTTCTTTAAGTACATCAGAAGTAGAAACCCAACTAGAAAAGCAGTTGGGCCACTTGACGAAAATGGTAAGAAAGGGACAATAAGTGAAGACAAGGAGATTGCTGAGCGGCTAAACGATTTCTTGCCTCCGTTTTCACACAGGAGGACAGACAACATATGCCTGCAGCTGAGTCAGTTTTTTCAGGGAGGGAATTAAATGAATTAAACCAGATAGAGATAAACAAGGAAGATGTTCTCACATGCCTTACTAAACTAAATGTCAATAAATCACCAGGGCCAGATGGCATCCACCCCAGAGTTCTTAAGGAACTCAAGTGTGAAATTGCTGAAATTCTGGCCAAAATATATAACCTTTCTCTAAGATCAGGCACTGTACCCGAGGACTGGAGGGAGGCAAATGTAACTCCGATCTTCAAGAAAGGATCCAGGGGTGATCCAGGAAATTATAGGCCAGTTAGTCTAACCTCAGTTCCAGGCAAAGTGATGGAAACCATTATTAAAAAAAAAATTACTAAGCACATAGAAGAACAGGCATTGCTGAAGGAAAATCAACATGGTTTCTGCAAAGGCAAATCATGTCTTACTAACTTGATAGAATTCTTTGAGGGTGTAAATAAACACATAGATAAAGGGGACCCAGTCGATATTGTTTACCTTGACTTTCAAAAGGCTTTTGACAAAGTCCCTCACCAAAGGCTCCTAAATAAGCTCTCCAGCCATGGAATCAGGGACAGGTCTTGTCCTGGATTGGAACCTGGCTAAACTGTAGGAAACAAGGGGTGGTAATAAATGGACACTTCTCTGGATGGAAAGAGGTGAGAAGTGGCGTACCCCAAGGTTCAGTTTTGGGTCCGTTACTTTTTAATTTATTCATTAATGACCTGGATGTAGGAGTGAATTCTGAGGTAGCAAAGTTTGCAGACGACACTAAATTGTTCAGGGTAGTTAAAAATGAAACTGATTGTCAAGAGCTCCAGAAAGATCTCTCGAAATTGAGTGAATGGGCAACAAAGTGGCAAATGCATTTTAACCTAAACAAGTGTAAAGTCATGCACATGGGGGCAAAGAACCCCAACTACACCTACCAATTGATGGGGTCAAAGCTTCGAGACAAACCAGGAAAGGGATCTTGGGGTTTTGGTGGACAGCTCAATGAAGATGTCAACCCAGTGCGCAGCAGCAGCGAAAAAAAGCAAATTCTATGCTTGGCATGATCAGGAAGGGAATCGAAAATAGGTCGGCAAATGTTGTATTGCCTCTCTACAAATCTATGGTAAGGCCACATTTGGAGTACTGTGTACAATTCTGGTCACCGCACCTTAAGAAGGATATAACGGAACTGGAAAAGGTACAAAGAAGGGCAACAAAAATGATCCAAGGGATGGAGCAGCTCCCTTATGAAATCAGGTTGCAACGCCTTGGTCTTTTCAGCCTTGAAAGACGGCGTTTAAGAAATGACTTGATCGAAGTGTATAAAATCATGCATGGGATAGAAAAGGTGAATAAAGAAAAAATATTTTCTCTGTCACCCAACACTAGGACTAGGGGGCACTCCCTGAAGCTCCAAGGTAGGAAAGTTAGGACTAATAAAGGGAAATATTTCTTCACCCAGAGGGTCATTGGGTTATGGAACTCGCTTCCAGAGGAGGTTGTGACATCTGTCAGCCTGGACAGCTTCAAGGCAGGATTAGACGGATTCATGGATACCAAGGGAATCAGTAGTTACTGAAATGGACATCCAAGTGCCACCTCTGTGTTGATGGAGGCAGGCAGGATGTTTCCCGGTACTGGTTGTGGGGGTCGGGAGCAGGTGAGGGTTTTGCCCTCCTTTCTGCTAGAGATCCCTGTGTACAACTAGTGGGCCACTGTGTGACACAGAATGCTGGACTAGATGGGCTGAGGCCCGATTCAGCATGGCTCTTCTTATGTTCTTATGTTCTTATGCTAGAACCTCACCAAACTCTGAATCCCAGGATTCCATAGCAATGAGCCATGCCAATTAAAACAGTGTCAAACTGCATTAATTCTACAGTGTAGATGCACCCATGAAAACTTTGTCAAGCTAAATGGGTTCAACTTGTGTGCAGTTTTTGTTGAAAAGGATTAAAGTGGCTACATAACCCACTTACACCAGTGTGCCATTGGTACAAAGGTAGCACTCTTATCAGAGCAGCTGGTAGTGAATTACAGTCTGGGTTCTAGTCTGAACTGTAAAAGGCTTATCCCTTTGAAGGCGTCTGGTTCAGCACTTTGGTAGTTCCTTTGAAGTTCAGGGTAATACTGTGAGTATGTAGATTCTTTTTCCCACTAATATGGAAGGCACCAGCCACGACTTAATCCTGTATTCACCCAGATTTGAGAATAGGATTGCATTACTAATCAGATTTCAGTTCTATACGCTTCCTACTCCTCCTATGTTTACATAGCAACAAGAGGAGAGTGAGTTTGGAAGAGTAGCATTCTGTAAGCTCTTCATCAACACAACGACATAGTCTGTATGTGTGTTCCTCCCTTAAGTATATCAGGTTCTATCCTGAATTGCCTTGCCCTTCTAGGAAATCAGCTATGGGAATCATTGCATTTCAAGGGCTTGTCTATGCAGAATTGTTTGTGCTTTCCTTTTTTGGAATTCACATGATGCACACCTTGCTCTGATCCTTCCGGCTACACTTATAACATCTGCAGATTTATTTTGTCCACCTTGAAGTATAATAGATAAAAAATAAACATTGCTTGCTCTGTTCCCTTTTTTATGTGCAGTTCTCCAGTGGGAGTGTGACTCCAATTTGGGTGTCCCCTGTTTTTCTGACTCCTCTCTCCTTTACTTTCCCCACTGTTCTGCCAGTCACGTGTCTGTAAGTACCATGTCAAGCTAAACAGGGGGATGGATCAAAATATTATCAGTCCATGGCTGAAATCATACATGCATAAAATGACACACTCCGTTGATACCTGAAACTACAGATAATAGTGAACCTTATATTTTAACTACACCTTAAAGCCTCTGTATCCATGGGGAATATATTCCAAGGCCCCTTGTGGATAACTGAAACAGCAGATAATTACAAACCCCATATTTTAACTATACAGTATGACCCCTGTATCCATGGTGGATATGTTCCAAGGCTCCATTGATACTTGAAATTTCAGATAATAGCGAACTCTATATTTTGATTATGCAGGAAGGGCCCACATATCCCTTGTATTTGGGCATAGATTAGCACTGGAGAACTAGAGGGTCTCACAGATGCTTCCATTTGTGGATCTATCTAGGACCTCCAGTGCTATTGTGTGGTATGCTTGGACCAGAAGAATATCATAGACTTGTACTGGAGGACCTAGTCAAACCATAGACCCAGGGGACTGATATTCTTTGGGGTGTGGGGAAGTGAAACCGTCAATATCAATTGTATCCTGAGTACCCTGTGTTCAATATTTTGAAGTAGAAATTGCCTATCTACTCTCCCTTAAAAATACCTTTTAGTTAAAACATGCACTCAAGAGACAAAAACAAAGTAATCTTCTTTTAAAAAAATAACATCTCAGGTTTACTAACAAACTTCTTGTATATATTCAGCATACTAGTCCATAGTCCAATGTTATTAAGCATATAGATATAGTCCAAACTGTATAACTGTACTCATTGAAGTTGTTGTAGGTTTTTTGGGCTATATGGCCGTGGTCTACAAGCATTCATGAGGATGCCTGCCTTAGATGCAAGTGAAATGTCAGGAGAGGATGCTTTCAGAACATGGCCATATAGCTCGAGAAACCTACAACAACCCAGTGATTCCGGCCATGAATTCCTTTGACAATACATTGTACTCACTGAAGTCTGAAAGGAGACACACTACATCCACCTCCATTGAGGTCTGATGCAAACTGTATAACAAGACTTGACTACTGCAACGCTCTCTACATTGGCCTGCCTTTGACGATGATCCGGAAACTCAAGCTAGTGCAGAATGCTGCAGCCCAGCTACTCGCGGGGGAGCCCGTGAGTTGTCGTATCACCCTGGTCCTGCAGGGTCTGCACTGGCTACCAATTGAGTACCGGATCACTTTCAAAGTATTAGTCTTAACTTTTAAAGCCTTATATGGTCTCGGGCCAGTGTACTTGAGGGATCACCTGTCCCCATATAGTCCCTTAGGATCACTGCGATCAAAAGATCAGAATCTCTTAGATCAGGGGTGCTCATTAGGTATCTCGGGAGCTACTAGTAGATCTTCGGCCCTCTTCCAGATGATCTTCGGGCCTCACCAGCCTGTCATGCGCGCGCACACCCTGCGCACACGCACACTCCTGCTGCTGGCTTCCGCTCTCACTGTGCTTCTTTTGCCTGTGGGGCATTGCAGGAAGAAGGAAGCATGAGGCGGGGCCTCTGGAGGGAGCGCCCTGCCTCTCTCTCGTCCAGAAGCAGCTGTGCATCCTCCGTTGCCGGCGAAACAGGCAGGGCGGAGCGCTCCCTCTGGACGCCCCACCTTGTGCTTTCTCCTTCCTGCAATGCCCTGCAGGCGGAAAAAGCGCTGCGCGCGCGGAAATCAGCAGCAGGAGCACGAGCGGTGGTAATGTGTATGGTTTTATTGTTTTATTGTTGTGCTGAAATTCTGTAAACCGCCCTGAGCCTCTGGGAGTGGCGGTATACAATTGAATAAATTAAAAAAATTGGAGTCTTGTGTCTGAAGCCCCTCCCACACCAAAGACGTACAGTCAAACTGGCAAACCAAAATGTACATACAATATAAGTTAGCAATTATATACATTTACAAGCCTCAGTGGAGGCTTGGAAGGTTGCTATTTCCAACAACATACACATCAGTTGCATTTATGAATGTGTAACTCACTAGCAGGATGGTGTCCTGTAACAGTTTGCTATGGATTCATGCATATACATACTCTCTCCCTCCTGACTATGATAGAGAGTACAGTGGATTGAAGAGAATGTTGCTTTCAAGCCAAATTCTGAACCTCAGAGCTACTGTCTGCAAAGAGGTAATCTCTACAAAATAATCACCACTTCTGAAGGTGCACATCTACACTACTAATTTAGACAAAGTATGAGGCTGGTGTTTGAAGACAGAAAAGGGAACGTTTTTGCACTGTTTCTTACATGGTATCACTGTGCCATAAATTTTGTAAATGCATACTCATAAATATGGAACAATATATATTAGGGAGTAGGGTTGACTGAGAGATGGCTCATTTTCCATCTTTGTACAGTATTAATGTACTTTTTAATGCAGAGACCTGCAATATCTTGAGTAGAGCAATAAAATTCCCTACAAAGCGGCTTGGCCCAAATCGATCTATTTCAGTGCTGTCCAACTTCTACTGGACCTAGGGCCGGACTTCCAGTCACTGATGACCTGGGGGGCCGCTCCGCCCCGTCCCCGGCCCCACCCCCAGCCACGCCCCGGCCACACCCCTGGCCACGCCCCCTAAAGTGTCACGCCAGCCTTAGAAGCGGCAATTTCGCTTCTGAGGTTGGCGTGACCCTTTAGGAGGGAGAGCAAAGCCAAGGGGAGCCCTCCATGGCTTCACCCCTCCTAAAGTGTCACACCAGCCTCCTCCTCTGTTCTGCCTCTCCCAGCAGCGCACCAATCGGTGCGCCGGGAGGAGAGGCAGAACGGAGGAGGCGGGCCTAAAGAGAAGGAAGGCAAGCGCTTTCCTTCCTCCTCTTTAGGCACGGCGCCTGATCGGCGCGCTGCTGGGAGGCAGAACAGAGGAACTAAAGGAGGAAGGCGGCGCTTCCCTTCCTCCTCTTTAGGCACGGCTTCTCCGTTCTGCCTCTCCCACCGGCGCCCTGATCGGTGTGCCGGTGGGAGAGGCAGAACGGAGAAGCCGTGCCTAAAGAGGAGGAAGGCAAGCACTCGCCTTCTGTAGTAGACGTGTAGCGAAGTTGGTCCACGGAGCTAAGTTGGCTAGTGGCCACCAAGTCTTGTCTTGTATCTTGTACCCTGCTTTGTTCCTGAATCCGCATTGCTGTGCGGAGCTTTGCCAAGCCTTTTGGATTATTCACCAAGCTGCTTTTGGACAATTGATTGCTTACAGCTTTTGGATTGCTTTTGCTATTTTTATGGACAATATTCCTTTTGAACTGTTTCTATATATTCAATAAAGTAGTTAGCCTTCAGTCCGTCTCTGTGTGTGTGCTTTAGGGGCCGGTCAAGTCCGTGCATCGTGACAGTTGGCCGAAGTACTCCAAGAACCCCTTTCTCACATCACGGGACGCCGCAAGAAGCGCCAACGAACGTGGCCGCCATGACTCGGCCGTCGGATGCCCAAGTGGCCGAGATGCAGCAAGAACTGGGGGAGCTGCGTACCAGGGCCGGGCGGCACCCCGGGGTGTCCGTGCCTGCACGATTCGGAGGCAATCCGGCTCAAGTCGAAGTGTTTCTCGGCCAAGTGGACATGTACCTGGAGCTGCGGCCCAATGAGTTTGCCTACAACAATGCGACGCAGGAATCCATCAAAGAGACTCCTTTCTTTGCTAACTATGGACACCATCCTCGGTTCTACCCTCCGGTAGACCCGTCTGGGGAAGTGCCGGCGGCAGAAGATTGGCTTCGGGAGCTCACAGCGCTTCAGGATTTGCTACGTACTCAATTGGACCAGGCTAAGGCAGATTACAAGCGGATGGCTGAACGGCAGCGCCAGGAGGGCCCTGAGATCCTGGTGGGGGATAAAGTTTGGCTGTCTACCAAGAACCTGCCCACGCAGAGGCCTAGCCGCAAGTTGGATGCGAGATTTTTGGGCCCTTACAAAGTGTTGGAGAAGGTGGGGCCTGTTGCTTTCAAACTACAACTCCCTGCGGACATGAAGCTCCACTCTGTGTTTCACCGTTCTTTGCTCCGCCCGGCGAAAGGGGTGCGGCCTGATGTGACGCAGCCGCCCCCTCCCCCGGTGATGCGTGACGTCGAGGAGGAGTTCAAGGTGCAGGACATCCTGGATGCCCGCATCAGATACCGGACGCTGGAGTATTTGATTGACTGGAAAGGTTTTGGGCCGGAAGAGCGTTCCTGGACCCCAGCTCGAGATGTTCACGCCCCGGACATTGTTGCCCGGTTTCACCGCAAGTACCCTGACAAACCCAAGCCTCGAGGGAGGCCTCGGAGGGGCCCTGGGGGGGGGGGATAGTGTAGCACAGCAGTTCTCGTTTGTGCCTGGGGGCCAGGGAACAGGACCGGGGGTTCCATTAGCAGTAGGGCCTGCAGCAGCAGAGATAGATTCTGAAGAGGATTTGGAAGGGTTACCTGAAGGAGAGTTTCCCATCACTGGGCGCCTTTCTCCCACTGACAGCTTGGCTTGGGATGAAGGTTGGCCTGACCCTTACGAAGAGATAGATAACCAGGTGCAAATGGAAAGCAGTGATAGCGAAACTTATGAACGGCCGGGTGGGAGAGGCTCACAGGATCTTGTGAGTGAAAACATGGAAGAGAGCGGCTGGGAAGATTCTAGGGAGGAGAGCTCTCATGGAGATAGAGACCCAGGTGCTGGGAGACAAGGCCGAACCTTTGATAGGAGACGAAGCATCGAGTCCAGCAGAAGGGGATGGTACCACAGCCTAGACAGGCCGAGGTCCGTCAGCAGAGATTGGAGACGACGAAGCCTAGAGCATCGGGGACCTCGGCCGAAAGATTAAGTATAGGATCCGTGGGAACGAATCCCCAGTACTTCGGCCACGTCTCTTCTGAGTAGACGTGTAGCGAAGTTGGTCCACGGAGCTAAGTTGGCTAGTGGCCACCAAGTCTTGTCTTGCATCTTGTACCCTGCTTTGTTCCTGAATCCTCATTGCTGTGCGGAGCTTTGCCAAGCCTTTTGGATTATTCACCAAGCTGCTTTTGGACAATTGATTGCTTACAGCTTTTGGATTGCTTTTGCTATTTTTATGGACAATATTCCTTTTGAACTGTTTCTATATATTCAATAAAGTAGTTAGCCTTCAGTCCGTCTCTGTGTGTGTGATTAAGGGGCCGGTCAAGTCCGTGCATCGTGACACCTTCCTCCTCTTTAGGCACGCCTCCTCCTCTGTTCTGCCTCTCCCACCGGCGCACCGATCAGGGCGCCGGTGGGAGAGGCAGAATGGAGAAGCCGTGCCTAAAGAGGAGGAAGGGAAGCGCTTGCCTTCCTCCTCTTTAGGCACCTCCTCCTCCCTCCCCCCCCCGGCATTCCCGATTGGTGCGCCGGGGGTAGAGGCGGGACGGAGGAGGAGGAAGGGAGCCTCCCTTTCTCCTCTTTAGGCCCGCCTTTAGGCCCCCGGCGTTCCCGATTGGTGCGCCGGGGGAGAGGCGGGACGGAGGAGGAGGAAGGGAGCGGGCGGGGCTGCGTGATGTCAGGCTCGGCGCCGGCGCCACGCCTAACGTCACCCAGCCCCGCCCCCCGGAGATCGATTTTTTAAAAAAAATTATTTTTGCAGGGTAGGGCGGGGGCCGTAGGGAAGGGGCTGGGGGGGCCGTGTACGGCCCCGGGGCCACCAGTTGGACAGCCCTGACCTATTTCATACCCTTCAACATTTCCTAAAACTATGACATGTGTGGTCAAGCAACAACAGAGTGAGTCAAGACGGCAAAAGTTACTAATGAAGAAAAACACACAAAATAGGAGAAGTTACTGTAGTTCAATTTTTGGCTGAGCCTGGTAAAGAGGGCAAAGCTGCTCCACATTGCCAGAGTCAATTGAGTGCAAACTACTTTTGAAATTTGAGCTCAGTTGCAGCAATTGAAGTAATCTGAGGACAATGGGAAAAACTGGGACATTTTAAAAGCAGCAGAAAAGTGGGACAAAAGAGGATTACTTACCAAAACAGGAGGTTAGACATTATGCTATTACAAGTGAATTGTACCCCTTCCGAATTCATAGATGCAAAGCACGTGCTGCCTGGCAATGTGGTGGAAAGGGTTAGTGGAAAGCGGAAAAGCCATGGTTTAAGGATAGTTGCTTCAGAGATAAGGAGATCGGCACAGTGAGGTGCGCCAGGAGTGGACTATTCTCACATTTTTTTAAAAAATCCTGAAATATTACCAATTCTGTCATTGATAATGGTACATCATGAAAACAGGGAGAATGACCTATGAAGATGGTCTCATAGAACTCATAGAGGGGGGGGAACATAGTTTGAGAAGCAAATATATATCAGAATTATGCAGAAAGCATGCACAATACATACACAAATACACTATAATTGCAGGGCTATTTGGTTAGGAAAGTACAGTTTATGGGGATAAGTTAAAGTTAAAGGTTTCCCCTGACATTAAGTTTAGTCATGTCTGATTCTGGCAGATGGTGCTCATCTCCATTTCTAAGCCGAAGAGCTAGCATTGTCCATAGACACCTCCAAGGTCATGTGGCCTGTATTATTGCATGGAGCACTGTTACCTTCCCGCCAAGGCGGTACCTATTGATATATGCACAGTTGCCTGTTTTCAAACTGCTTGGTTGGCAGAAGCTGGGCCGAACAGCAGGAGCTCACTCTGATTCGTCAACCTTTCGATCAGCAAGTTCAGCAGCTCAGCGGTTTAACTCGCTGCACCACCATGGGGCCCATTAATGGGGATACTTTCTGGAAATAAAAGATAATAGCTAAATTCATTAAAATGAAGGATCTCGCACCTAACAATACAATAAAATCATGCTGGACAACCTAGAAAATGCCTAGAGAGGGGATATTTTGTGGGACATGGATACCGATCCCGCAGTTATGGAGGTCATACTGTAATGCCATGTACTTTTGATTGGGGGAGTAACACCATTTGGCAGTCTTTATGCCCTCAGAGGCAATTACTTTGGATGATATGATACCAAAATATGTTTCTGCACTGGCTTCCTATTGAGTACCGAATTGCCTTCAAGGTGCTGGTTTTAACCTTTAAGGCCTTACATGGTCTAGGGCCTGTGTACCTGAGGGACCACCTTACCCTGTACGTTCCCCCGAGATCGCTACGCTCAGAGGAGCGGAACCTGCTGGTCATTCCATCGATCCGCTCCTGCCATCTGACCACTACTAGACAGTGAGCTTCCTCTGCTGCGGCCCCTGTGTTATGGAATTCACTTCCAGACGACACCCGCACAATCTCAGAGCTCATCCCTTTCTGGAGGGCGTGCAAGACCGCCCTTTTTAGGCTTGCTTTTAGTTAAATTTGAAGTGTAGTGGCATGCTATGTCTATGAGTTTTAAGGAATCTGTAATTCCTGTTATTTTATCACTGTTATACTCTGTTTTTATTGTATGTTGTAATCCGCCCCGAGCCTGCAGGGAGGAGCGGAATATAAAACCGAATAAATAAATAAATAAAATAAATAAGCCGTCATCCTTATCTGATGTCAAGACATTCAGCTGTGCACAAATTACGTTTCTTTTTGGGAGAGCATTGAACAACTGAAGTATTCTATAACTGAGAAGTAGTACCTACTAGCGCTTTTATTTCTGCAGGTTGCAGAAGTTGGGTGAAAGCGTGGGAGAAAAATCAAAATCAGAGGTAAAATATTGTTAGCATGTATATAAATGATACTGTTTTGTTGATAAAATAAAAATTACAGTGTGTTTAGAAAGACAACATTTGTAAACATCAGTGAGATTAAAAGGTCCAATCTGGTTAAAGCCCAACTGCTGCTCTGTTATCTTTACTGTAAACATGTGCAGTCTGTAATTATCAGTTGCTTCAAACGAACTATTCAAACTTAATACAGTGGATACTTGGTATCCTCTGTTCCAAGACCCCATGTGGATACCAAAATCCATGGATACTCATGACTTTATATACAACTAGCTTGGGGACCCAGCGGTGCCCGGGTTATTTGAGAAAGGCATTGTGTGCCAAGGTTGGTCTTTATCAGTTGGTTATGTGGCTTGCAGTGGTCTCTGGAAGTTAGTGAGGGTACTTCAAGTCCCATAATCCATGATCCATCCTCCTGCAAATTGCACCAGGATGTAAAGTGTGTCATGGGGGCTGTGTGTGTGCCAAGTTTGGTCTTGATCAGTCATTGGATGAGGGTCGCTGCAGTCTCGGGAAATGAGTGAAGATACCTCAAGTCCCATCATCCATGGTCCACCCTACTTCGAACTGCACCAGGATGTAAAGTGGGTCATGGGGGCTTTGTGTGCGAAGTGTGGTCTTCCTCAATCACTGGATGAGGGTTGCAGCGGGCTTGGGAAGTGAATGGAGGTACTTGAAATCCCATCCTCCATGGTCTGCCCTCCTCTAAACTGGAGTCGGATGGAGTGTGGGTCATGGGGGCATTGTGTGCCAAGTTTGGTCTTTATCGGTCTTGGTTCTGGGCCACAGTAGTCTGTGGGGAATGAAGGGTTTGAAAGTACTACAAATCCCATAGTCTGTGGAGGTACTTCAAGTCCCATCATCCATGGTCCACCCTCCTCCAAACTGTAGTACAATGTAGCGTGGGTTATAGGGGCTCTGTGTGGCAAGGTTGGTTACTGTCAATTCAGGCCATATACAATGTCCCATGAGCTGAGGCCTAGTTGGGAAAATCAAGTTAATGAAGCCTTACTGTCAATTCATGCCTTAAACAGTATCCCATTAAGTGAGGCCTTGTCGGGAAAATCAAGGTAATGGAGCCTTTCTGTCAATTTTGGGCCTAGTCAGTGATTTGTAGGGGTTAGAGGTTTTTTTGTGAAGTGTATTGAGTGAAGGTACTGAACATGCTATTTCCAACGGAAAAAAACTGTCAACTGGCTAACTGCCCAAACCAAGATGGTGTCTCTTTAAGGTATATGCCACTTTTATCTACACAGCATGATACGTACAGTAAATGTAGATCTGTCTTTCCATAGTATCGTAGTAACTGAGGCCTAGTGGGGAAAATCAAGTTGAGGAAGCCTTACTGTTATTTCTGGCAGGCCCTTTCAGGCCCTGAAACTGAGGCCCTGTTAATTCAGTCAGGCCCTTTCTGTTCTCTGCCTGGTGGCTCGGAGTTTTGGATTTCTGAGGCTGGCCAATCAGTGTCCTTTATGCAAATAATCCCACAGTGGCAACCAATTGAAACGCTGGCACATATTCCTCCACACGCACCACCGCACCACCCACCGCCCGCAAACACTGACTTTTATTAGATAGATAGATAGATAGATAAGAACATAAGAATATAAGATGGCATAGTAAAATGGTGTCCCTTATATAAAATGACAACATCGCAGTTTCCTGACTGTGAGAACTGTTCAGCAGTGGAACTCTCTGCCCCGGAGAGTGGTTACGGCTCCTTCTTTGGAGGCTTTTAAGCAGAGGCTGGATGGCCATCTGTCGGGGGTGCTTCCAATTCAATTTTCCTGCTTCTTGGCAGGGGGTTGGACTGGATAGCCCACAAGGTCTCTTCCAACTCTATGAATCTATGATTTTTCAAAAAAAATATTTTCAAATCTATGGATTAGAGCACCTGTGGATGAAAAATGTATATGTACAAAGGGCTGGCTGTAGTTTACATTTCAACCCAGCAGTTTATATATTACATAGACAGCATCAAAAGGTCACATTTGGGTAAGCCATTTTTGAATATTCTAGTGGCTCTCATTGGCTCAAAGTTGAAGACTAGTGTAAAGCGGGTTTGGTACTTTTCCGTGCAAAAAGTACAGTCAGAGAGTGATGTTACATGCGTGTTTAGCTTTGAGATGCGGGTTCCTGTGCCAAGAATCAGACAGGCACTTGCAATATGAAAATAACACTGTGATTGAAGCTTTCTAATACACCCTGTGCCAAACTTGAGATAACATAGGCTAGATGGGTGAAGCAGTACAGATTGTGCTATGGGAGAACTTAATGCGAATAGAGAAAGCACTGCGCATGACAGAAGTCTGACCCCTCCGTTGCTGGCACGGAGCCTGGAAGTCAATGTTTCAAATTAGGGAACATCAGAGACTCAGGATTGATAGCTGTACTGTGAGAAAGAACTAACAGAAATGACTATTGTTCTCATTCATAGGTGTGACTTAGATGTGATGCTAAAGCAGGTTTGGTACTTTTCCGAGCATAAAAAGTACAGTCAGAGAGTGATGCTACATGCGTGTCAACTCTGAAAAAGAGGGTTTTGGTGCCAGAAATCAGACAGGCACATGCAATGAAAGACTAACACTGTGATTTAATGCATTTTAATACACCCCCAGCCCAATTTGAGACATATGGCTAGATGGGTGGAAAGAGTGCAGCTTGAGCTATGAAAGTTAATGGAAA